>JAHZTW010000006.1:21044383-21126717 GCA_020283515.1 Alliaria petiolata
TTTAGTGATCTTAATGCTAGATTAGCTTTGAGAAAAGTGATTTAGATCTTAGGGAATTTCTCACCCAAAAGGTGTTTGATAAAATTCTCTAACCAACTAAATCAAGAGATTTGCATTCCTAGCTCATGAGAGTGATTGTCTAGGGTGTTTATTGGTAGATTAGAACTGAATCTTAATGCTTGGTTGTTATCTTTTCACAAATGAAAGTTTGTTCTTGATTAGATAATTAGCAAAGGGATTAGTGCCATGAGAGTGGATTAGTCTTATTAAAGTTCTAAACCTAAGGATTAGCATTTATGTCATTGTTTGAACATCATAAGTTAGCTCTAAGATCACCCAAAGTCCATAGCCTCATCCCTTGATTCGATTTTTGTATTGTTAATCTAGTTTAGTGTATTGATTAGTTTCTTGTCTTGTTTTAGTTGCTTATTTTCAAATGCTTAAGTTGTTAGTTACTTTTTGAGTTTGGTTGTTTGCTTTTCATTTCACTTAGGTTGTTAGTTTAAAACCAAGTCGTTTCTATTTGCTTAGCTTAAGAAATTTTGTGCATTCCTAGTGTCTTAGATCTCTAGTTTCCTGTGGATTCGATACCCTAAGTGCTACAATGATATGAGTAGTAGGGATTAATTGAAAGTGGAAAAATCCTGCTATCACACCATCAAATTGCGTTTTCCCGGCAAAACTGCAAAATTGCGTTAAAATTACAAAACATTATTTAATTTTCAAAGATATTTTCGGTCGAAATTCTATTTTTCGTCAAAACTTTATTTCCGCCAAAAATGAGTGTATTTTGGCCGCCCACCAGTTAGTGATGTGTTGTATTACTGAAAACACCTTTGAAGATTTATGATTTTTATGGTTCATTAAGAATATTTTTGTCATATTTTCATGTTGTAATAGAAAATATTGTGTTTTTCAAAAAAAAAATCTCGGAACAGAAAATATTATATTACGGTGATTATGATAAGAAGTTTGAATATACCCAACTCTTTCGATTTAAAAATATTTGGTTAGTTATGATTTAAAAATATTAATAATTCGGTACTCTCCCCCCTACGTGATAGATTTTCGATTAGTCTAAATTTGAATTGGAGCATGTGAATTTCTTTCAAGAGTCAATTTCTTCAGTCTAGACTAAGAAGAAAAAGAAAAGAATATTAATAACAAAGATTCAAAGAAGAAGGTGGGATGAATATATATATATATATATATGTGTGTGTGTGTGTGGTGTCCTAAATCTCTGTTTTTGCTCTGTTTTGGTCTGATTCTGAAATGGGTTTGTTGAGTTGTAGGAGGATGTTATACTAAGAGAGAAAATTACTTTTCATGGAACCCAAAAGTAGAGATTTGATGCAGTGCATCTTTAGTTTTAATCTGTTAAGTTGTTTTCCTTTATTTCAGGATAGTTGGGATTTTATTTCATTTTACGTTTATCAGATCTTTTGTGAATATCTTGTTTAGTGTATAAAAGGGGATCATTGTTTGGAAAGGAGATAGTTCAGATTGAATAATATATAGAGCTTTTCAGCTAATTGCCTTTCTGATTAATAGCTTTCATCAAGCTATTGATCGCAGAGAAGAACTTATTGTTTGGGTATTCAGAGAATCAACGAACTATTGGTTTTGTTACGTTTCCGCTACATCAGTTTGGTATTAGAGCCAAAAAGTCCTTCATTTTTTTGTTTCCATTCACCATGCCACCAAGACGTACTCGTGGGGAGGAAGCGATGGATGACTGGAGGGAGTTGAGGCAGACTTTGCTGGCTATGCAGGAGAACATTCAGGCTACCATTCATGACTCGATGATGGAGTTTGCAGAGGTGTTGGTGCCGCAGCGTGGGCAACACCGTCGTGGATCTCAGCGTGGGTCGGATGAGGAGTCCGAGGAAGATGTCAATCCTTTTGCAGCGAACGCATCTCACTATGGTGATGACGGGAGTGAGGGGTTTCACGGAAGGGATGACCGTCGGTGGGAATCCGAGTTCAAGGTGGAGATGCCGGAGTTTCACGGAGGAGTGAGGGGAGAAGAACTTCTCGATTGGCTTGTTGTTGTCGAGGAAGCCATGGAGTTTAAGAGGGTTCCGGAGGAACGTAAGGTTGCTTTGGTGGCCACAAAATTTTGTGGGAGAGCAGCCTCGTGGTGGCTACGGATCAAGGCAACGAGATCGCGTGCTGGTAAGGAGAAGATCAGATCGTGGGAAAAGTTGCAGAGGCTGATGAAAAGCAGCTTCCTGCCGTACAACTTTGACCGCACCATGTTCACGCGGCTTCAAAATCTGCGACATGGATCTAGAACGGTTTATGACTACGCTGAAGAATTCTCTTTGCTTCTCACGCACAACGAGATTTATGATAACGGAATGCAGCTGGTGTCTCGTTTCATTGGGGGATTGAGACCACAGCTTCAAACAGCATTAGCACAGTTTGATCCGGCGACTGTAGCAGAGGAACAACGGCGTGCAGTGGCGTTTGAACAGCAATTCCGGTCTGGTTCTTCGAGTTGGAACTCTGGAGGGGTGCGAAACAGAGTTTCAATAGGATCGGAAACAGATCCTATTGTGTGTCCAGGAGCGACAAAGGAGATAGCTGATGCGGCCAATCCAACGAAGTAACCGGTTGGAGGAGGCGGAGATGATCAGACACTGCGGCGGTCTACCAGACAAGGCGTGTTGCGTTGTTATGCTTGCGGAGAACCTGGTCATCGCCTCACATCGTGTCCTAATCAGACTCGTCGAGGAGTAATGGCGAATGACATCAGGTGGGATACGAATGCAGACTTTGATCAGGAGGTTGTGGATGAATTCGATGCGGAACTCCCACAAGATCATCACAATGGTGATCAAGGGATGATGTTGATGCTGCGACACGTTTGTCTTTCACCTGTGACTGTTGAGGAACCATGGCTGCGAACCCACATTTTTTAGTCAACATGTACTGTCAAAGGCAAGGTTTGCAGATTTGTTGTGGATTCAGGCAGCTCGCGTAACGTGATTTTGGAGGAGGCTTTCAGCAAGTTGGGTTTAACACGTGAGAAACATCCAACTCCTTACAAACTGACTTGGCTGAAGACGGGAAGTGAAATTTGCGTTACACATCGTTGCTTGGTATCTTTGTCGATTGGAACTTTTTACAAAGACAAATTTTACTGTGATATTGCACCGATGGATGTTAGTCATATCATGTTGGGGGAGGCCATGGCAATACGATAGGAATGTACTTCATGATGGAAGACGCAATACTCAGAGTTTCCTGTTTGACAACCGGAGGATAGTGCTTTTTCCGATAGCTCTGCGTCCTAGCCCAGAGACGCAACATGTATTGTTGCATTTTGCGCCTCGGGTTCCATCGTTGTTGTGCTCTCGCTCTAAATTTGAGCTAGAATTTAAGGAGGTGGGGTATACGTGGTTACTAGTGCCAGGAACGATGAGTAGTGTAGAACAACATCAGCCAGTATCTTCGTAGATTGCTGAGTTATTGGGAGAATTTGGCGATGTTTTCCAGCAGAATTACCCACCGGATTACCTTCACTTCGCGGCATTCAACACCAGATCGACCTGGTTCCAAGAGCTTCAGTTCCGAACAGGCCTCATTATCCCCATGAGCCCGCAAGAGCATGAGGAATTAAGGAGACAGGTCGAGGAGCTAGTGTCGGGCGGACATGTTCGAGAGAGTTTCAGCCCATGCGCGGTGCCTGCACTTCTTATCCCAAAGAAGGATGGTTCTTGGCGAATGTGTGCGGACAGCAGGGCGATCAATAAGATCACAGTGAGGTATAGGTTTCTGATACCTCGAGTAGATGATTTGTTGGATCAAGTGGGCAAGGCATCAGTGTTTTCCAAGCTTGATCTGAAATCTGGATACCATCAAATTCGAATACGGCCATAAGATGAGTGGAAGACGGCTTTCAAGATGAGAGAAGGCCTTTTCGAATGGTTAGTCATGCCATTTGGTCTCTCAAACGCACCAAGTACATTTATAAGGGTCATGAATCACGTTACAACCTTACATAGGACGTTTTGTAGTGGTCTACTTTGACGATATTCTCGTCTTCAGCTCATGTTTAGAGGAGCATGTAGATCATCTATGCGAGGTCTTGATGGTCATGCGCAAGGAATTATTGTTTGTGGCGCGACAAAAGTGTGACTTTGGGGTGAGCAAAGTGCTATTTTGGGTTATGTAATTTCGAGCGAGTGTCTCTCTATGGATCTTACCAAAGTCGACGCGATACGATCTTGGCCTACGCCAAAGACAGCGACGGAAGCTCGCAGATTTCACGGTCTCGCGTCATTCTATCAGAGGTTCGTGCCAAACTTTAGCTCAATCATGACTCTTATTATCGATTGTATGAGGGATAGTATATTTACATGGTCACAACAAGCTGAGGAGTCGTTTGTTTTGATCAAGCAAAAACTCACATCGGCACCAATTCTGGTTTTACCAGACTTTTCTTTACCTTTTGAGCTTCATTGTGATGCATCAAAGCTTGGCGTGGGAGCAGTTTTGAGTCAGCAAACAAAGCCGGTTGCCTTCTATAGTGAGAAATTGGCAGGTGCAAGGAGCAGATACAGCACGTATGATATGGAATTTTATGCAATTGTCTAGGCCATAAAGCATTGGCGACATTATCTGTTTCACAAAGAGTTTATCTTGTACACAGATCAGGATGCATTGAACCATTTAGACAGTCAAGTAAAGGTATCGGCTCGTCACGCGAAGTGGGTAGCATACCTACAATATTTTACTTTCTCAATTCGACACAAGCCGGGCAGGCTGAATAGGGTGGTAGACGCGTTAAGCAAACGACACTGTCTCGTTACGAAAATGCACAATATGGTTCCTGGTTTTGCCTGTTTTGCTGAGCTTTATCCTATTGATCCGTATTTTGCTGCGATGTACTGTGATGTTCAGTTGGGATTTAGGTCTGAGTTTGCAATTCAGGATGGGTTTTTGTTTAAGGGGAATCAAATTTCCGTTCCGGAGAGCAGCCTCAGATTGCGTATTATTCAGGAATTACTTCAAGAGGGACATGTGGGAAGAGATAGAACTTTGCCACTGGTCACGGTAACTTATTTTTGGCCCACGTTGTGCAGAGATGTGGAGAGGTTTGTCGAAAGGTGTCGCTCGTGTCAGCAGGCGAAGGGGCGTGCATCGAATGCAGGTTTATATCGACCTCTTCATGTGCCTACTCAACCATGGACTAATGTGAGCATGGATTTCGTCTTGTTTTTGCCGAGGACACAACGAGGAAAAGATTCGATCTTCGTGGTGGTAGATCGATTTTCTAAAATGTCACACTTCATCGCTTGTAAGAAAACGACGGATGTTGTGTCTGTTGCTCAGCTTTTCTTTCGGGATATTTACATTCTCCATGGACTCCCAACATCAATTGTATCGGATCGTGACACACGATTCTTGAGTTACTTTTGGAGATCAATTTGGAAGTTGTTGGGAACGAGCCTAGATATGAGTACAGCAAAAGGCCATGGGGAGATACCGTCTGTGATCCATGGATAGAATGCACCCTACATCAAGAAGTTGGACTAGATGGAAAGAAAGCTGGCTCTTATATATCCGTAGTTGGGATTTGTTGTTTCTTCGTGCTGAGCCCCAGATCAGAATAGACCAAGGGCGACCACGAGTTTTTCTCCATTCCTCTCGTTTATCGTCGTAACGCCCTTCAATTCGCCACTGGGGAATTCACACGAAAGGGAACGAGGAATTCTCAAGCCCTTATGAGACGGGTAGGATAGGATTAATATCCGTTGTAGAAATCGACGATTATTTCTTGGTTGATCCTTGTCGAGTGGAGGATTGATCCAGGTCGTACTCAACAATCGCTATTATCTACCTTACACCTTCGAATCATCCCCAGACGGATAGCCAGACAGAAGTAACAAATCGAGCACATGGGTTTTTGTCCGTTTCAAGTTGTTTATGGAATGATTCCTCGGGGTCCATAGGATTTATCGACGCTGCCTGCAAATCGAGGATGCATGGTACGGCGATTGACTTTGTTTCATCCCTCCAGGATGTACATTCAAAGGCCATTGCCAATTTGTAAAATGATGCAGAGGTTTTTAAACCTTTGGTCAATCCTCAAACACACATGCCATTGTAGTACTTGAGGTGTCAATCCACTTGGGAAGCTAATGACACTTGAGATATAGAGAACTCGCTAAGCTAAGCTAATAGAGAAGGTTTTTGAAATCTAACAATCTAAATGATTACCAAAAGCAAAAGAGAACAGAAAACAGAAGCTAACAACCTAGTGACAAACAAGAAATAAGAGAAAGCAAATAAAGAGCAAAATCTAACACAACCTAAACAAAGACTAAGAAAAGAAAAGACAAAAGTGGTTCCTAGGATGAGATAAATGATATAATTGATGCACATGGGCGATCAATGATGACTTAAAACAACATCTAGACCTTGGGTCCTAGATGGTAATCCTTAGGCATAAGGTTTCTAATCAAGACTAATCCATTGTCATGATAGAAGTCACTTTGCTATCTTATCACCATAGACTAGCTCTCGCTCAGCGGTACAATAAGGATAGCAAGCAAGAATACCCAACCCTATAAAGCTGAAATACCCCTAAACAAATGGTTCGTCTTAATCTAGGAAAGGTAGATCTCTTGTTTATGGGTTTGGCTAAGAAAGCACGTGGTGTTCATGTCAAGCCGCCTATAGTCTTTAGACTAGTTGATCAAGCTAGACTAAGCATTGAGAACAATAAACAAGAAAAGATTAAGATCATTAAATGCATAAGCACCAAGATCTATCACCATAAATCTTTCACACCCTAAGAACCAAGAAATCTACTCTCTTTTCATGTGGTTAACCTCTAGATCCATGAGGAAATAAAAGCTAAGCATGATTAGAGAGAGATCAATGACAAGAAATAAAATAAAGGCAAAGGCTTTACCAAGAAATGCTAAAGAACAAGTCTTGGTTAAGCATAAACCTAAAAGAAAAGTTCTTAAACTGAAGAACAAAATAAAAGCTTAAACATAAATCCTAATAATGCATAACCACGAAATCCTATGAAGAATATGTGGCTAAACAATATTAGAAGGCAAGGACAAGAAGAAATAAATAAGAGAAGTGCAAAAACTAAATTAAAATAAAAAGTATTTACAAAGTTCTTGAAAATAAAGAGAAACTAAGAACAAACTAAAAATGTCTAAAAGGAAAAGAGGGAAGAGAGGGAGCTCGTGGGAAGGGGGCGAGGCATTTATAGAAGAGCCACAAAACCCCTAGTGAGCCTTATCCTCACAAAAGGGATCCAATGCTAAAAGCAAACTTCTTTGGACTCTTGTGCTCTTTGGACTTATGCTGCAACGGCTTCATACAGTTATGGTACCCTGATTTTGGCTCCAAGCTCTTGTCTTCCCAGCAGAAGCTTCATCGGGCACAAGTCGTTATGCTTGCCAGTTATACACTAGCTTGCCGAGCTAGCCAGACCGATTCTCACTGTTTCCGCAGTAACTTCTGAACCGCCGATCGTAATGACTTGCTACTTCCACCAGACGAAAGCTAGCTCGATCTTCTACAAATCTTATGAAGACATCAGAAGCTGAGTCGAGCCAGAGACCCTTCGTCCGAGCTTATCTTTCCACAACGGCTTGTCCATTTCGGTTTAGGTTATTGATCTGGAAACAGACATCTTGCTTCATATCAGGATGATGTCATTGTGGCTGACTGTGGTGGCTGTAGAAGTCTTCTCTTTTGCTCCTTCTTGCCTTGGCTGCTCATTTTTTTCTTCTCCCAAACTCCATAGAACCTCCACAAGCTCCAAAAGTATCTGCCAAGCATTCCAAACATGCAAAATATGCAATGTATATCCTAAAACTAATATGAATGAATATGGGACAAAAACTAGTGAATTAATGCATAAAAGAGAGCAAAACCTATACTAAATGCATGCTAAAAAGATGTAAAATATGGAGTTATCAGAAAACTCGGCAAGAAAGTACAAAGCAGCGGTGGACAAGCATAGGCGTGAGGTTATGTTCGATCTAGGAGATTTGGTGTGGGTCGTTCTCACTAAGGACCGACTACCTTTACATGAGTATAACAAGCTACGTTACCGGAAGATTGGTCGTATTAAGGTTCTTGAGCGTATCAATCTGAATGCGTATCGACTTGAGCTCCCGTCGCACATCAGAACGGCGAATGTTTTAACGTGAAACATCTCAGTCCGTTTGTGGGCGACGACATTGCTGCAGATTCAGAGGCGAATCTCTTTTCACACCAGGGGACCTGATGCAGTGCATCATTAGTTTTAATCCGTTAAGTTGTTTTCCTTTATTTCACGATAGTTGAGATTTTATTTCATTTTACGTTTATCAGATCTTTTGTGAAGATCATGTTTAGTGTATAAAAGGGGCTCATCGTTTGTAAAGGAGATAGTTCAGATTGAATAATATACATAGCTTTTCAGCTAATTGCCTTTCTGTTTAATAGCTTTCATGAAGCTTTTGGTCGCAGAGAAGAACCTATCGTTCGGGTATTCAGAGAATCAACGAACTATCGGTTTTGTTTTATTTTTTTGAATTTGATGTCAAATTAATTCAAGAAGAATGTCATTTTTACATCAGATGCAACTTTACATTTCGAAATTTATGTTGAAATGTTTTTGAAAAAAACCAACCGAATGATTTAGCTAGTAATGAAACATAAAAACTGAAGCTTTCCAAGGTTAGACGCGAGTTGCGAACCATGCTTCAAGTGTCTTCTCGAAAGAGTTGTCCCCCAAATTACGAATCGCTGATATCCTGCTTCGGATTTGCTTGTCAAGGAAAGCCCGGACAGCGAAGGGGGAAGTGGGTGTTTCTCCATGATGCCTAGCGTTCCTCTCAGTCCAAAGGCTATGCACAGTAACTTGAAAGACGTACCTAACAAGGAACCCATAGAACTTTTTTTTTTTGGTCAAATAACCCATAGATCTTGTCCATATATTTTTCCGCAATATAGTTCAGAATGTCTGCCCATTCTGCCGAGAAACTTGATCCGAAGAGCTTCTTGGTAAGAGTTGTCCACACTTCAAGGGAGAAGGCACACTTAAAAAACAAATGGTCACGGCTCTCTATAGGTTCTGAAGATAGAATACACGCCGGATTTGAGTCACTGTTCGGATTTGAGCCACTGTTCCAATTGATCATGCGATACCCTGTAGCTAATCTGTTCTTGATGGCAAGCCAAGTGCAAAAGGAGTACCTTGGCGTTGCGTATTTAAACCAAATTGCCCTATCCCACGGAACTTGCAATGACTTGTTTCGAGTTAATTCCCATGTATCTTTAGCCTTGAAAACCTGAGTGAAAGTATTTGCCTTACTCTTCCAAAGGATAATATCATCCTCATCAGTTTGTTTCTCCTTTTGTAAAGCCAAAACCTTCTCTATATCATTCAGGACGTTCACCCGATGTTTGTGTGTGTGGCGGTTTGTCCAAGCTGATGCCACTGATGCATTAAGACCGATCCCCATATCAATAATTCGACCTGTAACTTCCCCATGAGGGCATGTAACTTCCATCAAAGGCCCCATATTCGACCATGTGCTAAACCAAAAAGACGTTAACTTCCCATTTTTGACTTCAGTTTTGCATAGATTCCTTGCTATTACCCTTTGTTTAAGGAGTTTCTTCCACATCCAAGACCCTAAGGTCGTATTATCTTTTACCGACCAGAAAGAGGTTCCTTTGAGTAAATATGTCTTAATCCACTTTACCCACTGCGATGACCGGTTTGATACAAGGCGCCAAATCAGCTTTAGGCAGCAAACATCATTTACTTCTGCCAAAGGGCGAAGGCCTAAGTCTCCTTTGTTTTTCGGTTTACAAACATCTACCCATGAGACCTTTGCCTTCTTTGAGCTTAACTCTGGACCCGACCAGAGGAATGCAGAACATAAGTTATCTATCTCCCAGATGCAGCCCCGAGTAAGTCTGAACGCTGAGAGCCAAAAGTTAGAGATACTCCGGAGGACCGAGCTTAATAAGTTTAAACGACCTGCAAAAGAGAGGAACCTCGCTGTCCAAGAGGCGATTTTCTGATGAATGCTCTCGAGAAGAGGCTTGTAATTGTTTGTTGTCATACGCCTGGTATCTAGGGGAAGTCCCAAGTAACGCACTGGTAGCTTACCCGAGTCCAAAGGAAACCTAGCTTCCATGTCATGTCGAATACCTTCGCCAATACCCGCTAGGAACATTGTGGATTTCTCCATACTTATCCTGAACCCCGACAGTTTAGAAAAGTCATCAAATACTTTAATTATACCTTCGACTGACCTGACGTTTCCATCCGTGAGCACCATTAAGTCATCAGCAAAGCTGAGATGTGTGAGCCCTAAACTTTTGCACTTGGGATGGTAGCCAAATTGCCTTAAACTTGCAGCTTTATCCAGAAGTTTAGATAGGACATCCATACTAATCACGAATAGATAAGGTGAGAGCGAGCAACCCTGACGCAGCCCTCTTTCACTATCTAAAAACCTGGTAATTCCCCATTGACTTGCACGGAGAAGGACGCTGTTGTGACGCACAAGGAAATCCAGTGGATAAACAATGTAGGAAAACCCATGGCCTCAAGGGCGTTAATGAGAAATGATCATTGGACGAAGTCGAAAGCTTTGGATATGTCTATATCGCACATCGACCCCAGACTCCCTCCTTATGGTAATCTTTTACCAACTCTGTTGCCAGCAATAAATTCTCAATTAACAATCTGTCTTTGATAAACGCAGACTGATTTGCAGAGATGAATTTCGGGAGGATCCCTTTTAGTCTATTGGCAATGATTTTTGAGATTGCCTTGTAAATTACATTACAGCATGATATCGGCTGATAGTCCTTCATCTCTGTTGCTCCCGTTTTTTTGGTATTTTAGAATTGTTGTATTGATTCCCTTTGGGAGGAAACCCTTTACGAAAAAGGATTGCACCGCAATGACAAAATCTGCACCAATAGTGTCCCATGTCGATGTATAAAATTCCGAAGTAAACCCATCCGGCCTTGGTGATTTATCCTTTGGCATTGAAAACAGAACCCCTTTAATTTCCTTTGCGGTGACAACTCTAACAAGCAAGCCCTCATCCTCTGCTGAGCACCAAAACGTGAGGAGATCCTGGAGGATTTCCAGAGTTGAACCTTCAAAATCAGCAGGTTTATGCTGTAAAAACTCCCTGAAAAAGGTTGAAGCTTCCAATTTTATATCCTCAATGTTTGTTACTATCCCGCCATCACCACATTTAATCTCTCGGATTGTGTTTCGAGATTCTCTTGTGTGCAATGCACGGTGGAAAGTCTTATTGTTGTTATCGCCAACATTTAGCCAATGTATCTTAGATTTTTGTTTTAGATATTTCTCATCCAAACCTGAAACAAAATCCCATCGTCGATAAGCCACACTCTCCGCTTCGATGGCATGGGCCGATGGGTTTGCAAGATTTATTTGTTGCTTTTTGCATAAATCGTCATAAGCTTCTTTGGATCTTTTTTCCAAGTCCCCCATTCTCTCTTTTGTTAGCGATCGTATTAAAGGTTTCAGCCTCTTTAATTTCATTGAAATCCTGAAGAGAGAAGATGTTGAGAGGAATATAGGTTCTGTTCCCTTCCAATAGTTTTTGAGCATTGGCGTAAACTCCTCCAAATCTGCCACTGCGTTTACAAACTTGAAAGGTTTATGGGGTTTGATGATGTTGGGACTGAGTTGAAACCTACAACGTAAACAATCTGAGCACCCTTCTGCCTCAAAAACATTATATGATTGGGGAAACACTTTCAAACATCATTTACTAGAACTTTGTCCAGTTTCTTGGAGATCATACCTTTCTCCCTTTTGTTCGACCATGTAAATAAAGGACCATTGTAAGCCATGTCTGAGAGGGAACAATGACTTACAGCATTTTGGAAATCTCGCATACCTGGTATGATGTGCAAAGAGTTAACAATGTCCGAATGTTCTTCTCCATCAAGGATTTCGTTAAAATCTCCGGCCAACATCCACATTTTGTTTTTGAGAATGGGTGAGTTGTAGTGATCTCTCAAGTCTCCCCATAAATATTTTCGTTCTTCTACACAGTTTGAGGCATAGATGAATGAGCAAAAAAATCCTTCTTGTCGCTCTTCTAGCTTTAACGAACAAGTTATCATCTGACCACTCTTAAAAAAAAGGAGTGAGTCGCACGTTCTCCATCCAAACCACACAAATACGTCCGAGCCGGTTGTATTCATAGTTTGTTAAAACTGACCAATCTCTGAAAAAAAATTAGACAACCTATCCACTTTCCCTTCCTTCACCCGCGTCTCCACACAACTGCCAAAACGTAGCCCTTCTCTATCCACCCAGTTCTTTACGATGGAATGCTTTGTTGATTTGTTTAAGCCCCGAACATTTCAAAACAACCCCGACATACTAATTCTTTTTGGAGGATTTCTTTTTCGCCGAAACATTAGGGACTCGTCCCTTGTTTGTTATGGCTAAGTTGTGATTGAGATGCTTGTTCATACCCTTCATCGATCGCGGTATGGTAGAGCGTTGGTTCTTTTCTGTTTTCCCCTGCTGCTCCTTCTTTTCCTGGGGATTGATTTCGCCTCTTCTCTTTCTTCTTCCTCATGCACCTCCTCTATTTATGTCTCCATGTCCTCTACACTTTCGTCTTCGCCAATTTTTTTTCCTAGGATGGAAAAGCGTGAAGGGTCAACTAGTGTTTCAGTGTTTTGTAATCTCTGTGTACCTTATCTTCCCACTTTTGCAGGCTAAACCTTAGACCAGCTTCCCTCCTCTGTGTCATCAACCTCTATCGGACCTTGGTTCATTTCTCTGGTACCATGCCTTGTAAGGATGGAGTTTTAACGTCCACCACATCCGCCTCAACCTTTCGCATTTGAGTTTCTTGGTTGTCTAACCTCTCTTCTTCAATTATTTGACAATTTGAATGTGGTTTGTTGTGTTCCGCTGATTGTGAGACCGTAATGGAGTTTCGATCAGCGACCACATCCTCTGCCCCCTTGAGTTTTCCTGACTTGTCAATACACTCTTTTGCAAGATGTCCTCATTTTGAACAAAGCGTACAACGTGCCGGCAACCATGGGTAGTTGAATTTTACCTCTGCATCTATACCCATTTTTGATTTGAAACGGTGTATCTTTGGCAACTCTTTTGACATGTCTGCTTCTACAAATATATTTGCTTCTTCAAAGTTAGAACATAGCTCTGTTTCAGGGTGAAGTCGAATCGGCTTTCCCACCGCCTTTGCAATGAACCCCAAGCCCTCCCTCGAGTACATCCGGTGTGGAACATTTGTCAATGTAATCCACATGGGAAGAATTTTTATCTCCGGTTCACCATCTTCTTCCAGAGGTGACTATTTGGAAACGATCATTGGTATTTCTGCTATATTCCACATTACTCTCCGTAATACTCTATTCCTTGTTTGTGCATCACGGATTCTGAATTTTACGGTTGATTCATTGACAGCTGATAACATCAATACTTTACCTATTTTAGCTATCATAAGTGAACACTTTAATAAGTGTTTCACTCGGTTTTCCATATAATAATAGTAGTTTTCGAGTATTTGTATGGTCAAGACTCTTTTCAGGTTAACTTAGCAAAAAGGATGCAAAATGGAGCTTTTCGGAGCAAAACAGTATTTTGGACAGATTCGAGCTGCTAGAAGTTTAACATCCAGTCTAGACCTTCCCACCATGCGATCTTCCTCAAATTTAGATAACAGATAGAGGGAACTGTTAGCTTTCATATCCAAGTAGTTTGAAGGGAAACTAACGCTTAGATCTGGAGTTATGACGGTTTTACTGAAGACATATTATGCAGTCTCGCGGGAGAAGCAAGCGTAGAAGTTACAAGACAGATGGCCGCGCCACCAAGGCTCGTAACCGCGGCCAGAGCACTCTCCACTGCGCCATGGACACTTCCTCATGCGGCTAGACCCCATGTGGCCGGGCCATGAGCGGTCCGTAGCAAGGCCAACATAAAACACGTTTTTGAAGCCCGTTTGCAAGCCCGTCAAGCCCAATTGCCGTCAAACACAAAAGAAACCTAAGTGATGCCTCAAGACCTATAAATACTCATCTCTACTCATTATTTAAGGAAGGCACGCAGCCCCCATCATAGACAATACACAGCCACGTTTTTCTTTGTTCTTTTCGTTTCTAAGGGAAAAGTTCTCGACTTTGTGCTTCGATACTGAGAAGATTTTTGAACCCTCTTACTCCTTATTTCGTTTTTCTATCAAAGATTTTTGAACCCTATTACTTTGTTATGTCTGAGTAGTTTCTTTGTTGGGTTTAAGGGTTTTTCAAAAGGAATTCATAGATTGATTACTAGGTTGATGGATTGGGGATTATCTTTAGATGAACAAACAACTTTAGGCTGCGAAAGTTAGTCTAGGGCTGGTTGCGGATTTGGAAAATTAGGTTGTCTAGATGCTTAGATATAACGGGATTTTAGCAATCTAAGTTGATAGATTTCATGATTTGTCTAGATTCGATTTCGTGATTAATACTATGGAAGTAGGTTAGTCTAGAACATCCATCGATTATTTCTGTTTAAATATCTCGTTAATTGACCTGTGATACCTTGCAAATTCCCTAACACCCAACTATTTCTCGTATTGATTTACCTTCCTATTCACTATCTTTGTCACCACTCACAACACCCAAACAACCCCATATTCACTTGTTCGTTCTTATTGATTTTCGGTTTAGTGGATTTGTTAGAAGCAACTTAGTCTCTGTGGATCGATACCCTCAATACTACAACGCACATATGTGCACTTGCAGGCAGTAGGGTTACAAATTTAAAACTCGAAAACAGACTTTAAATCCTGTTGCATCAAGTTTTTGGTGCCGTTGCCGGGGACTTTGATTTGTTTCTTGCGAATCTTTGCTTTAAAATCAATAGAACGTTCACTAAACTTTTCGTTTTAACTTTGCGTTTTTCAGGTACATCCCTAATGGGCGATCGAATTCAACACCCTGAAGCTCTTGGAGACCCGCCTTTTCAGGAAGGAGAACAACGAGTGGAAGAAGAGGATGATCTAACTAGCGACGAAGACGAATCGTTTCCTGAGGACGCACCCACTATCGCTGAATCTGATGCGCCCCTCAAGTTTCTTCAAAACCGAAGTCCCTTTCGGCTGACGCCTCCCAAAGGCAAACATTTCGAGATCAAAGGACACTGGCTTCAGTTGGTCAAGGAAAATCAGTACCATGGTTACTCAGAAGAGCGTCCGATAGACCACATTGAAGCATTTGAAGAAATCTTCACCTTCTCCAAATTTGATGGAGACTACCTCAAGTGCAAGCTTTTCCCGTTCTCTTTGAGCGAGAAGGTGAGCAAGTCGCTGAAGTCATTGACACCAGCATCTATCACGAATTGGGAGCAGTGTAAAGAGGTTTTCTTTGGCCATTTTACACTAAACATCGCACCAACCTCTTGCGGAAAGAGATACAAAACTTCATACAAGGAGAGACGGAGACTCTCTATGACGCATGGGAGCGTTTCAAGGAATATGAAAGAGATTGTCTACATCATGGATTCTCCCAAGAGCGCATGATGATGATGTTTTATGATGGAGTTTCTGACCAAATTAAACTCCAACTCGACACAGCGAGCAAATGCGACTTTTCTACAAGATCAGCAAAGAAGGTTCGGATCTTGGTGAGTAACTTGGCAACTAGAGATTACAATAACAAAACTGATAATATGCAATCGCAACATCGCGCAAGAGATGAGAAAGCCAGGCAAACAGAGATGCAAAGAATGAGGGAAGAACTTGCTGCTTCTAAAGAGAGAGAGGATCGTGATGTGAAAGAGATTAAGTTTCTTTCCTCAGAAATCAAAAGAATCGAGGAGCAAACCGAGAAGGAAATTCGGATTAGGGACAAACCGGTGGAACCATCTCTTATCCAACATGTAGAGTCATATCACTGTAATGACGTGAAAGCCATGACTCTCATGAGTATGCAAGCTTACAAAGATCCAGGACTGCCGATGAGCACAAATGAGAAAGAAGCGGAAGAAACAACCGATGCTAGAGATGGAAACCTCTATGAGAAAACAATGACGCGGGATAAACTAAAAAGGGACGAAACAGCACCACCTCCAACACGTGTGTACACACCTAAGGTACCTTACCCTAACTGTTTGGATGAAACAAATCTTATGTAGGAGAAGACACTAATGGCGATACAAGAACAACTCTTTGAGACGCCTTCAAGGATAAAGGTTCCCGAAATATTTATGGTTCCAAACTCAATCAAAAGAGTAGAATTTCGTGACCATCTTAGTGATACAAGATCCGAAGCTAGTCTCACAACTAAAACCATTGCAGAAGGTATAGGATTTCCAAACTTCCAACCCCTAAGGACGTCCATTCACCATGAAGACTCTCCTTCACCAAATCTGTTCGGTTTCAAGCCAAACTTGCTACCTCAAGTTGAAGATGATGTCGAGCCTACTGATTTTCACATTGTGGAATCAAAGAAGGATAAAATTCAGTTGCCTATCATTGGCTCGTCACCCCTCGCATCTTTTAAGGCCTTGATCTACCATGCGGACCAACATGCGAGGTTTTTGGAAAATAATAAGAGAACCTTCTATCAAGCAACACCTCCAAAGATATCTCGTTCCACAACCATAGGCAGTGGAGATGGACCAATCCTAGATCCTGGAGGAAGTACAAAAGATGTCAAAAACATCCTAGAAGAATATCCGCTCCACACGTTTAAGGGAGGCACCAAACCGAGAAGTTCATGGTGTAAAGAGACCCCATGTGATTCAAGTTCGACTTTGTCTCATATGATACTTGATGGTGACCCTATTGAAGCCAAAATGAAGCTCAAAGGATCCTCAAAAATCTTTCCAAGGCTCAGCGTCATCACCCATCCGAACATGGAAGAGAAAGGCGAAAAACTTAAGAGAAGGAAGTTGAACGATGCATTTGTTCTTCGAGACAACGATAAGTATAATCAAACGCTGAATAGAAGATGTCTCAAGCCAACAAGTGCGAAGTGCCGAGAAGCTAAAGGAGCCATGAATCCTTTAGTTGAAGTTGTTCACATCTGAAAACTTCCCCAAAGTCTAGCTAAAAGACTCTAATCAAGAGGCTCAATGGGAGGCAACCCATTAAAGGTATTTTCTTTCTCTTTCGCATTTTTCTAACCATTCTAATTTTTAGTTTTGGTTTTCTCTTAGTTACAGCTTTTATATAAATCACAAAAACAAAAAACAAAATCAGAAACTCAAGAAAAGACCAAAAATATGAAGGAGTTTCGAAGAACACTCACCGGACGACGAACCGCCCGTGGGCCGGCCAGAAAGAGCCTGGCCGGGCCACGAACCACGATGGCCTGGAGGAGAAAGGCTCTGGTCGCGGCCGCGACTACCCTTCGTGCGGCCATCCTTCTTCTGCAACGTTTACCATCCAGAACTTCACTAAACCGAACCTCCTTCAACCCCTGTCAAGCCTTGCAAGTTTCCTTCTTGTTTTAAGGCTTGAACATGTCCTAAAGACCGCAAAATCAATGTCCACAACTGCGGTATGCTGCTGTTGCATCAAAGACGGGAAGATAAAACAAGACTCCATCCAAGTCAAGTTAAGTCAATGATCCATCTCTCTCTACACACTTCTTCAATGAGTTCAACGGACATGTATCCATGAAGACGAAGAAGAATACGACGGTCCAATCCTCCAGAACTGGTGTGCAAGCTCCAGAAGGAAGAAGATGCAACTGCCCTCAACAAACCACGAAGAGAAAAGTTTCCGAAGACTAGCTTCTCTCTTCCGCGACCAAGGCCTTTACCAAAGCGAAGTAAGAATTTCATATGGCATTGAAGTTCGAACTAGCAACACCTGTCTTCCGGGATCCCGAACACATCACCGGATAGGCCAGCTTAGACCCAAACTTCAAGTTTCTTAGGTGATTGATATGCTCTCAAATTTACCCTAGAGCTACTCTCTCAAATTAAGAGATCAGTTGTAGTACTTAGGGATCGAATCAACAGGGA
Source organism: Alliaria petiolata (assembly GCA_020283515.1). Taxonomy (NCBI): domain Eukaryota; kingdom Viridiplantae; phylum Streptophyta; class Magnoliopsida; order Brassicales; family Brassicaceae; genus Alliaria; species Alliaria petiolata. The sequence goes on from JAHZTW010000006.1 coordinate 21,062,418, forward strand.
AGGGATAGTCACACAGCAAACTTCTAATTTCGAATTAAGCTAAGAATAAATAATTAAAAGTAAAAACAGAAAGCAATTAAAAGCGATGTAAGTTCAGGAGACGAAACGCTAGGTTTAGGGAAATTCTCAGGTGATCAAAATTGCAGGTCTAGACAGAATGTTAGGAATTATTAAGCACTGTTCTTGAACTCGAAACACTAATGTAAAATCAACCAACTCTCGCTGCGAAGATTATCTATGTCTAAACCCTAGAATTCCAAATCTCTTTGCAAATTCAAACAATTCAGACAAGCATTAATATCAGGTTCGATTGTTCACAAAATCCCTAAACCAAATCTCTTTGTGAATAGGTATTTTGCTCATCTAACATTAGTTCAGGCAATCAATAATACTCTCGCATCTATTAATTAACCTAAGATCAGATTCTAGGTCGCGAAGTTAGAATAAGCATTAAACACAAATCCAGATGAAGAACTCTAATGATTTTATCCTAACAATTCAATTCAACCTAACAATTCATCAATCACCTTTGAAAAACCCTAAACCTAACAAGCAAACTACTCAGACATGATCAATGAAACAAAAATCATTATTTGAATAGAAAGCATAAAAGAAATCAATAAAATCAAAGGAGTTCCAAATTTGCTCTGAAGGAGTGAAATTCTTCTCTCTAAAAATCTCTCTCTAAAATAATGTGTGTTTATCTAAACAATGGCTGAAAAACTATATTTATAGGCCTACAACACGAGCTGGAGCACTTTTGTAAATAAGAAAATCTTCTGGGAAAATTTCCTTTTTCTTCAAGACTTGTAAAATCAGGCGGGTTTGGGAATCCACGATCGACACCAATGTAGTGTCGATCGACACTCATTCCAAAATCTGGCTCTCTGACTGCATCACTTTGTAGCTTCTTCCACAATGCTCCAGAATGATCCAAAATCTCCAATTATGCTCCAAACGTAGTCCAACCTGCATAGACTCTATATAGACTCGAAAATAGCCAAAAGACTCTATAAAACACTTATATCATGGTCTAAAAATGGGTAAAAACCATGATATATCAACTCCCCCAGACTTAGCTTTTGCTTGCCCTCAAGCAAAACAGAAACAAAGTATAGAGTCGAGATTTGAAAACAGAAATATCCAGCTAACCTTAGGAACGCCACATTGAACCAACACTCTTGAATCCACTTACAATATAGCCAACTTTAGGTAATGTTCAGTGTACTTACCACAAGCTTAGCAATCTCCCAGTTCGAATCCAGATCCTTTCCTTAGTAAAATTTTTGAACTCTAGCAATGGTATGATCAAAGAACTTTCCAGATTATTTCCCTTCCTTAGTGCCTGAATCAAGACATTATTTGTACAGCTCTCCTATTTTCTCTTCCCTTAGTCAACTGCTGCCCATTTTCAGGGTGTTCTAAGATCTTTTCATTGACTCTTTCTTATTCTTTTGAAGTCTTGGAATAGTGCTTCTCTTTTTTTTTTTTCTTTTTTTGTTTCAGGTTCATGAGCTCTCACTAATATTGTTCCTTGTGAGGAGACAGGCTCATGAGGATCTTTGCACTATTCCTTTGTCAGACTTCTTTTTTCTTTTCTTTTCTTAAGGGAAGATTAAGGAGAGACTGCAATTTGCTTGTCTTGTCATTGCTGAAAGAGGAATCAAGTTCAGTGCATACCTAGTTCTTATAAAGGAATCTGAACTCTCTCTGTTAGATTGATCCACTTGCAGCTTTCTACTTAGTAAGACCTGCAATCAACTACTATGGCAATGGTCCTTCAAGTGTCAACATTATGCGGTTAGTTCTTCTGAAAACTGAAAATTTCACTGATTTTGACTCAATAAAACCAAGTTTTTGACTGACTCAAATGACTCTCAAAACAAAACACAAAGTCAGTAATCCCCTCCCCCAGACTTAAACAACACTGTCCCAGTGTTATCAGGCCCGAAGTTGGCTAAAAGAAAGATTAGAAACAACATAAAAGACCAGTTAGAAGACTTACCTTCGTCTGCGCATGGTGTCGATCGACACTATAGTGGTGTCGATGGACACTGGTCTAAGTCGAATCCAATGTCACCTTTTTCAACTGACTGAAACTAGGACTTAGTAAAACCAAAACAAAGTAAAAAGAAAAATTTACCTAACAGTGGGTTGCCTCCCACTCAGCGCTCGTTTTCAGTCATTAGCTTGACTGTCTCGGGGTTTAGACGTCTGGTGGATCAGAGGGTGGCATCGAATGCTTCCCAGACGAATGTCTCCTCATCCATGGTGGTGTATAGGCAGTAGATGCATGAGAGCGACCAAGGTAGTGAGGAACAACAGCATGGTAGGACTTAAGTTTGGGAGGGATACTTCTTTTTCCTGCAGAATCATCAAAAGAAACATCAAGCCTTCTACGAGAATCTCGTGGCTTGCATGAGTGTAAAGCAGTTTTTGAACCTTTTAAATGCTTATTGAGATGATCAGGGGGTTTGGAATTGATTCCAAGAAATGTGTACCTTTGCTTTCTTCGAGATTTCTGGTAAAAAAGTTGTTGAGTCGTCTGTTTGACCAAATGTGATGGACTTGCAGCAGTAGAAGCGACTTGTGTCGTGATCTTCGGAGGGTGTCGATCGACACTAGGATTGGTGTCGATCGACACCAACTCTGCAGCTCGAGTCTCTGCACTTTTTCTGCAATTCAGCTTGCAATTCTTGCCTCTATGACGAAAACGTCTTCTTCCATCAACGTGGCATTGATTAGAGCTTCATCTTTGCCCATAGTCCGGAAGATATGATTGTTTCCACTCCAATCTTCAGGCTCCATAGCTTCCTTATAATTCTCAGCCAATGCTTCTTGAACAGCCACCTTGTTCACTTGCTCTTTAGAAACCAGCTCCCTGACATTCCCAGCAGTAATATCGTCTGAATGCTCCCTGATTGGATCGTGATCCATGGAAATCTCTACTGAATAAGCTTGGCCATTGATGGTGGATGGTCCCCTTAACTTGTCCATGTCAAAATTCATGACAACATCACCCAAATCAAGCTCCATTTTCGCTTTCCTCACATCAATGATGGCACCAGCTGAAGCCAAGAATGATCTTCCCAGAATAAGAGGATGTGCAGGTTCTTCATCATATTTCAAAACCACAAAGTCTGTGGGAATCATGCAGCCTTCAATCTTCAGAGGAACATCTTCTAAGACACCTTCTGAAATTCTCTTGGATCGATCAGCTAGGACAAGGGAGATTCTGGTTGGCCTGAAATCAGTCATTCCAAGTCTAACAGCAACATAGTATGGTATCAAGTTGATACTTGAACCTAGATCACAGAGAGAACGATGAAACCTTCATGTTGAGATTGAGCAATCTAGCACAAAGTTTCCTGGATCAGGTAACTTCTCTGGAATCCTCCTCTGAATCACAGCACTGACTTGTTCAGAAACTCTCATCTTCTTCTTCTTCCTTGAAACTATGTTCAAGAGAATCGCATTCATGTCTCTGGTAAGCAATGCTCCTTCCTCAGGACTCACACCATTGACAACCATTCTCTTGACATATCTTCTTAATGCAGGTGAATGTTTGACTGCATCAACTAGGGGTAGCTCAACCATTAGCTTATTCATCATCTCCTTGCATCTGGCTTCTTCTCTCTCCTGTTTAGACTTTCTAGGAGGTATGGGATAGGGTATTTTAGGTTTATACACCTTTTCCTCTTCAATATTTGAAGCTTCAGGCGTTGTCTGGGAGTGGTGTCGATCGACACCACTGACAATTCGTGTCGAGGATGTTGTGTCGATCGAGCCCGATTTCTTGAGTTCTTCTACTGGTGTTGATCGACACTCAGCAGTGGTGTCGATCGACACCTGCTCTGCAATCGCAACATCTTCTTCTTCATCTTCCTCTAGCTCAATCTCTTCAGCGCTCAGATTATTTGTCAGCACAGTTTGAAGATCTCTCTCACTCTGGATCGTGATGGCGTTCATTTGATGCCTTGGATTCACGTCTGTCTTTCCAGGAAGGAACCCATCTTGTCTCTTCAAGGCTCCAACAGTTTGAGCAACTTGAACATCCAATTGCTTCATATGAGAGTTCAAGCAATCGATCTTTCCATTCAAGTCTTGGTACAGTGAATCAATCTTCCCATTGAAATCCACTGTCATCTTCTGCTGTCCTTCTAGGATTTGCTCTAGCATGGATTCCATCTTATTGTCTTGTGCAGGAGGCTTCTGATAAGAAGGAGAACCATAAGTCCTTTGGAAGTTGCTGTTCTGGAATGGCTTCTGGTAAGAAGAACCATAGCCTTGCTGATTGCTGAATCTCTGTCCTTGAAAACCAGCACATTTGATGTAGTTAACTTCTTCTTCCTCAGGCTCAAAAGTCTCCACCTCTGCAAAGTGAACTTGCTTCTTTCCCACCAAGATGTCCAACTTCCTGTTAACCTCACCTATTTGGCCTCCTCCATTTGCACCAGCATGTTGTTTCCTCTCAAAGTCTGCATTCTTGGTGCTGTTGCAAGAAGCCAAATTCTCTATAAGCACCATCGCATCTTCTGGATATCTGGTGTTGAAGTTGTTATTGCTCGCAGCGTCTAAAGCCATCTGGTACCTACAATCGATCCCTCGGTAAAAGATTCCGAGTAGATGCGGCTCGCTGAAACCATGGTGTGGACAGTCTCGCTGATAAGCTCTGAACCTTACCCAAGAAGCTTTGAATGCCTCAGTAGGTCCTTGGGAGAACGTAGTGATCTTCATCCTTAAATCTTCAGACCTTGCATCATCAAATAAATTGCATAAGAATGATCTTTGTGTCTTCCCATGTGGTCAAGGATCCTGAATCTAATTGCTTCAGCCAGTATGATGCATCTCCAGCAAGCGAGTATGGGAAAAGCTTGCAGAAGAGATAATCATAGGACACTCCATAAGCCTTAATGCTTGATGCCAAGTCCTCAAATCTCTCAATGTGGTCCATGGGATGCTCATTAGGGAGACCATGGAAAGGATGCTGAGCTACAAGTGTGTAGTAGGCAGGCTTCAGCTCGAAATCATTCCTCTGGAATGCAGGAGGACGGATGGCAGCTCTATTAGCATAGAACTGGTCTGGTCTGTTGTATTCACCAAGTGTTCTTCCGCGTCCAACGTCTACGTGTGCTCGGTGTCGATCGACACCAAGGTTGTGTCGATCGACACCTACTGGTTCGATGACCGCAACTTCGTTCTCATCGAGTCTCTGTCCTTGCGTGTTCCTTCTGTTCCCCTCTGCATCAACCAAGTTGCCTTCAGCGTCTCGGATTAGAACCATAAGATCAGCCATATCTGTCTGCGGAGGGTGTCGATCGATGCTATTGGTGTCGATCGACACTCGTGTGGTCCTACGTTAGAGACGACCGAGCTCCTGGTTGAGTGCGATTAGTTCCTTGTCTTTGTTGCTTCTGGTAATGTGATTAAGCATGCACCTGAAAACAAGAATAAGAAACTAAAATTAGTAACCAAAAACAAAAATAAAAACCTAGACAAAATTCTAATATTAGAACTCTGTAGGCAACTAATCTCCTACCCCGGCAACGGCGCCAAAATTTGATATGCTCTCAAATTTACCCTAGAGCTACTCTCTCAAATTAAGAGATCAGTTGTAGTACTTAGGGATCGAATCCACAGGGAAGGGATAGTCACACAGCAAACTTCTAATTTCGAATTAAGCTAAGAATAAATAATTAAAAGTAAAAACAGAAAGCAATTAAAAGCGATGTAAGTTCAGGAGACGAAACGCTAGGTTTAGGGAAATTCTCAGGTGATCTAAATTGCAGGTCTAGACAGAATGTTAGGAATTATTAAGCACCGTTCTTGAACTCGAAACACTAATGTAAAATCAACCAACTCTCGCTGCGAAGATTATCTATGCCTAAACCCTAGAATTCCAAATCTCTTTGCAAATTCAAACAATTCAGACAAGCATTAATATCAGGTTCGATTGTTCACAAAATCCTAAACCAAATCTCTTTGCGAATAGGTATTTTGCTCATCTAACATTAGTTCAGGCAATTAATAATACTCTCGCATCTATTAATCAACCTAAGATCAGATTCTAGGTCATGAAGCTAGAATAAGCATTAAACACAAATCCAGATGAAGAACTCTAATGATTTTATCCTAACAATTTAATTTGACCTAACAATTCATTAATCACCTTTGAAAAACCCTAAACCTAACAAGCAAACTACTCAGACATGATCAATGAAACAAAAATCATTATTTGAATAGAAAGCATAAAAGAAATCAATAAAATCAAAGGAGTTCCAAATTTGCTCTGAAGGAGTCAAATTCTTCTCTCCAAAATCTCTCTAAAAATCTCTCTCTAAAATAATGTGTGTGTTATCTAAACAATGGCTGAAAAACTATATTTATAGGCCTAAAACACGAGCTGGAGCACTTTTGTAAATAAGGAAATCTTCTGGGCCAATTTCCTTTTTCTTCAAGACTTGTAAAATCAGGCGGCTTTGGAAATCCACGATTGGTGTCGATCGACACCAATGTAGTGTCGATCGACACACATTCCAAAATCTGGCTCTCTGACTTCATCACTTTGTAGCTTCTTCCACAATGCTCCAGAATGATCCAAAATCTCCAATTATGCTCCAAACGTAGTCCAACCTGCATAGACTTTATATAGACTCGAAAATAACCAAAAGACTCTATAAAAACACTTATATCATGGTCTAAAAATGGGTAAAAACCATGATATATCAGTGATGCAATCTTCAAGACGAAAGGACGCAAGATTTTCCATCTATCATTAAAGGTGTTCTACAAAGGTCAAGGAACCAAGACAAGTACTCAACAACCAAAGTACTTGTTCTTCTCAACATAGGCGTGCCCCAATCATCATCATCATCAGCCGCCAACATCACCACCAAACGAAGGACATAAGGAGAATGATTAAGTCCTTAGCTCAATCATAACACACGCCCATACACCCATACCAAACCCATCGCCACTTTCAAGTAAGTCTTCACAAGCTTGTACTTGAATTTACCTATCTTTTTCACCTCAACTAGATTTAAACAAATTGGGGACAGTTTGATTTAAGTCTGGGGGGTTTCATTTATTACTAATACTGTTTTATTTCATGAGTCTTTGCATGCATTTTTCAAAATTATCGAGTCGTTTTATAGAGTCAAAACTTTTTTTTTTCTTTTAGTCGGGAACTATGAACTTTGCTAGGTACAAGTCGCTTCGAACAAGGAACCTTAATGACCATTCTCACGAGTTTAGAAGCAAGGTTTATTAAGTTGAACACTGCGAGTGGATCATTCCAACGTAGAAAGTTCTAATCTCTAGAGTACTCGAGGGATCTCGCGTTGACTCCGCACCTAATGAATCACAATTTCTCGTCAAGGGGCTTGAGGTACTTCGAATTTTTCTCCTCTTTTAGACTCTAGCATGACTAAGTAGATGCAATGCAACCTCTCCTTGATCTTCCCTTGTTATAGAAAAGAAAGAAAAAAAATAGAAAGAAAAGCCTTAGTTTGAGGATGGCAACTCGAGTTCCTTAAAGGACCATGACGGTTCGCATATATCATGAAAACTTCGAAGAAGTGATCATTCTGAAGCTAAGAAGAAAAGAAAAAGAAACATAGAAAAATAAAGTCGATAGAAAAAATAAAATGATACCCTAGAAAAGTAGGGAGAAATCGACTAAGGGAAGAGAAAATAGGAGAGTTGTGTTTGAAATGTCTTTATCTAGATGTTTGGAAGAGAAGAGTATAATGTCTCGTCGACTAATACTCCCTCGAATAAGACCACACGCCTAATTGAATAAAGGGGTCAACAAGAGAAACTCGAAATACTCAAAGGGACCATGAAGCGTATCCGGGAAGGGTGAAAAGCTCAAGGTAACTAGACCCAAACACTTTGAGTTTTAATTCCGAGTTACGTGGCTCAAACAGGTCGATTGCTAGACTTGATGAGTTCCCAAGTATTGGTGAGCTTCCACGTTTTCAAACCTCTTTTCCTTACTTAGATATCTGTTTTGTTTGACGACAAACAAAGGTTTAAGTCTGGGGGAGTTGATAACATCGATATTTTACCTATTTTAGCTATCATAAGTGAACACTTTAATAAATGTTTCACTCGGTTTTTCATACAATAATAGTAGTTTTCGAGTATTTGTATGGTCAAGACTCTTTTCAGGTTAACTTAGCAAAAAAGATGCAAAATGGAGCTTTTCGGAGCAAAACAGTATTTTGGACATATTCGAGCTGCTAGAAGTTTAACATTCGATCAAGATCTTCCCACCACGAGATCTTCCTCAAATTTGGATACCAGATAGAGGGGACTGTTAGATTTCATATCCAAGTGGTTTGAAGGGAAACTAACGGTTAGATCTGTAGTTATGTCGGTTTTACAGAAGACATATTATGCCGTCTCGCGGGAGAAGCAAGCGTAGAAGTTGCAAGATAGATGACCGCGCCACCAAGGCTCGTGACCGCGGCCAGAGCACTCTCCACCGCGCCATGGACACTTTCTCATGCGGCCAGACCCCCTGTGGCCGGGCCATGAGCGGTCCGTGGCAAGGCCAACATAAAACACGTTTTTGAAGCCCGTTTGCAAGCCCGTCATGCCCAATTGCCGTCAAACACAAAAGAAACCTAAGTGACGCCTCAAGACTTATAAATACTCATCTCTACTCATTATTTAAGGAAGGCACGCAGCCCCCATCATAGACAATACACAGCCACGTTTTTCTTTGTTCTTTTCGTTTCTAAGGGAAAAGATCTCGACTTTGTGTTTCGATACTGAGAAGATTTCTGAACCCTCTTACTCCTTATTTCGTTTTTCTATCAAAGATTACTTTCATCTCTGTGTTTATCAACCATGACTGCGACTTACTTTGTTATGTATGAGTAGTTTATTTGTTGGGTTTAAGGGGTTTTCAAAGGGGATTCATGGATTGATTACTAGGTTGATGGATTGGGGATTATCTTTAGATGAACAAACAACTTTAGGCTGCAAAAGTTAGTCTAGGTCTGGTTGCGGATTTGGAAAATTAGGTTGTCTAGATGCTTAGATATAACGTTAGTTTAGCAATCTAAGTTGATAGATTTCATGATTTGTCTAGATTCGATTTAATACTACGGAAGTAGGTTAGTCTAGAACATCCATCGATTATTTCTGTTTAAATATCTCGTTGATTGATCTGTGATACCTTGCGAATTCCCTAACACCCAACTATTTCTCGTATTGATTTACGTTCGTGTTCACTATCTTTGTCACCACTCACAACACCTAAACAACCCCATATTCACTTGTTCGTTCTTATTGATTTTCGGTTTAGTGGATTTGTTAGAAGCAACTTAGTCTATGTGGATCAATACCCTCAATACTACAACGCACATCTGTGCACTTGCAGACAATAGGGTTACAAATTTAAAACTCGAAAACAGACTCTAAATCTTGTTGCATCAACAGCAAAGACATCGTTCCGAATTGTTTTATCTCCGAGTGGCCAGATTTTGTTGACGATGACATGAATCTTTGCCACATGCGGAGCTGGAGAAAGGAATTTCTCTTCAAGGAAATCTTCCCATAGAGGAACCGAGTTTTAAGAAAGGTCGTCTGGAATTTCCACAAGAGAAGCTCCATCGATTACCTCCACTTTTGGGATATGATCCGAAAAACCTTGCTTATTGTTGACGATATTGACCCATGAGGATTTCTTCATCACCGATATGCTTTATGTTGCATTCTTTATGTTTTGTTACGTTTCCGCTACACCAAGATTTATTTCAATTTTGTTTCATTTCACTCATCTGTTTTATTTTTCCCTTGAGAAGTTTTTGGTTTTTCAGAGGGATTCTAAAAACATTTTTGGGTTGTTGTTTCCATTGTGTTTTGATGATATTAGTTGAGCGAACATATCGTCCAAATTTAAGGATAAAAGCACAAGACAATGCAAAAAACGGTTTGTGAATTCGATTTCATTAAACTGATTAGCTAATCTGTTTTCTGTAATCAAGGTGCAACTGGTTGACAAGTTAGAGGAAAAAAACTGAGTTGAATGATTGATTCATTTGCATGCCTCTTAAAACTAACAAGTTAAGGAGAATATTGATTCTGCTAGAATTTTGTGGGGTCCACATAATCTGGGGAAAAAATGGTGATTCCTTTGAAATTTGTTACTCTTTAAAAAGGGAGAGTACCAACAGAGGAAGATTATTCAACTCAATTTTATTCATCTCTTTCAACATATTCAGCCAAGTAACATTATCCAACTCAATTTTGTTTAACTCATTATTATTCATCTCATTCAACTTATTACTTTCCTATACAACCAGTCGGACCCAAAATATTTCTGTTTTTAAATCACGGTATGGATTTCTGATTTCAAAAGAGGAGGTTGGTGCCGTGAAGAAGTTATGTTTTTGTGTGACCACTTACAGACTTCACTTACAGAGATTGGTAACTGTGGAAAGGCTGAGTCTTGTGTGAATTAGCGGACAAAATCTCCATTTTTGGAAAATCATAACTGTAAGACTTTGCCTAGAAGATGCAAAACAAAAGCTGCAAAGTGAGGTGTCTTCTAATGGAAACTTCAGCAATTAATGCATTGAACAATGAACACCGAGAAGAAAGATTTGATGAATAGTGTGTGTGATTGAATCAGAGAAAGGTTAGAAATTGTATTTAATTAGCCTTTTAATCTGCAATATTTTAAGAAGAATATTGCATGAATAGTGGGTGATTGAATCAGAGAAAGGTTAGAATTTGTGTTTTATTAGACACAGGGCCCGGCCCTGGGCCAAGCCAAATGTGGCAATGGGTTTGTCCCCCAAATTTCAGTGGTCCATTTTCGGAATTTTTTTTTTATGTATATATGTATATAGTCACTAGTATTTTATGGCTTTTTTAATATGTGCCTAGCAAAAAATATACAAATGAGGTCAAATTATAAAATCCACTAAACTAAAGAAAAAAAAAAATTTAAATATAGTTTTTTATAATAATTTTTTATGACACATAATATTGATCCTCATTATATAATTGGTCTCGAGTCCCCAAAATCTCAGGGCCGGTCCTGATTAGACATATAAATCGATTAGATTTTGGTTGTTGATACTGGAGAACTTAAAACCATCACTACTTTTTTTGCAATATTTTAAGAATATTTGATGTTGTCTTCGCATTTTCATTCATTGTATATGTTCATATTTTTGATATCTCTCATTGTTTTCTTCAGTTCTCTTATACAAATAGATCCAACTTTTTTTTTTCAAATATTTTTTTGTTTCTCTATATATTAATATCATACCATTTTTTATATATAAAACTCGTATCATCAAAAGTTGTACGTTTCAGTTCATACTTTAATCTTGGAATTAGTAAGTTTTTAGAGATCAAGGAATTTTGCTTATTTAGTAGGGAACAATTTTGGGTCCTGATCTAACTAAATTAGACAGTGTCCATCAAAACTTATTCACGAAACCAGTAATATGATAATCTATCAACCCAATTGTGACCATCAATTTTTGTCCATTAAATCGTGTTCATCTACTTTCAAGAATAAGCAGTGTCTGCTAAATAAAGCTTTCCACAAAAGTCTAATCTAACAATCTTTCAGCTAAATTATGTCCTTCCCTTTATATCCATCAAATCGTGTTCATGTACCAACAAGTTTAAATCAATGTCCACGCGCAATAAACTATCCACATGTGCCAATTTAACAATTTGTCCACCAAAGCGCATCCATCAGTTTGTGTAATAAAAACCGAGACCATCAACCATCTGTTTGTGTAAAAAAAAATAACCGAAATCCAAATTTAACAAGCAAACAAATTGTAACTCATGTAAATGCTGATTTTGACGCGCATATGATCAACCAAAACGGAAAGTAGATGAGAGACGTCAAATTTATTGAAACAAATCAAGCTTCTGAATTGAACAGTATGAAAATCTAGGTCCTTAGTTGTATGAAAATGGGAGGTTTAATTGTATAGTTACATGCCATATCGAAGTTTATGTGGTTCTTTGTGGTTGAGTTCGATTATATTTAGGAACGACGGGGATGCATCTATTAATTTGAGGTATCACCGCCGTCTAAAACTTGGAACTAGGGTTTCAAGATGACAAAAATAGCGAATGGTGGTCGACGACCGAGAGATTCATCTAAAGCTATGGAAATCGACGATGGTCGATTCTGGGTTTCTTCTGGAGCGGCGACAAATAATTTTTTTTTCTAGCCCGTCTTTTCGTTTTCACGAGATTTTTCGTTAACAGAGCATTAATTTTTTTTGTTTTAAGAAGTTATTCTTTAAGTTTAGGTTGATTTATTATAAGAGTAATTACTTGACTCTAATTTTCCATTTAATTACTAGACTAACTTCTTGTTTATAGATTTACTAGACTAGCTCTAATTTTATATAAAAAGACTTCTAACCCTTTGTTTTCTAACTATATTATTTCTATTCCATTATCAATATGTGGGCATATCAATATGTGTTGATTAAATTTTTTATAATGGAAATATCTATGTTATTTTTTTCCCTTAATTCGTTTTCCCCTTGCCAAAAAAAAGAGAAAAAATTCGTTCTCCCCAGAATTTGTTTTTACTCGACATCGCCGACTTCTCCTTCTTTCTCCTCCGACGAAGTGGCCTATTTCTCGACTCTAGGGCTTGGGTTTCAGCCTATTTTCGTCCTGCTACCACTCGACATCGCCTATTTCTAGACATCTCCTTTTTCAAATCGTTCGCGATGGCATCACGTTCCTAGCTTGCAATCAAGTTGAAATTCCACCATTGATGGCAATCTAGGTGAATCTCTTTTGCCATTTTTCTCTTCTTTGTAGATGCCAATGTTGCGTGAATGGTAGAATGCAATTCACTGGCGTGTTTGTAACCCTGTGAAGTTTAGTTTCTTTGCAGAGTAGGATCTCGTTGATGATAATTTCATCATTGTCTATGAGGCATCTTTGCTAACCAATATGCATTTTATAACCGAGCCACTTTATTTCATCTTTTTCTTAACCGAAACTATGGTGGCCATTATAGTTTCTGCACTTCATCAGTCTTGCTCATCTGTCCTGTCTTGTTTCTCTTGTGGCTCATTTGTTACTTCGATTTACCAGTTCTGCGCATTTTTTTGACAAAAAGAAGACATTTTGGGATAAATTTATAGCGTTTTTCGAGTGTTTAATCAACTCTTCAGTTGTGGATTCCTTCTATTTGATCTGGAGAATATATATTAATACTATAGGTTTGTATTGTTCTGTTTATCTATGTTAGTATCGTAATGTCCTCGTATTTCTGTATGTTCACTATTTTTGGATTGCTTTTGGCAAAGTAGACAATTTTTCACATTATGAGTCATCGAGAAACAAAAGGGTCAACATCATTTTGTTGATGGTTACTGTGTTGGATTGTCCTTATTTTCATGTGTAGTTGTTTTGCTGGTTTGCATTAACTGAGAGATTAACATTGTGAGATTATAAGCTTTCTTGTGTATGTCAAAGTTTAGTTTTTGCTACGGCTTCACTCTTTCTTATACTGAGATGATCAAACTTGTGACTTGCAGCTTTTGGATGAGATGATCGATAATGGTTTCGCTCTCAGAACATAACCGAGCATCCTGAGGGAAATGATAGCGCCACCAAATATAGTCAGCAAAATGTTTAATGTTGTAACCGGAAATTCTTCCAACGTTAGTGACACGCTCCCGGGTGGAACCGGCTCTTGTTTTCCATGGCGGCCGGCAGATCCAAAGTACTCTAGCAACTAAGTCTATGTCGACCTCATTTAAGAAATGGATGCAATCGTCAACAGGTTTGTACCAGAAGAAGATTCACAAAATCTTCATTTAAACTTTAAGACTTACATCTCATTCAAAATCTTACACTGATTCATGGATGGAGAATTAGTAAAATGCGAGATTTATGGCGAAGTCCAAATGAGTTCCCATCTCACTGGTTTTCCAGATTTGACAGCTCGCTGGTTTCCCAGCTCGAGTCTTTTGGGCTACTGTTAATCGTTTGTGCCAAATTGTTTTTTCTTTGTTTATAAAAAAAATGATACATCGAATTGTTTTTGTGATTAATTTACGACATTATACGAGTTCGATTCAAAACAAAACGAAATTGCGGAAATGAACCACAAAATTGTATTGAATTTCCAACAACCACATAAGGTGTATTCTTGGGCATTTCACTAAAACATTTTTGGAAACAAATAACTCAATACAACCTCATACACTCTTTCATCTAACCCATAATCCTCATAAACAATTCGAATGAATTCTTCATAAGATGTACTACCTTTTTATGTTAGAATTTTGGACCATCTTTTACTATCAACAACAAATAACCATCTGTTTTCCTCAAGCATCCACTTACCATGTACAAGGATTATTTGCTCCATAAGTAAGATATTTGTTTTCTCTCGCCAATAAAAATCAGTAGCCCAGAAGATTACAATTGAAAAAAAAAATATTATATTGGAAGAATCAGATGACAACGGAAGAATCACTCGTCATCGGCAAAAAGCTAAAGGAAAACGAGAACGGAAAAATATTGTTTAGACGAGGATGAAGAAGACTAGCAGCGGCAACCCTAAAAGGCACGTTTAAAAGACACGGTTTCTTGTGTTATTTTTTAGTTTCTATAAGGCCAACATAGGTATTTATCTCATTAGTAAAAATTTACGACGTTAAGTCTGCCACAATAAATTATTACAAGTATAGATTAGTAAAAGTCTTGTCATAGAAAAATATTCTATTAAGTCTGCTACAATGGGTATATAAACAATAAATCTGTTATGTTTTAAGAGAAAAATCTGCTAAAAAAAATATGTCACCAATCACAATTGTGAGAAATAAAGTCTATCAGATAAATCTGTCACCCAAAAATAAGTCTGTAAAAAATAGTTAAATCTGTTGTGTCATTACAATAAATCTGCTACATTTATTATATCAAAACAAATAAGTCTATCGAAGAAAATAAATCTGCTGCCTCATTACAATAACTCTGCTACATAAATCTGTCATATAAAATAAGTCTATCGAATAAAATAAATCTGCTACGTCATATGACAGGCTTTTACAAATAAATTTGTCATCCACAAAATCTGCAAAAAAATTCTGTTAGCAAAAATAAATCTGTACGAAAATCATAAATCTGCTATCAAAAAAATGACAGACTTGTTTGATAGACTTATTTATTTTTTTTAATCTGTCATGATAAAAATAATGGCATTTTTGTAATATATATTTTTTTATGAAGATTTTAAAGGGCAATATCGACATAAAATATATTTAGTTATAGAAAAAAGAAAATATGTTATTCTAGTAATAAAACATTAAATTAGAGTTATTCTAGTAATCTTTCCTTATTATAATTTTTTTATCTTGATGGAAGTATTTAAAATAAACTTTTTCTCGCCCGTCTTTTCATTTTCACGAGATTTTTCGTTAAGAGAGCATTAGGCTATGAATGTTTGAGTAGTTTTTGGTTTTTAGATTTTTTTTTTTTGGCTTTTGGTTTTTGATTTTGGAGTTTTTGTTTTTAGTTTTTGTTTTTTGATTTTACTGTAGATTTTGGTTTTTAAGGAAACTTGAATGGTAATTTTTTTCGTTTTTGGTTTTTGTATACAATTTTTTTAAACGTTGTTATCCAATTATCCTTATAAATTTTAGTTTTATATGTTTATTATTATTAAATTAACTATATAAAATTTTATTAATAAAAAATAATAACTCACAAAATTTTAAAAGTAATAATAAAAATCATCAATAAAAATGCATAAATTTATGTCATAAAACTAAAATAAAACAAGCTCATTATTGCACATTATTGTTGAGATGTTTATAAAAATGGAGATGAGATTTGTTTTATGTGTTTTAAATGGCTAAAATAAATATGTGAGATTTATTAATAATTTATAAGACAATTAATTACTTCCAAAAATTTATGATTTTTTTATGTACAGAAGTATGAGATTTTGCTTTTACACAAAAAAAATACTAATGATTATAAACAGCAAGATTTTTAACACAAAAAAAAACACATGTAAGAAAAATAAAAATAGATTTCGGTGGAGGAGAAACCCCAAAAATATAGATTCTGGCTTTTACTTGCAAATGGGTAGTTTTTTTGAAAAACTAGTTTTCCTTAATTTTAGGGAATCCATTTGTGCAAAATCTTGATTGGTGATAAAATGGTTTTTTGAAAAACAAAATCCAAAAACTATTTTAAAAACTACAAACAGTCAAGGCCAATATGTTTTGTTTTAAGAAGTTATTCTTTAAGTTTATGGTAACTTATTGAATGTGTGCAGTTTTTGTAATGGTTTTTAGTTTTTGTTTTTCAAAAACTATTTTTTTGCCAATCAAGTTTTAGAAAAAATAGATTTCCTAAAATTTAGGCAAACTAGTTTTTAAAGATTTTTTGATTTTGTAAACAAAAACCAAAAACCACAATTTATGGGTTTCTAAACAAAGGCAATGAATGTTTGAGTGGTTTTTAGTTTTTGGTTTCTGGTTTTTGGTTTATAGTTTCTGATTTTGGATTTTGGCTTTTGAATTTTTGGTTTTTGATTTTGTTGTAGATTTTAGTTTTATAAAAAAACTTGAATGGTGATATATTTAGTTTTTGGCTTTTACTTATATATTTATAATATAAAATATTGACTTAATTATAAGATATGGTTTTATGTTTTTTTATGTTTTGTTGTATTAAGTGTTTAAAGTTTGTAAAATAAATATATATAGCTTATTAATAAATACAAATACTATTTCTTATGAAAAGAATAAGTAATACCAAAAATATACATAGATTTATTTCATATAAAAAGTTCATAAAGTTTTATAATTAATAATATTAAAATTAGCAAGAAAAATGCATAATTTCATTTCATAATTTTATTTTTAAAACAATAAGCTTATTAATAATAATATAAGTTGTTTTTTTTATAATATAAGTTGTTACAAAAAAAAGAGAGCTTATTAGCACTTATTGTTGAGATGTTTACACAAATTAAGATGAGATTTGTGTGTGTAGAAATATGAAAATTTTACTTTTATATAGAAAAATGGTATTTAGTTAAATATTAATTGATAAAATAGCAATGCTAATAAAAAGAAAAATTATAAATAAATAAAAAGTTTATGACAACTTTTTGAAAAACCCACAAAATATGGTTTTTGGTTTTTGTTTGTAAAGTGCTAAAAACCATGAAAAACTAGTTTCCCTACAATTTAGGAAATCTATTTATTGAAAAACTTGAATGGCTTAAAAAACAGTTTTTGAGAAACAAAAACCAAAAACCATTTTAAAAACTGCAAAAATTCAAGGCCAAAGTTTCTGTTGTTGTCTTTTTAAGTTTTCTTATTTTTTTAAAAAATATTGTTTTATCACTAAATAATCAATTAAGTGCTACAATATTGTTGATAGTTTATCTTTGTTGTTTTTCTTTAAAAATAAATTTATGAAATCTTTTTTTTGGACAAGTAGAATTAAGTGCATTTTTATGAAATTTGTTTTAATGAAATAAATTTATTTGAATTGTTACTCATAATTTTTAGTAATATTTATTATTTTTATAAAAATAGTATTTTGTATTAATTAAATCTATATTTATTTTATCAGATTTAATGTTAAAACATTTAATCTTAAAACAAAACTAATAAATATAGATTAAGAAAATACTTAAAAACCAAAAACTAAATAATTAATCATTCAAGTTTTTAGAAAAACCAAAATCTACAACAAAAAATCAAAAACCAAAATTCAAAAACCAAAATCACAAAACGAAAACCAAAATTCAAAAACCAAAAACTAAATCCAAAAACCATACAAACATTCATCACCAATGTTGGGCAGAAAAAATAAAATTATCTATATATTTCAGTAACTTACCAAAATTATTGTATTCTACGTAACATAATTAAACTTCCATTATATATTGTCTTCATTATAGCTACAGTCAATGGTTTTTTTTTAACTATATAGAGTCAATCAAATCTTTCCAATTTTTTTTTTGATATATATTTTGCAAGCAATCTCTGCTTTCTAATAAAAAGAAATCTTTATAACAATTTTAGTAAATGTTTGAATACAATAAGATACAGTATGATTTTAAAATATTCTATAAAAACAATAATACAATTAGATTTGTTAACAAATTTAAGATTCTACAAATCATTGATTAATTAATATGTCCATTTAAGTCTTGGTCACCTTATTATTCTATAAATCTTCTTTCAGTAATCTCCCAAATTTTAACCATCTATCAATAATATTCTTTATACAAAGTAACTAAACTTAAAAGAGAGAAAAAAATGGCCAAGGCATCTTCTTTACTTGTCTTCCCCATCATCTTCCTTGTGATGTTTGTCTTAGGTATGCATTTATCTTAAGGCTTATACATAAAGTATATTTCTTTTATTTCAACTCATTTCGTTGGCACATACCTCATATGATGTAGACATGTAAATTGTAATTCATTGTGATGTTAGCCTTAAGCCCTTAGCTATGCATTTACCTTTATTGTTTACGCATAGAAATATTACAAGATGTTTACGTAACTCTACTGTAAATTTTGTTTTTGTAACTTTTCTACTGTAATTTTTAGTTTGGGCTTTAGTTATCTGCAAACTTATCATATATGTTGTAGTTCATTTTATTCATATCGTATAAGTATTAATATTTTTTTAATTATCTAAATTTAAAAAGCGATTTTGTTTTATATAGTGGAGCAGAATATGGGTACTATAAAATATGATGCTGGCGATTGCAAGAATCATGAACGTTGCGTGCAGCTGTGCAAGAGTTCTTTTCCTGATAAACCTATTGATAGAATGTCACCCGTATGTGACAATGAAGGAAGATGTTATTGCTATTTGCACTGATAAGATTCTTATGTGATTCCAGCAACATATTGAAAATTAAATTCTTCATAATGTATAAGAAGAAATCCAAATTTGAAATATAAAATCATAGCCGCTATGGTCTTTCATAATATTTTCGATTGATCTTTTGATATCAATAAAATTTATAGAACACAAAACGAGTTATAACAAGATGTTGGTCAAAAGGATGACAGCTAATATAATTTTCTTCATATAATCATATCAAACAGAATTTTGTTCGATAAAATGAGAATAAAAACTATTCTATTAAGGGTCTGGCTTGTTTAAACACAGGAATTGCGATTGCGGATATAGGAGTTTGCGGAAGCGGACGATTACGGTTAATAGCGTCACTAAGCTGTTTGTACAACTCGTATTGCGGTTGAAAATGAGTGCGATAGCGAGATTCTTATGACTCGTTAACTTGGAGATACAATAGCGGTTAAACAATAAATTAACAATATAAAAACATTATATAATTATAAAAAAACATCAAAACCCGTATTATTATAAGAAAATATAAAATTATTAGTTCAGCACAATTAATTTTAAAAACTATAAAAAAGTATGTGTATAATATTTTTTAGTTTGGATGAGTGTTATCATTTAAAAGGAGAAATATTTTCTTTCGTGTATGGAAATACAAGTTGAAAATAATTTTAGTTGTTAGATATAATATACATTAGTGATGGAGAGAAAACTTATCAAAATAATTAGAGTTTATAGATCTTATAGATATAAAATTATGAAATATTGTTAATGAATATTAGTTAAAAAAAGTATCAAATTTATTTATTTATTTGTAATTATAATATTCAAATTTTATTTTTTATAAAAAATTATTATATATATCTTGATTTTATATAAATTTTGTGTTTTATTTAATTTTTAGTATTTTAATTAAACACCCGCAACCGCCCCCAACCCCGCATATATGAGTTATCATTCCGCGTTGCGAATCAAACACGCAAACATATATCATTCACCTATTTGTAAACACTCACGGTGCGGTCCGTCGATAGGCGTTAGCATCCTACGGTGTGTTCCGCTCGTTAACCTTTAGATTCGGACAGTAGACCACACGTTAGTGTATCAATCAATCATGTGATCAGTTGCTAATTGATCAGAAAAGCAAACATGCAATAAACGCAAGAAATAAACGAAGATACCTAAACCCTTTGAAACCCTTTCAAACCCAACTAGACGACTACTCGTTGATGGGAACGAGAGACATCTTTTGAGATACAAAAAGGTGCGATTTGTATTGAATAAGAAACGTGGTTCGAGAACTTCTCCAATGGAAATCCAGTAAGAGAGATCTTAGTAAAATATTCAAAGACAAAGAACTAAGAAATATAGATGAAAAGGTGGCGGCTGCTGAAGAAATCTCTCTCGAGGTTTTCGTCTCTGGGCGGCCGTCGATCTCTCTCTTTCTCCAAGGTGGCGTGAAAAGTGTTTGTGGAAAAGTTCTTGTCTAAAGTCACGTCCTTTTGTGAAGCCCTAGGAGTCTTCTTATATAGGCCTTCATGTCTTCATTAAGTGGGCTTCGCGTTTTAATCTCGGGAAATATCGAATAAGTGCAAATGGGCTCGGGATTGGCCAAAGTGTCCTGGCCGCGCGAGCGACCAAGCGTGGCGCGGCCACTGGTCTTCTGGAAAGGTTGTGGCGCAGCCACGTGCTCTTCTCGATGCTTGACAGACCTTCTTGCTTCCTTCGTAACTTGAGATTCAACCGTGAGATTGAACTCAAACCACCTCGAGGTGAAAGACAGCTGATAAATGCTATCTTGTCTTCCAATATGAGCTTGATCTTGTGGTGGGAAGGTCGTCATTTGATGTTGAACATGTGCCTCCGAGTATTGGTCTAGAAAACGTCCGTTTTGCTCCAAAATGTATGCTTTTGTCCAATTTCCCTGAAATGACTCTTGAGATTAAAAAATGTGGAAATCACTTTAAAACCTTTGAAATCCGGGTTAAAACACTTATAAATGATCTTGAAATGATAGGTTTTGCAAGTAAAATATGAGTATTATCAGTAGTTGGATTATTTCAAGGTAGGCTAGATTTGGTTTTTACAGATTGAGACATTTCAGCCAAATATCCAGATCTGGTTGGGCAACTCAGATTTTGGTTGGTTTGGGTGGGCAACCCGAATAAAGAGTAGTTGGGTTGGTAAATAATGAAATTCATTAAGGGTAAAAAGGTATTTGATTGGGGTTTCTTGTTTGAAAGTAAACAAACACACAAAAAAAAAAATTTCATAACGAAGGCATTTGGTGTCATAGTCGCATTACATGACAAAAGATCGGGTTCCCAGCTACATTTCACATACAAGATGGGCAAATAAACCTGTGATGATCATTATTAAGAATCAACTTGTTCACGCCAAAAAAAAGAGAGAGACAATAAATGTATATTAAGTTACAAGAGCAGTCCAGCCCAGCCCAACCCAGTTTGTGGAGTGAGGAGATGAAAGGATGAAGTTATATACTTGTATTCTTCGTCCAACTTGACAGAAGAATAGTTGACTCAAAGCCAATCGAAGCCTAATTCACTTTAAAGAAGAAGTAGAGATGCCACCAAAATTATCATTCGCGGCTAAATTGCTAATAATATGTCGATTCGGCTCATCAGTGTAGGATACTGTTCCAGGGAGGTATGACTTATTCACCAGATAAAACCTATAGAAATCATGCACATGAAAGGGGATTCCATAACCATGTGCAAGCGCCAAGAAACCGAGAACTTACCGCATGAAGTTAGGTAACAATTGCGATAGGCAAAGAACAGAATCGGCGAGAAATCCGATTAACGCCTTTGGAATAGGAAATCGAATCCCACAAGTTTTAAAGTTGGATTTGAAAGCACAACAAAATCCCACAAGGGACATTTTCAGGAGACTCGCCAAGGCGAGGCAAGATAATCTCTACTATGTTAGGAATATTACAATCAAAGCGAATACTAGTAAGGGATTCCGCCTAGAAAGTAGACATGAGCTAGGCATTGAAAGTTTCAGACACCATCAATAAAGATGAATCAAGCAACCCAAAAATCGGAGAAGGTGAACAGTTAAAGAAAAACGAAGGGTGATAAGGGGAAAGTGAATTGTTTGCGGTATTTTAATTTGAGTGATTTACTAAATAAGTCACTTTTTGAGTTTGAGTTACAGAATTAGTCACTTATGGCAACTAGGTCACTTTGTCTATCTTTTTTCCTTATGTGTTTCCTATTATGCCCTTAATGAAACTTAGGCAATGAATCAATTAAATTTTATCAACTCTTACGCAGGTTTTTATCAAGGACTCTTATTAGTTTCCTCCTCTTCTCCACTGCCGAAGCTCTATTTTATTCACCAACAACAATCGAAGTTTCGAGTCTGTCTGATTCCAAATAACTAGAGACACCAACCGATGCATTAATTCCCATTCATGTCCGTCGTGTACGCCGAAGGTTCGATGGTGTTTTAATTTCTGGATGAGATGCTATTGAAAATAGATCTAAACCACCAGATTGAATAGCTTTCTCACCGTCTTGTTTAAGAGATTGGAGATCTACTTTGTCGACAACTACCGTAGGCGTTTCAAACTCATGCAAGGTAACAACCATCCACAACAAATTAGCATTGTCCATCCATCATTAGGTGTCCATTCATGTCCGTTCTCGTGTGCTTGTGGCTGCCCACGGTTGTTCATATCTGTGTTTATGCGTATGTAGCCATGTGAATAGATACAAATATGATTGTGTCCATTATACATGTATGTGTCCATAACATGTATCTTCTCAAAAATCTTTTTGTTTGTGGATATAAACACATCAATATGGACATATTTCTATGGATAGGATCAATTTATTTGGCTGGAGTTAGGAGATTTGGTATATTTGGATATAATCGACCATTTTCTTAATTGAATTATGAAATCTCTTTGCATCCATTACTTGTAATTCAATAGGTTTTTACGTGGTATAGGTTTTTAAATCAAATCTTCATGGAAGTTATATGTTCTAGTACATTTATCTTCGAAAACTACTAATAAAAGGTTGTTATGTTGTCATTGGTCAGGTGGATGGATTTTCGTGGACAGATTATTGATTCATGGACAATTTAGACAATGTACACTATAAAATTGTGAACAAGGTACCGTAGACTTGTTATGATGGACAAATACCAAAAAACAGTTTGTAACATTGGATCTCATTCCCACAATGTTAGTTTCAAAGTGTTAGGGAAAAATCTTAAATCTCTTGCATAACGTGGATACATGAATGTGGACAATAGAGCGTGGACAATAGAGCGTGAAACCAACTCTTCAGGATGGGTTTTACATAAAGCACGATGATGAGTCACATTAGAGAAAAGGGTATTAATGATTTCAAAATTTTGATGGATCTGGGAGGTTCATTTTGGAACTTTGAGATACTCGAGTGGACTTGCATTGTCGGTTCTGGTACATATTTTTTTACTTTACCATCAAGAACTTAACTCAATAGGCATCTTAAGATATATATCCATGTGAAAGAAAGAAAGATGAAAACATGCACTTTGAATAAAGGAACATTTAAAAACTTGAACAACTCAATCGAAAAGGTTTCACACTTATGTGATCTCAAGTAAATAAATTTGAACAAAAAAAAAGTAATACAACCTCATAATCTGCTGTTCAAAAAGGGAGCCAGAAAAACAGTGTCCAATCTATTAAGCTACTCGGAGTGGCGGCAAATACCAAACTCCTAAATTACATCATTCTTCTTGTGTGTTGTTTCGCCATCTTCTTTCGCAGCTGAAGATCGCTCAGAATATGTGCACCACATCATAAGCAAATCTACTCTATTGTTAAGGAAACCTACTGAGAGAAAGAGAGTCATGGATGGTAGATGATGGATGACAAACGTGTGTTAAATGCAGAAATGGATAGTCATGGATGGTAGATGATGGATGACAAACGTGGACAGTCATGGATGATGGATTTTTATGTGCCAGGTATATCACGTTTTGATGCAAGTGGATAAAAAGCAATGGACAAGTGTTAATGGATGAGAAACGTGGATGATAAAACATGGCAGTTTGAAACATGGTGTGTGCTTGACAAATATTCTAAACGGCTCAGAAGCGTGAATGGTGGATGTTCATTCATTTCGATTCAAATGATAGACATAGAAAGATCAAATTAAGCTAACTAGGTCAAAATAACATCCAATCGATTGAAATTAGCCTTGCATTTCACAGCTAAATCTCTCCCAATGCTAATAAATTAGACATGTCAATACAGAAAATTATACATAATGTCGAGGAGAGAGAGACCAAACCTGCTGTTTCAACAAGTTGTCGTTTGCTGGTGAGCGAGAAGAATCCTAGATACCGTTCGAGGAATATCTCTGCCAATCTTTCCTTCTGATCGTTCTCCATCCCCAGCCCCTCCCTCGAAGCTGACTAACCCCCAATCAGATCCCAACAAACTGAATCAAAGGATTTAAATTTCTTTTCTCATGCTCTTTTTAATTCTCGTTTAAAGTTAGCTAATCTACGAATGAAGCAGGAAAAACCAGAAACTCAAAAAATGCACAATTTCAATTTGTAGATGCAATCAAGTCAAAAAGAAATTGAAATATTGAAATCATAAACCTTTAATTCAATAATTATATTTATGAACCAAAATATTCTCGATTCAAACCCAAATCTTTCAATATGAGAAAGGGAGAGAGGCAGAAAAGAAACATAATGAACTAATACAATATCGCCCAAATCCAATTTGGTTGTCTCATCCTCAAATTTGATCGTGAAAAGTAGTAGGTTTAATTGGATAAAGGGAATCGGCAAAAAGAAGGATAGCGTTGTCTTTTCGTGTGCCCAAAGTGACTTAGTATTCTTAAGTGACTTTTTCTGATATTAGAGTTTGCCAAAGTGACTTATTATGTAATATTCTCTTTTAATTTACCAAAACGTGATTCATGAAGTTCATTAAATCTAATTAAACTAGGGGTTGACCCCGCCCTACGTGCGGGGAAATTTATTTGAACATTTTATTTACATTTTTTTTTTGGACAATGGAATTATTTATTTTATTTACATAATTTACATTTGCATGTATGATATTTATTAGAATAACATTGACTTGATGTCATATGTTTCTTTTCAGTGCTTGTTTCAGTATCGATTTCACATTTTTATAAGTTAGATCTTTATTTGTGTCCTAAAAAATTAGACGATGAGTTTGTTTTAGAATGTTAAGAATTGTACTAAGAGCTCCATCAGATTCACTTTCATCCATCTTTATCTCTGATAACGAATTAGAGTTCTGTGTTTGGAGCTTCAAGCAAATAAGTGGTACCTCTCAATCTCTATGAAGTTACCTTGATGCTCATTTGACCAAAAGCATTCTTTGAGTCATCGACGATAACAACAACTTCGTCGTTTCCCAAGACAATATCAAGACTCTTCTTATGTCTCACCATAGATGATACCATCATCGCCAGATATAATCTGATCCCAAAAATACTCACCTTTCGGATCTAACAACTTAGCCATCTCCCAAGTGTAACTCATATCACCCCATCGTGTATATATACATCACGAACATCTCATTTTATTCTCTCATAAACGATCAAAAAAGGGTCTTAATTTAGTCATTAATTCCATAGATTCCACCATGAAGAGAAGAAGAAGACTGTCTCATAAACGATCGAACAAAGTGTTGAAAAATTGCATAACCAAACACGAACTTTAGAGTTTAGTTTAATTGATCTTCGGACATCATCTCTCATCGGATTTGCTTTTCTCACTGACTCCCAAAGCCATTTTTTCCCTCAATGAGCAAGTTGAAAATATATCAAAAATTACCACTGAAGAAATGATTGTGCCGTTTCCACCTCGCTTCTTTAATTTTCTACACTAACATATTTTTTTATTTCATATAATTGTTTTCTAATTTAATGAATAATAACACCTTGGATTTTTTTTTGAAGGCCCAATCAAATTAAATATCTAGACCCATATAAAAATGTGACATGTAAAATTTTCTTTGAAAGCCCAATCAAATTAAATATCTAGATCCATATAAAAATGTGACATGTAAAATTTTCTTTGAAGGCCCAATCAAATTAAATATCTAGATCCATACAAAAATGTGACATGTAAAAACGAAATGTTTTTATTGGTAGTTCAAGTTTTTTCATTTATTGACATGGCAGCTCTACAATTACTTAAAATGCTGAGTTGTCAGCTTGTGGGAGAGACATTCCAAAATTATAGTGTTGATTTAAATTAAGAAATTGTGGGATAACTGTTGGTATATAAATCCCGACCCAGTTAAATAGGCCCATTAAGGAGAGAAGTGAAAGACGAAAGAGAAGTGGGAGGCGAAAGAGAAGTGAATGAGCAAGCTAAAACTAGAGCAGAATAGGCGATGAAGTCAAGCAAAGAAAGTCGAACTCGGAGTCAACTTTGGGGCGAACACATGCGCTGAAGGATAACAACCAAATGAACATGAATAAATCCAATCAAAGGCAAATCAAATGGAGTAAATAAAGACGTTAAACACATATTTGAGTTATAACATAAGAGGAACATGGGGAAAAGACAACACATTCCCATCACACTATACTATACACTACTTTTACACACATAATTTTCTGTTATTATTCTTATAAAACGTTTTTGAGCTAAAATACTAAACTTTTTTGCTAGCATATTTTACTCTCAATTCCATAAAAATCCACTCGTTTCATTTTCAGTCTCTGAATTCTTGTTTATTGTCCAATAGTTATTCGATATTCTGTTTGCAAAAGATAAATCTGATACTCTCATTATTAATACTAGGAGAGAACCCGCGCGATGCGCGGATTCTATATTAAATTAAGTTTAAAATAACATATTAT
This sequence comes from Alliaria petiolata, assembly GCA_020283515.1. Lineage (NCBI taxonomy): Eukaryota > Viridiplantae > Streptophyta > Magnoliopsida > Brassicales > Brassicaceae > Alliaria > Alliaria petiolata. The sequence continues at coordinate 21,089,164 of JAHZTW010000006.1, forward strand.
TGGTTCTATATTTTAACTATTTTTTTTTTTTTTTTAGAATTTTAATCTACTTTTTTCGTGATAATTTGTGCAATTTCTTTCATACTATTTTACGAATCTTTATTTGTTCTTCAATTTTCATACTCTTTTTATTTTTCTAAATTTTAATATTATAATCAATTTAAGTTTTTTCAATTTATCATTTTGAAGATTTATTTTACATATCTTGCATTAAATCCATGTTTTTTCCATGTTTTAAAATTTTGTATTATTTTGTATCTATTCTTCTTTTTCTTTATTTTTATCTTTTTCTCTATATTTTTTTAATATAATTTGTTACCTTCTCGATTTTTTATTAAATATTTTGTTGTGTCTTAAGATTTTATAGGTTGTAGTTAACTTTTTAATTTATGTCATATCATATTTTTTTCACTTATACCAAAGTTTAATTATGGTAATTTATTTTAAAATAAGGATTACATCACGCAAAAAATATAATGATATATTTAAAATTATGTATTATATAAGATATATATTTTATTTTATTTTTTAAATTAAATTAGAATTTCATCTACTTATAATAATTTTGAAATAGTTGAATTCAAATTTAATGATTTTTATGTATAGTTAATTGTACATATGTTAATATTTATTTATGTTACTTGATGTTTAAAAAAAATTACTTTTTTCAATTTATCATTTTGAGTATTTCGTTATTTATGCGTTTGGGGGCATAAGTCTATAATTGATATATATATAAACTAAAAAAATGCTTCTAATTTGATATGTAAAATATAGAGACAATATCATAATTTTTATAAAGGATTGTCAAAGAGTACCTATGACATAATAGAAAAAAAAAACTTCTTTTATTGAGATGATTATGAGTCTGAAACCGTATGAAAGCAAGTAAGAGGATAAAATAATGATGTTTGGTTCAGATTTAATACAAATTAATTTTTTTAAAATTTAAATAATAAATGACACGTGGCATACTCTGAGATGTTGACATGGCAGGTCCTATAGATAGACACTAAGCTTTCGTATAGTAGAAAATACGAATTAAATTAATCAAAAATATAATGATATATTTAAAATTATGTATTATATAAGATTTATATATATATATTTTTTTTTAAAAAAATATAATTAGAATTTTATCTACTTATAATATTTTTAGATAGTTGAATTCGATTTTAATGGTTTTTATATATAGTTAATTGTACATATGTTAATATTTACTTGATGTTTTAAAAAAAAGTTGTTGTTTTTAATTTATTATTTTGAGGATGTCTTTATTTATGTGTTTGGTACATAAGTCTATAATTGATATACATATAAATTATAAAAAAGTGCTTTTAATTTAATATGTAAAACATAGAGACAATAGCATACGTTTTTAGAGAGGGTTGTCAAAGAATACCAATGGCAGAATGGAAAAAATTATTTTCTTTTATTGAGAGGATCATGTGTTCGAATTCCTATGAAAGCAAATAAGAGGCTAAAAATATTTTTTTGAAAATTAAATAAGAAAGTGCCACGTGGCACTCTCTCATGTGCTGACGTGGCAGAAGCAGGAGAGAGCCCTTCTGCTTTTATATAGTAGATTTATGAAGATTTATTATTTCTGATTCAATAGTCTATTATGTTATTTTCCCGTAGATATTTTTTTTAAAAATAGTCCTAATTTTTTTTATATTATTCAATTTCCATTTGAAACGGGATCTTATATCAACGCTTAGTATCCAGAACGGGATCTTATATCAATTCCCATTTGATTGGTTTAAACATATCGATTGCGGTTGCGAGAGTTTGCAAAAGCAGGCAATTGCGGTTAACAACGTTACTAAGCGGGTTGTGCGATTGACACAATGGTTGGAAATAGGTGCGTTTACGGGATACTTACGACTGGTTAACTTGCGGCGGATGCAGTAACGGTTAAACAATAAATTAACAATATAAACATATTTTATAACTATAAAAAACTTCAAAACTATATTATTATAAAAAACTATAAAATTATTAATTAATAATAATTTAATTATAACAATAGTATGCGTATAATACTTATGTTTATTTTATTTTTTTATAGTTTGGATGAAAGTTATGATTTCAATAGATAAATTGTTTTTTTATGGAGATATTAGACGAAAAGAATATTAGTTGTTAGATATATATATACACATTAGTGATTGAGAGAAAATTTATCAAAATAATTAGAGTTTATAGATCTTATACATATAAAATTATGAAAGATTGTTAATGAATATTAGTTAAAAAGTGTCAAATTTATTTATTTATTTGTAGTTATAATATTTAAACTTATTTTTTGCTTAAAGTTATTATATATATTCTTATTTTAAATAAATTTTATGTTTTTTTTTATTTTTTTTTAATTATCCATGCACGATACACAACCACAAACGCTGGGTCCAAATGGTAACAAGTATATTTTATTGAACGTGGAATCTGGCTGAATTTTTATGTGCTTTTTGGCAGAATCTGGCTGAATAACTACGAATTCAAATGGTAACTCAGGAATCTAGCTGAATAACTGAAAATATTTATAAGTTAAATGGTCTAAATGGTTATAAAATAAATATTGTCAAGAATTTATAACATTATAAGTATTCTATTTTTAAAATAACAAAAAAAAATTATTTATTTAAAATTAACAATTATTTTCGAGTCTTTAATTATTCTTTAACTGTTAAGTGATTTAAAGTCACTGGAAAACCCTTTTTCATCGTGTTTTCGGAATAGCATATTTTTAGTAGATTTTATCCTGTAAAGAAATAAAAAATATCTTAAATACAAAGTTTAAATCAATATATTGTGGAATAGCTAAAAAATAATAATTTAAAATAATTAAAAATATAAATTAAGTGAATAAATATGTGAAAAAATTGTTTTAATTTATTATTAAAGTATTAAAAACATAAAAATGCACAAAACATAATCAAGAACTGAAATAAAAAGAACCGATATTTTTACCTAAAAATATAATTATATATCTAAAAATAATAGCTGAAAACTATATTTTAAAATAATTTAAAAATATGAATTAAGTGTATAAATAGATTAAAAAAAATTATTCTAATGTGTTATTAATGTATTAAACAACATAAAATAATAAAAAACAAAATCAAGAATTTCAAAATTAATAAACTTAAAATATATTTATTCGTAGATATATTAATAAACTAATAATATCTAACACATAATAGTGTTTGATTCTTTCTCGTATTGTATGCATATGTGTTCCATCTGTTGTTCTTTCTTGTTCTTGTAACAAATTTGATTCAATACTTTCTCCATCTTGCTCGTATTGTATGCATATGTGCTCTAATCGAGTTTGGTTCAGATCTAGTATTTTGTCTTTTTATTTTTGAGCCAATCTAGTATTTTGTCTAAGATCCAATATATATCCAAAATACATGAATATGTCTTATACCGTAATACTAAAATATTTAAAACCCAAAATAAACTGGTCTTGAATTTTTCATACTATAGCTACTATTAAAAATTATTCTGAAATTGATATTTTACTCATATTTTATCTACTATTATCCGATCCATTATCTTTATTACTCAGATTTTATCATATTTGAAATCAAATTTGAACATAGATAAGGTTATAAGAATAAATTGGCTTAATACTTATTACTATGTAATTACCAATTGTTATTAAAAAAAAAGTCAACTAAAAAAAAGAAAAAAAAATTCCACCATTCAGCCACTTAAATTAAGCTGATGTAACTAGTGAATGTTTATTGTTTTCAACTTAATTTCCTCTTAATTCAGCTGCGGAATTGCTACCATTTGAACCCGTTATACTGAAATTTTTTTGATTTTAAGGGATAAAATGTTGTACAAAACTGTAAAAAATGTTTTGCGTGATTGTGCATGATTATTGTCAAATGCCAACAACTGCTACCATTCGCAAAAACTATCTTGCGAGTGTTAGCGGAAGAACTAATAAAGTCTTAAACATATTTGGAGACTTTAAAACGATTTTATTGTGTGTAAATTAATGGTTTTGTTAAGTAAAGAAAAAGGTTAAAAAAATGTATATTGATGTGGTCCAATTTGACCCAAAAAAAAGGATCATGAGACATGAGCGTGAGACCGTCTCCAAGCTGTTCGCCTCTAAAGCTCCAGCTCCCTTTCCCACTTTTTATTTTAATTATGGGTTTGATTGGTTCTTCTGCTACCATTCTCAAACGCAGTTTTTGCGGGTGCTAGCGGTTATTAGCGTTTGTCAACAATCACACATAACGTTTTTTACCATTTCGAACTGTTTTTTACCGCTCAAAATTAAAAGCTCCTTCCAGCTAGCGTTTGCGGTTGCGGGCGATTGCTGGTGGATAATTAAAAAAATTAAAAGTTAAATAAACACAAAATTTCCTTAAAATTAAGATATATATATTAGAAACCTTTAAAAAAAAAATTTTGAATATTATAATTACAAATAAATAAATAAATTTGATATTTTAACTAATATTCATTAACAATCTTTTATAATTTTATATGTATAAGATTTATAAACTCTAATTATTTTGATAAATTGTCTTTTCATCACTAATTTATATATAACAACTAAAATTATTTTCCTCTAACATCTCCATACAAAAAAAAAATTTCTCTATTAAAATCATAACTTTCATCCAAACTAAAAAAATTGAAAAATAAAAGTAATAATTTTTATAATTAATTATTAATAATTTTATAGTTTTTTAATAATAATATGGTTTTTAATATTTTTTTATAGTTATAAAATATGTTTATATTGTTAATTTATTGTGTAACTGCTACTGCACCCGTAAGTTAACCAGTCGCGCAAACGCATCCGTTTCTAACCGTTGTGCCAGTCGTACAATCCGCTTAATAACGCCATTAAACGCAATCGCCCGCTTCCGCAAACTCCCGCAACCGCAACTGCAACCGCTGCGTTTAAAACAGTTAGACCCTATGTTATTCTAGTCGTTCAATTATATCTTATTTTTACTATAATCGAATCTACAGTATTTAATATTTCTCGTTATAGGCTTTGAGCTATGTGAATTAATCAAAAACTACATATCAATAACGCAACAATAATGTATCTTCATTTTTACTACCAATTACAAAAACAGTAAAAATCAACAATTTTTTTACCATTATCTCGTATTACTCGTTTTTATTTCTTTTAACTATTTTCACAATACGATTTTTTTTTTTTTAGGTAGAGAAAATCATAAAAGAAGATATGTTACAGCTCAAGCACTTCCATATAAAAATGAAATTTAACTGTAAAGCTTTAAACAAATCTCTGACTTTATTGGTAACTCTATTCATAGATGGTAAACTTCAGTAACTAACGCATTGAAATTTCCTTAATAATAATTAATACTGACACGAAAAGTCATAATTAAACAAAATTACAATAATGCAATTTTCTTCTTTATTTTTGGTAACTGTTTTAAAACCTGTATTTTTTTTTTTTTTTGCTCTCACACGCACGCTAATGGCTCACCTCTTCAGAGAGCTGTCTCTGGGTCACTCCAAGAGAGAGACGACGACGCCGCCTCCGGCGACTTCACGCTCGTCTTCAATGGCTTCAGTTATACCTTCCGATCTACCTCCATCACCTCTCGGACAACTCGCCGTCCAGCTCTCCGAATCCGATCTCCGTCTCACTGCCTACGAAATCTTCGTCGCCGCATGCCGTAGCGCCACCGGAAAGCCTCTCTCATCTGCTGTTTCATCAGTCACCGTTTCTAATCCGGACTCTCCGATCAACGGCGGGTCTCCTGCCTCTCCGGCAATCCAGCGTTCTCTCACCGCAGCCGCCGCGAGTAAGATGAAGAAGGCCTTGGGGATGAAGTCGTTGTCCTCGTTATCACCTGGATCTACGAAGAGCCCTGGGTCGGGTCCTGGTTCGGCTTCTGGTTCGGGTGGCAAGCCGAAGCGTCCCACTACTGTCGGCGAGCTCATGCGGATCCAAATGCGAGTATCGGAGACCGTCGATTCTCGCGTTCGTAGAGCTTTCCTTAGGATCGCTGCTAGTCAGGTTTGCTCAATTTCACTTTTGCATTTTCCATCCCGATGGATCTCTGTGATCCAATTTAGCTCAATTTCGGCTTGATTTTGTTTAGGTGTGTTGTTAATTCGATATAGAGTAAATCTCGAGCTTGATTTTAGTTGAATATGAGTTCAATTTATGATCTTGTGGTATGACTTTTTTGGTAATTGTAGATCTTGAATTGATTAAAATTCGGTATGATTCTGTATAAGAATGTGTGTTTTGTGAAAATTTCCTTTTTAGAGTGTTAATTGCTTAAATTCAGTTATTGGTTTAGTTGTGTTAGTAAATCTCGAGCTTGATTTTAGTTGAATATGAGTTAAATTCATGATCTTGTGATGTAGATGCCATTAACTTATCTGGGGTATGACTCTTTGAATAGCTCAAGATCTTGAATTTGTTTAAATTCCGTATGATTCTGGATATATAATGATTAATTTGCTGCGAAAGTCTTGGCTTTTAAATTCATTTAATGGGTTTCTTTTTTATAGGTTGGAAGAAAGATTGAGTCAGTGGTTCTTCCTTTAGAATTGTTACAGCAGCTAAAGTCTTCTGATTTCACGGATCAGCAAGAATACGATGCGTGGCTGAAGAGATCATTGAAGCTTCTTGAGGCAGGTCTTCTGTTGCACCCTCGTGTACCACTCGACAAGACGAATTCTTCTCAGCGGCTGCGACAGATCATCCACGGCGCGCTAGACCGGCCTCTGGAGACGGGAAGGAACAACGAGCAGATGCAGAGCTGTCTCTTATACACATCTAGATGTGTATAAGAGACAGGCTTTTAGAAGCGTGCTTCGATTCCAACGACGAGTCGTCCATGGTTGAGGATGTCGACGACCTTATGGAACACATAAAGAAGACGTGGGTGGTTCTCGGGATCAACCAAATGCTTCATAACCTCTGTTTCACTTGGCTTTTGTTCTCTCGCTACGTTGTAACCGGACAAGTTGATATGGACTTGCTTCACGCTTGTGATTCATCTCTAGCGGAAGTTGCTAAAGATGCAAAGACAACGAAGGATCCTGAATACTCCCAAGTTTTAAGTGCTACGCTTAGTGCTATATTAGGCTGGGCGGAGAAAAGGCTACTCGCGTACCATGACACGTTTGACCGAAGTAACGTCGGTACCATGGAAGGAATTGTTTCTTTGGGTGTATCAGCAGCCAGGATATTAGTTGAAGATATATCTAACGAGTATCGTAGGAGGAGGAAAGGAGAAGTCGATGTAGCTCGTACGAGGATCGAGACATACATCAGGTCATCACTACGAACCGCTTTTGCTCAGGCAAGTATCTGCATTATGTTCGCTTTCTTTTTATTTTCTCTCTACTTATAGCAATTATATGAGCTTATTTGATTATCTTGAGTCTCTCTGTAGAGAATGGAGAAAGCAGATTCAAGCAGGAGAGCATCGAGGAACCAGAAGAACCCTCTTCCTGTTCTCGCCATACTCGCAAAGGACATCGGTGAGCTAGCTGTTCAAGAAAAGCGGATGTTTAGTCCGATATGGAAGAGATGGCATCCGTTTGCTGCAGGTGTTGCTGTGGCCACACTCCATGTTTGTTACGGAAGCGAGATTAAACAGTTTGTATCCGGAATATCTGAATTGACGCCCGATGCGGTTCAGATATTAAGAGCTGCGGATAAGCTAGAGAAGGATCTGGTGCAAATCGCGGTAGAGGATTCTGTTGACAGTGATGATGGTGGCAAGGCGATTATCCGTGAGATGCCTCCTTTCGAAGCTGAGACCGTTATTGCTAATTTGGTCAAAGACTGGATCAAGGCAAGAATAGACAGACTTAAGGAGTGGGTTGACAGGAATCTGCAGCAAGAGGTTAGTAACTTTTTTGGTCGATCTTTTAACTTTTTACATATTTAGAAAACATAGTCATTAAGTTTTAGTTTATTTGGAATGATTAAAATCTTCATAGTTTGGCAAATTACCTGCAACCGAAAATTGAACTGTACCCAACCAAACTGGATATTCATAAATATCTGAATGGTTCGTCACTTCCTTGCTTAAATTATTTTGAGTACCGGGACCAAATCAGTACCAAACTGAGAACCGAATAGGTAACCGAAGTATCCAAAATATAATTATATTTAAAAACTAATTAGATTTGATTAACCAAAACATTCCAAACTTACAATAATTAATTCACAAATATTAGTTATTTTTAGATCGCAATATCCGAAATAGTTGAAATATCCGTATGTTTTTATTTATACTCTCTCTGTTTCTTAAAGAAGATAATTTGGAGTTTTTCACACATATTACCTTGTTTTTATTAATTATTACTTAAGTTATTCTTTAAATATTAACTGTTATAAGGGCAAATTGAGTAAAAATGGACAATAACTACACCTAGAGAATTGAAAACTTCTTTTTTTTTGAAACAAATTTTTTTTTCCAAAACTACCCTTCTTTAAAGAAGGGAGGGAGTATTTGTCAAAATTAAACAATTTTGCAAACAAAATTGAACCAAATTTCATTAGAATTAAAAAAGTTTTTTTGTTCTTGTTTGAGTATTTCAGATAAATTTCGGGTAATTCGGATATTTTTAGATAAATTTGGGTAGTTTGAGTACAAAGTAACCAAACCTGACAGCTAAATGTTACGGATATTTGCCGGTTTTCAACATAAATATTCATAACAAACTGAACCAAAAACCGAACCAAACCCGAACGGATATCCTAATGCCTAGTATGAACCAAGTTAACGCAAACCATTTTTTCTTTTCTTTTCAGGTTTGGAATCCGCTGGAGAACCAAGAAGGAGGACATGCACAATCTGCTGCCGAAGTATTGCGGATTACTGATGAAACTTTGGAAGCGTTTTTTCAGCTTCCCATACCAATGCATCCTGCGGTATTACCTGATTTGATCGTTGGTTTGGACAAATATCTTCAGTATTATGTCTCAAAGGCGAAATCTGGTTGCGGTAAGTTTTGTAAATGATTTGAAACAGCATATCTTTCTACTCGAACTCTTATAATTTCTCACATCTTCTATATCATTTTATGATGATGATGCTCAGGCTCTCGAACTACGTACATGCCCACAATGCCTGCACTAACCCGATGTACAACGGGATCGAAATTCCAAGGTGTATGGAAGAAGAAAGAAAAGGCAGTTCCTTCTCAGAAGAGAAACTCTCAGGTTTCGATTGCGAACGGGGAGAATAATTCCTTTGGGGTCACGCAGATATGTGTCAGGATAAACAGCTTGCACAAAATCCGCAGCGAGCTCGATGCTGTGGAGAAGAGAGTGATCACACATCTGAGGAACTGTGAGTCAGCTCACACCGACGACTTCTCCAACGGCTTAGGCAAAAAGTTCGAGCTCACACCAGCGGCTTGCATCGAAGGCGTTCAACTGCTATCTGAGTCTCTGGCTTACAAAGTCGTTTTCCATGACCTAAGCCATGTGTTATGGGATGGGTTATACATTGGCGAGCTCTCGTCCTCTAGAATCGAGCTTTTCCTTAAGGAGCTTGAACTGAATTTGACGGTCATAGCAGAGACGGTACATGAAAGAGTCCGTACACGCATCATAACCGATATTATGAGAGCCTCTTTCGACGGCTTCTTGCTCGTCCTGCTCGCTGGAGGACCCTCTAGGGCTTTTACGATACAAGACTCTCAGATAATGGAAGAAGATTTCAAGTCTATGAAAGATTTGTTCTGGGCGAACGGGGACGGTCTAGCCATGGACCTGATCGATAAGTTCTCGACCACGGTCAGAGGCGTGCTTCCTCTGTTCAGTACAGACACGGACAGTTTAATAGAGAGGTTCAAGGGTATGACGCTCGAAGCATACGGTTCTTCGGCTAAGTCTAGGCTTCCGCTGCCTCCGACTTCAGGCCAGTGGAACGGTATGGAGCCAAACACGGTCTTACGAGTTTTGTGTTACCGTAACGATGAATCTGCCACGAGGTTTCTCAAGAAGACATATAATCTGCCAAAGAAGCTCTAGTGAGAAGACTACTGGAACTTTCAATAACCTCACAAGATATAAAGTGTGTTTCCACTTGCAGGGAGCATCCGAGATTTGTATAGTGAGTTTCATTTTTTTCTTTTATTATTTGTTTTGCGGTTTTTTTTTTACGTTCCTATAGGTATTTATTATATTCATTTATATCGTTTGTTATTATTATTTTTGAATATATAAAATAACCTATTCGATATAGCTACCACCCTACTACCATTGTCTATTTATTCACATGTGTTTGTTCTCTTTTTTCCTTTGCTTCTTCGTGCCAATAACATTTCTGTTTTTCTCTGTCTTTTTTCTTAGGTATATCGTATTTTGGTTTAATCTACAGTAGAAACTCGCGAAATTAATATTTTTTTTCAGTCCTAAAATTAGTTTTTTAACCAAATAATATATCTATAAATTAATAATCACTATAAATTAATAATTTTTTTATAAAATCTCATGGTATATACAAATTGAAACCCATAATAAGATAAATTTGAAGGTTTTGGTATCTGAGCATGCCATCTTAGTGGTGTTTACCAAAACAAAGTAAATGATGATGTAGATAGAAGTCTAGAAGACATCAGTTCCAAAAATCTTGGATCATTCTAGAATAACTTTGCAAAACTGAGATGATTTTCTTTAGTTTTAGTTGAAGTACCAGTTTTCGAGTTGGTGTATGAACTGAATTTATGACTAGTGTTGAAGTACGAAAAAACCAATTTTTCTACAAATTGAAACCGAGTTACATTTAGAGGTACTAACAAAATGGCACTTTGTGCTATTGGAACATTATGCTCGTTGTTACAAAAATGTTAATTTAACTACATGAAAAATGGTTGAGTTTCAATTATTGTTTTAGTGTTAGTTGAAAAGAAAAAATATATATTTTTTGATTTTAAATAAAAATTGTTGGTTAGAGAAAAATGATCATTATGTTGTGAATCGAATGAATTCTATATATTATTATGAGGACCAAAGGTCTTTTTATATAGTGATTACACAAAGGATAGAAAAGGAAATAGTCATTTTACTACTCCTACAAGAATAAGGAAAACATCTACTAATCCTATTGGACTTAGGAGTCCTGGCCGCCTATGGTCTAATGGACTGGTCCGGTTATGGAGATCCAACCTCGATGTATTATAATACTTCCCCTTGATTGATATAATCGGTTGTGATGATGGGATCATAGTAATACGCTTGGGGATGCTGCCTCATTAAAACCTTTCTAAGGAAAATTTAGTGGGACAAAAACCTTAGCGAGGAAAAAGAGTACAGCACGCATTACTCCCCCTGAAATGATCATCACTCTAAGTCCTTTAATCGGCGCATGCCGATCTGATGCATTAGCTTCTTCAATGAGGAGGTTGAAAGCGACTTAGTGAATAGGTCGGCTGAGTTGTCGCTGGAACGGACTTGGAGCACTTTGAGTTCACCGGCCTTCTGTAGGTCGTGAGTGAAAAAGAACTTTGGTAAGATGTGCTTCGTCCGATCTCTTTTGATGTATCCATCCTTCAACTGAGCTATGCATGCGGCATTGTCCTCGTACATGCTGGTCGGTTCTTCTTTCCCTTCTATCATCCCACAATCTCGTCTAATGTGTTGAGTCATTGACCTCAACCAAACACATTCTCGGCTGGCCTCATGGATCGCCAATATTTCCGCGTGATTGGACGATGTAGCCGTGAGTATCTGCTTCATGGACCTCCACGAAATGGCTGTTCCATCGTGAGTGAAGACATATCCCGTCTGGGATCGACCGTTGTGCGGATCCGAAAGGTAACCTGCATCAGCAAAACCAACTAAACCTTCATTGTTAAGGTTAGCGTAAAACAGACCCATATCTTTCGTCCCTTTCAGGTAACGAAGTATGTGTTCGACCCCATTCCAGTGCCTTTGGGTCGGACAAGAACTGAATCTTGAAAGGAGGTTCACTGCAAAGCAAATGTCCGGCCTAGTGTGACTAGCCAAGTACATTAACGCTCCTATGGCACTGAGATATGGCACTTCGGGACCAAGGATTTCTTCATCCTTCTTCTTTGGACCGAATGGATCACTGTCCAGACTAAAGCTTCTCACCATCATTGGGCTACTCAGTGGGTGAGCCTGGTCCATATTAAAACGCTTGAGTACCTTTTCTGTATATGCCATTTGATGCACAAGGATTCCATTATTGACGTACTCAAGTTGTATTCCCAAACAGAACTTAGTCTTTCCTAAGTCTTTCATTTCGAATTCCTTCTTTAGGTATTCAACCGTTTGGGTTATTTCCTCAGAGGTTCCTAGGATGTTCAGGTCGTCTACATACACTGCGATGATTATGAATCTCTTGTCAAATTTCTTTATAAATATGCATGGACTTATGAGATCGTTTTTATAGCCCTCTTTCACTAAGTACTCGCTTAGTCTATTATACCACATGCGGCCTGATTGTTTTAATCCATAGAGCGATTTATTCAGCTTAATACAATGCTCGTCTCGAGAACTTCTTTTATCTTTCAGCTCTATTCCCTCTGGGACTTTCATATAAATTTCGTTATCCAGTGGAACATATAAGTATGCGGTTACAACATCCATTAACCGCAAATCCAATTTCTCTCTTATGGCCAGACTTATCAGGAATCTAAAAGTCGTTGCATCCACCACAGGGGAGTATGTCTCCTCATAATCGATTCCTGGCCTTTGTGAGAATCCTTGTGCCACAAGCCGTGCTTTGTGTCTAACGATTTCACCTTGTTCGTTTCTCTTCCTCACAAAGACCCATTTATGTCCAACTGGTATAACATCACGAGGTGTCCGAATTATGGGACCAAAAACCTCTCTCTTCCTTAAAGAGTTTAACTCCACGTTTATAGCTTCTTTCCATTTATTCCAGTCTAATCGACGAGTGCACTCTAAAATGGACGTGGGTTCTAGATCCTCATTCATGAGCTCAAGTGCTACATTGCATGCAAATATTTCATCAATGTCGACATTCTTTCTGTTCCATTGGATTCCAGATGAGACATACTTGATCGCGATTTCTTTGTTATCAGAAACTTCAGGCCCATGAAGCTTGGCGTCCCAAGCAACATTTTCCGGCACCTTAGGTTCATTTATGTCTGGAACGTCCACTATCTTCTCGGTCTGAATTTCAGCACCTTTCTTTAATTTCCGAGGAGTCTTATCTTTGGAACCAATTGGTCTTCCACATTTCAATCGTGGTTTAGACTCAGTAGCCGCTTGACTCGGTCCTTCTTGGACATCAATACGAATTGGTGCATTCACGGCTGGTATATATGATTTCGTTACCCTCTTTGGGTCTGCAAAGGAATCTGTCAATTGTATAGCTAGCTTTTGCAAATGTATTATCTTTTGGACTTCTAAATCACTTTCATGAGTCTGTGGATCTTGCCATTTTAAGGATGTTTGATTCCATGCAATTTCTTTTACCAGCCGGTTTCCATCACCTAATGTTGGAAAAACGGATTCGTCAAAATGACAATCCGCGTACCTGGCCTTAAATAAATCTCCGGTGGTCGGCTCAAGGTACCTTATGATCGTGGGTGAATCATATCCAACATATATCCCCATCCTCCTTTGAGGTCCCATCTTAGTCCTCTGTGGTGGTGCAATCGGCACATAAACTGAGCAACCGAATATCTTAAGATGGGAAATGTCTGGCTCTTGTCCCGATAATAATTGGGATGGGGAATATTTATGGTCACTAGATGGCCTGATGCGAATTAGTTCGGCAGCGTGTAAGACAGCATGTCCCCAAGCGGATACAGGAAGCTTTGACCTCATGAGTAATGGTCTAGCAATCAACTGTATGCGTTTTATAAATGACTCGGCCAAGCCGTTTTGTGTATGTACATGTGCCACGGAGTATTCAACACTTACCCCCATGGACATACAATAGTCATTAAACGCTTGGGAAGTGAATTCACCAGCATTATCCATTCGTATGGTCTTTAAAGGAAAGTCTGGAAAGTGAGCCCTTAGGCGTATTATCTGAGCAAGGAGTCTTGCAAATGCCATATTCCGTGATGACAATAAGCATACATGTGACCATCTTGTAGATGCGTCAATGAGGACCATAAAATATCGGAATGTCCCACAAGGTGGGTGTATTGGTCCGCATATGTCTCCTTGAATTCTTTCCAGGAAATTTATTGTTTCCTTAGTCACTTTCACTGGTGATGGCCTTACAATGAGTTTCCCTTGTGAACATGAGGCACAAGTAAGATTCTTTGGGATTACTCTCCTTTCTTTCAAGGCGTGCCCATAAGTATTGGCTATCAATTTTCGCATCATATTCGACCCGGGATGTCCCAGCCGGTCGTGCCATAGGTTGAACCTATCCGTAAACTCTTGGTTTGCGGTGGCATTGGCCTCAATCATATTGACCTTAGTGCAATATAAGCCGGTAGCTATAGCAGGTATAGTCTCTAGGACTTTCTTTTGGCCTTGGACGATTTCAATTATTTGGAGGAACTCTCGGTTTCCTTCGTCCATTGTTTCAACATGAAGACCATTCATTCGAATGTCTTTAAAGCTCAATAGGCTTCTCTTTGAGCTGGGGGAAAACAATGCATCCGCAATCTCTAGATGCGTCCCCTTAGGCAATAGGACATTGGCCTGGCCGTAGCCTTCTATTAGGCCGGCCATGCCTGCTATAGTACTTATATTGGCCTTTTTCAATGTAAGATTTATGAAATATCTCTTGTCCTTTAAAATCGTGTGGCTTGACCCACTATCCACCACGAATTCATCCATGTTGCCTTCCTTATCATGCTGGATCATGTGGGCTTCTGGATTCTTCCCTTTAACACTCTCTTGATAAAGTTCCACAAGGTGTTTGGGAGTCCTACATGTCTTGGCCCAATGATTGTCCATCCCACATCGATGGCAAACAGACTTGGTCGGGCCGGACTGATGTCCGGTTTGGTTCCCGTGGCCACGCCCTCGGCCACGTCCTTGACCGCGGTTAAAATCAGATCCGCGACCATTCCATCGACCATATGGGTGGTAGCGACCACGCCCTTGTCTCTTTCCATGTCCACGGCCATTAAACTTTTGGTATCTCTGGACATGGTTTGCCTCGGTTTCCATCTTAGTGTCCTCGGCCACATGGGCTTCAGGAAGTGGGGTTGATCCAGGAGGTCTCATCTCGCTGTTTCTCATCAGCAATTCATTGTTCTGCTCCGCAAGCAATAAACAAGAGATCAAACTTGCATAGGTCGTGAAACCTTTCTCACGATACTGTTGCTGTAGCAACACGTTGCTTGAGTGGAAGGTCGAGAAGGTCTTTTCAAGCATATCCTTCTCTGTCACAATCTCGCCACATAGCTTCAATTTTGAAACTATCTTAAATAGGGCCGAGTTGTATTCATCCACGGACTTAAAGTCCAGGAGCCTTAAGTTAAGCCAATCATATTTGGCCTTAGGCAGTATAACCATCTTCTGATGATCATATCTTGCCTTTAACTCCTTCCAGAGATCAAGAGGATCCTCAAGCGTCAAGTATTGATCTTTGAGACTCTCAACGAGATGGTGGCGTATGATTAAAATCGCCTTATACCTATTCCTCTCGGATTCGTTATTTGCATCATTAATGCATTCACCGAGCCCTTTTGATTTCAGCATGATCTTTGCATCTAAAGCCCATTGCAAGTAATTATCTCCTGAGAGATTAAGGGCTGCGAAGTCCAAATTGTTGACTTTCGCCATCTGAAATCAAGCATCGGTTTTTCTCTTAGGATTTTAGGGTTTCTTTCAACCGATTTTATTTTATGCATTTATCATGCGATTTTAATTCAAGCAAGTTTCCAATTTTAATCCTAACATGCAATTCTAGGTGATAAAAGAAACAGGAAAAACCAAATTCAAAATAAGGCAATTTCCAATTTGCGATTTCTATGTGGTCAAACAAAAAGGAAAAATTCCAAATTCAATCCTAGCAAGCAATATCTATGATTTTCGGTTTGGCCAACAAAATTTTAATGGTCCGATTTTATCATGCAATTCCAAGTTCAATTATGATTTGGTCAAGCAATAGATCAAGCAATACACAAATCGATTTTATATGTCTTAGGTCCAATTTCGATTTTAACATGTGCAAGCAACCAATCTATTTCAAGCAATCCGATTTTTAAGATTCTAGTTTTAGCTTAGATTCAATTCGATTTCAAGCTCTCAAAAGATCAAACAAGTAGAACATGGAAGAATCGATTTTTAGGGTTTGGTAATATTAGGTTAGAATTCGATTTTTATGTTCTAGGGTTTTAGAGATTTGTTTCTACCTTTGATCCTTCTTTTGGGTTGACTGGAAAAGAACCGGGAGCTAAAGACCTCGGAAAACTTAGGATCGGATCGCACGGCTGATCGGCGTCGAACAGCGGCGGACGGCGGCGGACCTTAGGGTTTTATGCTCGGCGGCTGCTAGGGTTTTTTCAGAGCAAGCTCGTGCTGATAACGTGTTGTGAATCGAATGAATTCTATATATTATTATGAGGACCAAAGGTCTCTTTATATAGTGATTACACAAAAGATAGAAAATGAAATAGTCCTTTTACTACTCCTACAAGAATAAGGAAAACATCTACTAATCCTATTGGACTTAGGAGTCCTGGCCGCCTATGGTCTAATGGACTGGACCAGTTATGGAGATCCAACCTCGATGTATTATAACACATTATAAATACTGTTTTTTAATCTCGGCCATTAATTTTGTAGTTGATATTTTAAAGGAATAGTTTAGATTTTGTTCTGGAGACCTTGGTAGATATACAAAATATTTATGGCTATTAATGAACATATCTCCGATATCATGTCTATGCTAATTTGTCCATATTAGTTTGTCCACGCTAACTAATTCACAATACTTTGTCCATTGCCCAAGAGCTTAAGTAGATGAACTACAATGCCAATGACTCAATGAGCACAAGGAGAGAGTTAACGAAACTAAAAGTATTATGTACGCAAAAGTTACCTATATTAGTTCACAAATACTTTGGATACAATAGTGTTAACTGATTGTATCTACAATCTGATGTCCACCCTAACTGGTCCACGTGATTTTGTTCACATTTGATAGTTTCACAAAAGACGTTCATCTTTTATGAAACATGTATTCAATGTTAAATGGAAACACATGCCTCTCTCACGTATTTCCTCGAACAATTTGAAGGCGTCTTTTATACCATGCGACCAGATGTTTTGAGGATAAAGATCTTATCTGATCCGGCGGATTATGCCAGCGACAAAACTCGAAGTAGCCGTGAAAAGAGGAGAGAGAAAATTACTCGAGGATTCGCAAAACCTTTTTATCTTTGGTGAATACAGTCGAAAAAAATAAGATGAAAAGCACAAATGGAAATTACTGCAAGATTCGTAAAATCTTTTTTATCTTTGGTGAAAATATAGTTTCAAATGAACAAAAATTCCAAGAAATAAAATCATGTTTTCTTTTTTTTAAGATATTGTTTTTTTTTTCCTTCATTTGAAACTATCTTTTTCACCAAAGATAAAAAAAAAAAGATTACGAATCCTCAAGTAATTTCCATTTGTGTTTTTCATGTTATTTTCTTAACCCTTATACTTTCCAAATAAAAAAAGGATAAGGGTTAAGCGCATAAACACTAAAAGCTCAACCTTTAAATCTCTCTAATCTCCTCACCCTTAAAATTTACTCACTAATGTTGAAGTCGGTTTTCACCCAGGCAAGATCAATCGAGGAAATGGCTAAGTATGGAAGATATTCTCGACTGTGCATATATTATGCAGAAACCGAACTAAACGCCTCGGTGCACATTTTGTGCACGAGGCCAAGCTAAGCACCTTGGCGCACAGTTTGAGCACGAGGACAAGCTAAACACCTCGGCGTACGGTTTGTGCACGAGGCCAAGCTAAACGCCTCGGCGCACTGTTTGTGCACGAGGCCAAGCTAAACGCCTCGGCGCATGGTTTGTGCACGAGGCCAAGCAAAATGTCTCGGCGCACGGTTTGTGTACGAGGCCAAGCAAAACGCCTCGGCGCACGGTTTGTGCACGAGGCCAAGCAAAACGCCTCGGCGCATGGTTTGTGGACGAGGCCAAGCAAAACGCCTCGGCACACGGTTTGTGCACGAGGCCAAGCAAAACGCCTCGGCGCACGGTTTGTGGACGAGGCCAAGCAAAACGCCTCGGCACACGNTTGTGCACGAGGCCAAGCTAAACGCCTCGGCGCATGGTTTGTGCACGAGGCCAAGCAAAATGTCTCGGCGCACGGTTTGTGTACGAGGCCAAGCAAAACGCCTCGGCGCACGGTTTGTGCACGAGGCCAAGCAAAACGCCTCGGCGCATGGTTTGTGGACGAGGCCAAGCAAAACGCCTCCGCACACGGTTTGTGTACGAGGCCAAGCAAAACGCCTCGGCGCACGGTTTGTGCACGAGGCCAAGCAAAACGCCTCGGCGCATGGTTTGTGGACGAGGCCAAGCAAAACGCCTCGGCACACGGTTTGTGCACGAGGCCAAGCAAAACGCCTCGGCGCACGGTTTGTGGACGAGGCCAAGCAAAACGCCTCGGCACACGATTTGTGCACGAGGCCAAGTAAAACGCTTCGGCGCACAGTTTGTGCAAGAGGCCGAGCAAAAACGACCCTGTGCATGAGATGTGCACGAGAACGAGCCGTGCACAGTTTGTGCGAGCCAGACACCTCGGTGCATTTTCTGTGCATCATACGAGCTGAGTGCCTCAATGCAGAATTTGTACGAAGAGCCAAAGAAAACCGAAGCGCGCACGGAACACGCACGAGTTATGCACGAAACCGAGCTGAACCGAACCGTGCATAAATTGTGCACAAACCGTCGCCTCGGTCAGAGAATCGTAAACGAACCGAACCAAAACGTGCACAAACCATGCAGAATCCGAGCCGAACCGGATACGCACGAGACGAGGCGAACCAAATCGTTCACAAACTAAACCAACATCTTCCCTTGACAATCCGAGCAGCAGGCCCACGAAGTGATTCGAGCCAAAGACAAGGAACGGAGCCAAGCTCGAGACGGATCGTTGTCCAAATGGGCCGAGCCCAAGCCCACTAGGAAGTCTGAAGCCATGTTCGCCCTAGAAGACGAAGCCTCGTGGAAGGGAGCGCCGCCAAGGGGAGATAAAGGAGAATGTACGAGAAGATTTTCCGAGATCTTCGTTTAGTCGGCAAATAAAGATGTATAAATATAATTGTTAACTCATTTGTAAAGACTCTCTCTCGAATTGACTTTTTACCTAGCCGAATACTTGTACCAAAAAGCTTATCAAAAACAGCTATAATAAAATCACCATCTTTGGATCTCTGTTTCGTATTTTAACTTAGAATCTTCGAGTCCTCTTTTATATTTTCATAGACAAATTCTATTGTGTGAAATCCAGCACGCACAATTTGGCGCTAGAAGGAGGGTGGATAGAAGTATTCTTACACCGAGAACCGATGCACACGAGATCTAAAGAGATGACCGGAGACGAGACGCCCGACGCCATTCAGCAGGCGCAGATCCAAGCCGAGGCGATCTCACCATCCTTGGCCGAGATGAAAGACGTGGTGGCGGCGCAGACGAGGAGAGCGGCCGAGCAGGGCCAGACCTTGGAGATCCTGACAACAGCGGGCCGAGCCCAGAACCAAGACGGGAGTCTTCGAACGAGGAAACCTGCAGCTTGACAGAATCCTAAGCAAATCCATTGACGGCTCGGCGGCCACGACGGTAACTGGAGAAATACGAGCCGAAGCGACGACATCTCAACCTGACGCGACTATCGCTGAAGAGGATCTTGGCTAGAAGCCACCTCGTCTGATCCGAACGAGGAAAACAGCGACCTGACGGAACCCTAGACGAGCCCAGTGACGGTTAGCGACGGTTCGACGGCCACGACGATAACTGGAGATAGGCGAGTCGAAGCGCCGACATCGCAACCTGACGCGACTATCGCTGCGGCGCAACAAGCCAAAACTTTGGAAGAGGAGCGCTGCTCGAAGCCAACTCGTTTTGATCCGAAGAGAAGTCGTCGAACAAGGAAACCCGCAACTTGACGGAATCCTAGGCGAATCCATTGGCGGCTCAATGGCCATGACGATAACTGGTGAAGGGCGAGCCGAGGCGCCGACATCGCAACCTGACGCGACTATCGCTGTGGCGCAACAAGCCAGAACCTTGGAAGAGGATCTCGGCTCGAAGCCACCTCGTCTGATCCGAGGAGAAATCAGCGAAAGATGAAATCATCAACCTGACGGATCCCTAGGCGAGCTCCCTGACGGTTCGGCAACCACATCAGCGATAACAGATAACAAAACTGATACGGGATTGATGCAACTTGACGCGAATGTCGCTGCGACGCAACAATGCAGAACCTCGGAAGAGGAGCTCGGCTCGGAACCACCTCGTTTGATCCGAAGAGGAGCCGGTGAACGAAGGAACCATCCCCATGAAACCTTGGACGAGCTCATTAACAGCTCGGCAGCCGCAACAGTGGATGGGAGAGGTCGATCCGACGTGGAACTGACCCTGGAAGAAGGGTTCGGCTGAAGAAAGGACGGAGACTTAGACGAAGAAGAGGAGAGTCTTTTATGGGTCAAACATACACATTATCTCCCCGAGTGTCGAGCCGAAACCGTTTGCCGAGCCCAACATTGGAAGCCAGGGCGATGCCTTTGACAAAATTCACGCCGACTTGGCTCAAGCGTATACCGACGGGTGGGCACCAACAACGGTGACTGGAGAAGCCCGAGCCGATGCACCATCAATGAAAACTCACGCGACTATCGCCGCGGCAGAGCAATTTAGAACTTCGGAAGAAAGCCTCAGCTCGGAGCAAGATCAAGACTTAGGCGAAGAAGAGGAAGATCTCTTATAGGCCGAGCAGATGTACTACGCAGACGATCCCCAAACGACGAGTCGTAGATGATCTGCCGAGCCCGACGGTGCAAGCCGAGGCTATGCTCTTGACGAATTCCAAGCTGACTGCTCGAGCAATGCCGAGGTGAAAGCAATCCGGTCGCAAGTCCATAAGGCCACCAGCATGGCCCCGGAGATATATCTCATGCTGAAGGAGACCCACACGATGCCTTTCACGACGCGCATCAACGAGGAAAAAGTTTTCTTAAATATTCGACTTCCAATCTACGAAGGGATAACCGACCTTAAGGAACACTTCAGAACGCTTAACATCGTAATGGAACGAGCCATCTTTAGGGAAAATGAGCAATAAGACCGCTAAGCATACGTGGGCTAAGGTGAGAACGTCGATAGATCGACAGCCACAACCTCTATCGGAAGCTTTGCCGAAAAGGATCCGACACTATCCACTCTCGCCTCGGTCCCAGGAGAAGGATTGCAGAAGAATAGGTTACACGTCTCGAGAACAACTTAACGCCTCGGCAACAAAAGCAAAAATGCCTCGCTCAGACCAAACAGACGCAAACGCCGACGAATCCGAGATAACAAGCTGAGGCCAGTTTGCCGAGCTGCAGGAAATTACCCGAGCCTGAACTGACAGAAGATACCAGTAAGCAGAAGTGGGTGCGAATTTCAGAACGAAAACTTTTATGACCGCAAAAGTAAGCCGAGCCGAAGAAAACTCAATTCATGTCCTGAAGCAAACTATTGAACAGCAAGCCGACGTAACATTTGCCTCGATATATGGAGCAAGAAACGTTGAAGAAGAACTCGGCTCCGAAAAATCTCTCAACTATCATTCAAGATCAATATGCAGAGCTGGTGAACACGTTAATACATGAGCAGGCCGAGCCGGAAGAAGACTGGGACCTGAGCAGGCCGAGCCAGTAATTTCTTCATCGGAAAAAACCCGCCAATGTATAACATCCATACATTCGCTTGGGCCGCGGAGATATGCTAGTCATCAGCATCGACCAAATATCCAACGAGCTCAATGTCGACCCAACTTTCAAGCAAAAAAAAAAACAGAAGAGAAAACTCGGACTCGAGCAAACCATAGCTGAATCAGACGAAGTGCATACTTACAGTGACATTATCAACGCAAAAGCCGAGATCTATCTCGCACGCTTTCCACAAGGATGTCGCAGTGAAATAATTCACTTCTTTACACTCCAAAACTTTAAATTTCCAAGTTTGAAGAGCAAAAGTTGGGTTCAATCCCGCATGACTACTAAGTCACACAAATAACTCTAAGCCGAGCACGTCTCGCACTTTTGTATTCAGGATAAGCCGAGAACTTTATCCTCGCACCTAATACAGCCAGATACAACAACTCTAAGTAGAGCACGACTCACACGTTTGTATTCAGGATAAGCCGAGAACTTTATCCTTGCACCCAATACAACTAAAGCCAAGCTCATCTCGCAATATGAGATTCGAGCTCATCTCAAAAACAAACGAGCATAAAGCCGAGCACAGTCTCGCACATATAAGGCTGATCTAGACCCACGCCGATCTGATTATCTTCTGGCAAATTCGCCAAACATGATTAACATTCATCATGAATTATGGAGCGGTTTGATCCCCGAAAGGGGTACGTAGGCAGCTCGTATCATACCGAGTTCAACTGCCCCCCCTCAAAAAAGGGGGGGGGGGAGTGGGGTACGTATACTCGTATACTCCCACACCTTGTAACCACTTCGCTTAAATGTGAAAGAGAGAATATTTCAACTCACTTCTCAATGAAGTACTTTATCATTTGCCTCGTCGGTTGTTGGCCACAACGGACAAACGATTACATCCTTAACGGATTTTAACTCCTGCGTTCTCGCTGAGCAAAGGAAGTTCTCAAACATCCTCCACGGATTAGAGCGCGCTATATAAATCATGGCTAGGTATACCCCAGTCAAACATCATTGGGTAAATCCCATACGATGTTCTTTATGTTATGCCGGAAAAACAGATAAGTAAGTCGAGTTGGATTCGCAAGTCCTAAAGCTGTGGCAAAACATCCTAAACCCAACAACAGTTCGTCCTAAGCAACGTTGGTCTGATAAACACCTCACAAACATAATATTCACGGTTGGTCGTAGAATACGAGGTACCCATATATGTTCAAACATAAACCCAGCAAACACTTCGCTTCTCAGCAACGCTGGTCATTTACATTACATAGGTCAATCATGACCAAGACACTGTGGCTCGCCTGGACACAGCTCGTACCTGATGTGCACAATCAAGTACAAAAGGGCCATATGTGTTCAAACTTAAACCCAGCAAACACCTCGCTTCCAAGCAACGCTGGTCTTAAACGATCCGGAGACATTGAATTTTTCATAAAAATATTCGAGAATTTTCGCAGCGGTTACATTGCCGTACCAATATTTAAGCTACCACTTCGCCCCAATCCAAAGGAGAAGGAAACGCGAATATCGTTGGCCTAATCTACGCCTAAACGGAAAACTATTATCTGAGCACTTCACACGCAAAATCTCCGGCCTTTGGAGCTCAGCAACGTGTCAGCTCACACTTCCAAAAGCTGCCTCTTAAGTCATCAGCAAACGTAGCTTCCACTTCGGTCAACTTCTTCATCTAAGCCCTGGCATCAATCTTCGTATCGTAAACTTCTAAACGCCTCGTCAAACATCCAACGGAGACTTGGCAATGGAGTGGGTCAGAGACGTCAAGTATAACTTTCGGTTCAATAACTTTTGACGAAGTTTAGCTAGGCACCTTTCGTCGATATTGACTATGCAACTTTGTACAAGTTTGGTTTCGTAACTCTCTTCGAAGTCTAACTTATCAGACTGTCTCCAATATAAAACTCCTCGTTAACACGTGAAGTTACCCCGAAGCAACTCAAACACCTCGTCAATATCCAGTGGAGCGACTCCGCAACGAAGTGGTTCAAAGATATAAACACCTCGGCAGCATATCGCATCGGTAGCATTTCGCCTCGGCCGCATATCGCCTTTGCAACATATCGCATCGGCAGCATATCGCCTCGGCCGCATATTGCCTCTGCAGCATATCGCCTCGACAGCATATGCCTCGGCAATGTGATTCATGATACATGACAATTGATCCCATCAAATTTTACATCTCACCACACTTTCTTCTGAGTCAAACGAGCTGGGGGCTAACGAAGGGAAAACTAACCTTTGAGCATTTTTGGAGAAGTGGAGATAATGAAAAACCAGAGAAGCTTCGGTCCTTATAGACGAGATGTCACGTAAGGACGCGTCGCCTCGGGAACACGCAAGACGATTGCACTTCCGAATAGTCGCAATTCTTGCGAAAGGACGCATAAACCACCGAGACCAGAGGAGATCCCCCGAAAAGAAACTGAAGCGAAAGTCCAGCCGACAAGCGAAACATGCTTCGGCACAACAAAAAAGGAAAACGTCTCGACAACAATTTTAATGCCTCGGCAAAAACATAAACGCCTCAGCGGCAAGTTAAACGCTTCGGCAATAACTTACACGCCTTACCAACAAAACGGCTAGGCAACAAGTTTAATGCCTCGGCGAAAACTTAAACGCCTCGACGGCAAGTTAAACGCTTCGGCAATAACTTACACGCCTCGCCAACAAAACGGCTAGGCAACAAGTTTAATGCCTCGGCGAAAACTTAAACGCCTCGGCGGCAAGATAAATGTTTCGGCAACAACTTACACGCCTCACCAACAAAACGGCTAGGCAACAACTTTGAACGCCTCGGCAATAACTTTAACGCCTCAGCAACAAGAACCAGGAAGCTCAAGGAAAGTATCAGTTCTCCACTCATACACTTAGAGAACTGAGCGGGAGAAAGAGACGCTTATCAAACCTTACTGGTTTCGATTGAAGCCAGCCGATTTCATCATTTAGGTCAGGTGTTCGGTTGTACTCTTTTCCCTTTACAAGTTTTGTCCCACTGGGTTTTCTTGTCAAGGGTTTTTAACGAGGCAATTGTTCACCTCCAAAACCCCGTTCGAAGAACCTAGATCGTCGAGAACCTACATTAACCTCGGCGACTTCATAAGCAAAACGCCTCGGCAACATAAGCAATACGTCTCGGCGACGGTGCAAATCACCTCGTAACTTTGATCTCGCCCAACTTAACACCTCGACACCCTCACTCCTGAGTCTAACGAGCTGGGGGGCTAGCTGTTGGGGTCGGTTTTCACCCAGGCAAGATCAATCGAGGAAATGGCTAAGTATGGAAGATATTCTCGCTTAGTCGGCAAATAAAGATGTATAAATATAATTGTTAACTCATTTGTAAAGACTCTCTCTCGAATTGAATTTTTACCTAGCCGAATACTTGTACCAAAAAGCTTATCAAAAACAGCTATAATAAAATCACCATCTTTGGATCTCTGTTTCGTGTTTTAACTTAGAATCTTCGCGTCCTCTTTTATATTTTCGTAGACAAATTCTATTGTGTGAAATCCAGCACGCACAAATAAGCATGTTTAAAACTCCACTAATCATACGATAGAAGGTGATGAACATGATTAGCTAAACAAAAGATAAAGAATTAAGATTAAAAGATAAGTACTTGCTTACAGGTTAAAATTGTTTACAATGTTTCAAGGTGATCCCTTTAATGGCGGCTCAAAGCCTTAAAGAAGATAACAAGAGAATAAAAATCGGGATCCTTCCCCAAAATAGGTCTAAAACACTTATATAGTTCCAAAGAAACTGGCCCCCTCAGAAGGAGGTTTTAGTACGGAAGATCGATCTGGGCAGTCGATCTTGGGTTCGTTCTTCGTGTTGAAATGCTCCGCTAAGCTCGATGACACAAGACTCGGAATCCACCAAAGCCTTACACCCTTGATTCAAGTCTTAGTCGCGAGATGGAGGCGATGAAGATGATGAGTAACCGGTTTGTTGATTGAATCCACAATCAACGGTTTATGTTTTTAACTTCCTAGGACTATTCCTCGCAAGGACAGTAAGAAACAACACGAAAATCTAAGGGCTTGATTCCACAAACACTTAAACACTCGCAAGAACAAGATTGATTCAAAGATAACTCTTTTGAAACAAACAAAGGGATTTCTATTGCTTTTAAAACGTGAATACAATAGGAGAATGAAAAGAGCTTATATAATGCTCGACTTAAACATAAACTTAAGGTAACAATTATGAAAAGAGAAAGCAATAAATTGAGCAAATCGTGATATGATCTCCTTGGTCGATCTTCTAGCCGTTAGGCATTAAAGGTGATGCAGCTTGGGTGAAACTTGAAGAGAAAGTGGTGCTTTCTAGGGTTTCATGGTGGCATGGACGTCTAAGATCTTCCGTATGAGATGGAGGGTCAAGATCATGTGGTGTAATTGGTCATTGATCTTTTATTACTCCAAGTGTGAATGCTTCCGGATATGGAAAGTTTGATAACAATGAGATCCGCCTGATCCTGTGGGTGCTGGTGTATGTAAGGTTGCTAGCTGACTCTCTTGGATGGTTGGATGAGTCTCCTGAATGTTCAGATGTCTCTCCTGGTCGCCGAAGTCTTGTTTGTAAGTGATTAATCTCGTGAGCTTCCAAATAAGGCAAGCTGAGACTCCTCCGGATTAGAAGTTGAATAACTTCTTCATATAAGCTCGGCTTGAGCTGATTCCACTTCGGCATGATTCTATGATGAGTTGAGTTTATAAACAAGGTTATTTACAACTTGGTTCCTCCTGGTTCGTTCGTAATCCTCCAATTAATGCACGTATATCCGACTCGGGTAAGTTCGGCATCACCCGTTTTGAAAGTTTGATAACTTTGTCATATGATCTCGGCTTGATCTCATTCCACTTCGGCGCGAGTCGCTGATGAGTCAAATTTCTGGAATAAACTGACTTGTTGCTTGGTTCATCATGGTTTGGCCGGAATCACTCGATGAGTGATTGTAGGTCTACATCGGGTCCAATGGAGATCAGAATGGGGTTAAAACTAGTGAACCAATTTGCCTCGTTAAAACATTTCCTGGAAAACCCATTGGGATAAAACCAAGGATAAGGAAAAAGAGTACAAATGGTCACATCCCATTTGTAAGCCTCAGCTTCACGTTTGGATCCAAGCTCTGCAACTGATTCAACCTCGGGTGCAAGCTTGTTTAACTCCGGATTGGCTCCAATGCAGCTTCCCTCCTCTGGTACGGTTAGAGTGGTACTGATGTTTACATCATACTCTCCCTCTTGAAGAAGTTTCGACCTCGAAACTAGCTCATCTGCACCAAAAAAAAGTAAGTTAGTCCTTGTAAAAGGTTTGGGGTTTAGAAACTTACCTTGGTGTTCTTTGTATTTTTCTGGAAATAAATGCTTGATTAGGGACGTGAATGGAATGTTCTTGGCTTCAGTAAGCTCCAATGTTGGTTTTAGCTTATGTAAAGGCGGTTTCTCCTTGTTGTACATCAGGTTTTCATCCTTGCTTCTCACGTTTTCCTCGTTTAACACGTTTTGGTGTTTTTGCTCTTTAAAACATGCACATGACTCATTTGGAGGGAACAAGTGCATCATATCTGGTGGATTAAATGATAAGGGATTTTTTACAGCAAAGTAACTAGCCTTAGCTTTAGTATCTGTCTTAATTTTCAGTTGCATTACTCTGATTTCTTTTTGTACTAAAGGGGCAAGAATAAACTTACAATGGTTGATGGTGAATGAATATTCATTAGTTCGGCCATTGTGGGTTACATCTCTGTCATATTGCCAAGGTCTTCCAAGTAAGACATGGCCAGCTTGATCGGCGCGACATCACAGAGGATTTGATCCTTGTATTGACCAATGGCGAGTGATACTTCAACTTGTTTAGACACATTTAACTCCTCTTTGTCATTGAGCCACTTGAGTTTGTAGGGTCTAGGATGTTGTATTGTAGGCAGGCCGAGTTTTTATACTAGAGAAACACTAGCAATGTTAGCACAAGAGCCACTATCAATAATCAAATGACATACCTTATCCTTGATAGTACAGCGAGAGTGAAAGAGATTGTCTCTTTGTTCTTGATCTTTAGGATATGTTGTGCATTTAAGGCTCTTTGGATGACTTAAAGTTCTCCTTCTTCAGCATATATGGTGACTTCTTCTTCTGTATTCTCAGCCATGACTTCGCCTTGCGAATCATAACCATCAGGCGTGATCACCATCACTCTTCTATTGGGACATTCGCGTGCCATATGCCCCCGCCTTGACATTTGTAACAAATCAGGTCATGTGATCTTTGAGAAGTACTAGACTTACCTTGATCAATACGGTGGTCGCTGGATTTGAACCGTGAATCCATTACTATGGATTTTCCTTTGTATATGGGCGGAGGTTGGGCTTGTTGTTGTGGCAGTTGGGATTGACTCCAAGTAGTGTTATTGGACCGGGTTCTGGTGGAAGTCTTCTTCTTTATCTGCTGCTCACGTTGTATTGCTAGATGTAGAAGTTCGGGCAGAGAATGGTAAGGCTGCGTCTCCACCTTTCTTTGTATCCGGTCTTGTAGTCCTTCAACAAATTGGGACATGAGGGACTCCTCTGTCTCATCTAACTCGAGGCGGCTTCTTAAGAGATCAAACTCTTCATAGTATTCTTCAACACTCTTAGATCCCTGAAACAAAGCACGAAACTTATTTAGTAAATCTCGATGGTAATGAGGTGGTACATACCTTTTGTGAAGCTCAAACTTCTTGTCTGCCCATCGTGTGATTTGAGGATAGCGTAGCCTCCTTTTCTCAGCTACTTCATGATCCCACCATGCTAAAGCATGATCCGTGAGACTTGCGGTTGCAAGAGTAATCTTCTTTGCCTCGGTGTAAGCATAGTATTCAAAGAGATGCTCCATTCTTCTTTCCCACTCTAAGTAGGATACTGGATCTATCTTTCCTGCTAAGGTTGAGGTAGTAAGCTTCACTTCTGGTGGCAGGTTTCGATCCTCAATATATGGCCTGTTTCGATCGGCTTGATTTCTCCGGTTGAGGAGATCTTGTGCCACTTGCATAGGATCTGGTGCACGAGGTTGTTGCAAGTCTGGGGGTTCCTCCACACGGTTAGGGTCATGATGAAGGCGGTTGTTGGTATTGTCTAATCGAGCAGATTAGGCTTGTAGATCGGTTCTGATAGCATTGACACTCTCGGTAAGGTTTTGCATCATTGCCATCATGGCTTGCATAGGGTCTACTGGTGCATTCTCCATGGATGTACCATGAAAGAAAATTCAAGAGAAATCAAAGTGGTATCCAAAACAAATCAAAAACAGAAACAGGAAAAATCACAGATTTCACCGGTTTGATTCTAACTCATTTTAAAAATAACAAATCGACTGCAAAAATTCTAGAAACAATTTTTATGGCTTACCAAGGGGATTAATAAGTTAAAACAAAAAACGAAATTTTTTTATGAGTTTTTATGAGTTTTATAAAATTGAAACAAGCAGGCAAGCAAAAGCAAATTTTGTTTGTTTTTCTTTTTATCAGATGAAACAAAACAGAATGCAAACTGAATGGAAATAACAAAAACTGAAAGGGAATTCGAATACACCTGAGATAGGAGCGTTTAAGCTCTGATACCAATGCCACAAGACTCGGAATCCACCAAAGCCTTACACCCTTGATTAAAGTCATAGCCGCGAGATAGAGGCGATGAAGATGATGAGTAGCCGGTTTGTTGATTGAATCCACAATCAACGGTTTATGTTTCTAACTTCCAAGGGCTATTCCTCGCAAGGACAGTAAGAAACAACACGAAAATCTAAGTGCTTGATTCCACAAACACTTAAACACTTGCAAGAACAAGATTGATTCAAAGATAACTCTTTTGAAACAAACAAAGGGATTTCTATTGCTTTTAAAACATGAACACAATAGGAGAATGAAAAGAGCTTATATAATGCTCGACTTAAACATAAACTTAAGGTAACAATTATGAAAAGAGAAAGCAATAAATTGAGCAAATCGTGATATGATCTCCTTGGTCGATCTTCTAGCCGTTAGGCATTAAAGGTGATGCAGCTTGGGTGAAACTTGAAGAGAAAGTGGTGCTTTCTAGGGTTTCATGGTGGCATGGACGTCTAAGATCTTCCGTATGAGATGGAGGGTCAAGATCATGTGGTGTAATTGGTCATTGATCTTTTATTACTCCAAGTGTGAATGCTTCCGGATATGGAAAGTTTGATAACAATGAGATCCGCCTGATCCTGTGGGTGCTGGTGTATGTAAGGTTGCTAGCTGACTCTCTTGGATGGTTGGATGAGTCTCATGAATGTTCAGATGTCTCTCCTGGTCGCCGAAGTCTTGTTTGTAAGTGATTAATCTCGTGAGCTTCCAAATAAGGCAAGCTGAGACTCCTCCGGATTAGAAGTTGAATAACTTCTTCATATAAGCTCGGCTTGAGCTGATTTCTCTTCGGCATGATTCTATGATGAGTTGAGTTTCCAAAACAAGTTGATTTACAACTTGGTTCCTCCTGGTTCGTTCGTAATCCTCCAATTAATGCACATATATCCGACTTGTGTAAGTTCGGCATCACCCGTTTTGCAAGTTGGATAACTTTGTCATATGAGCTCGGCTTGATCTCATTGCACTTCGGCGTGAGTCTCTGATGAGTCAAATTTCTGGAATATATTGATTTGTTGCTTGGTTCATCATGGTTTGGCCGGAATGACTCGATGAGTGATTGTAGGTCTACATCGGGTCCAATGGAGATCGGAATGGGGTTAAAACTAGTGAACCAATTTGCCTCGTTAAAACCTTTCCTGGAAAACCCATTGGGATAAAACCAAGGATAAGGAAAAAGAGTACAAATGGTCACATCCCATTTGTAAGCCTCAACTTCACGTTTGGATCCAAGTTCGGCAACTGATTCAACCACGGGTGCAAGCTTGTTTAACTCCGGATTGGCTCCAATGCAGCTTCCCTCCTTTGGTACTGTTGGAGGGGTACTGATGTTTACATCACTCGATCTCCTGGTCGTTCTAAGTCTTGGAACGAACTGCTTGTTCGATCTTCTGCTCATTCTTCTGCTGATCGACCCGTTGCCTCGATCCTTTGTTCGATCCTTGCTGCATGAACTTCCCACGTCCGTACACTCACGCGACTAAGCCCGGTCGATCTTGACCTCGATTTAAACTCTGAAATGGCCCGGCTTCCTCGATCATCTTGTCGATGTTGTCAAGATCGACCCTCTTGCTCCGATCTTAGGCTCGATCTCAGCGGGCTTTCTATTTGTCCGAGTTCCTCTTTTGATTTCCAGCAACTCCTAAGCTCCCTTATGAACCTCATCTTGCTCCAGCATCCAACACAGCTCCAAGTCCACCAAATAACCTAATAATGATGCAAATATGCAAGAAACTATGCAAATGCTAATGCAAAATGTTCTAAGACCTAAAATGAGATTAAAGGATAAATATGAATGCAATATGGATGAAAATCTACTCTAAATGTATGATGAATGCATGAAATATCTGAGTATATCAACTCCCCCAAACTTGCAATTTGCTTGGCATCAAGCAAATCGAAGACAAATTAGGAGAAGAGGTTTGAAGGCGAGGGCTCAAATTCAAAAGTGTTTTTCAAATGAATCAACTCAATGGTCCTTGGTCTCAATCCTAGGATGCAGTATACAAACTCTACTCCAAAGAACTTAGCCATATTCATCACATATTGAATTTCAGATCAAGACTTGTCTACACGCACAATCCAAGAATCCTAACCTTTAAAATTCATTAAATTTCAAACCATGAATCACACTTGCGCAATCAAGACCGAATACATTTGGCTAAGGACAGGGATATGAGATAAAAATGATCTCATTCAAGTGGGTACTTGATAGTCTCATATTTTATCATGTTCTAGCATCCATTTAGGATAGTTTTACATTCATGATTGCATTCATTTAGTTGTTTTCGGTCTCGTTTGCATCCAGCATCCATATTAGAGTATAGTGAGTCTTAGCCTAGGTTATTACATATTTGTTGCATATGGGGCGTTTCTCAGGTGCTTTGGAGGCTAGGAGAGCCTTATGGAGTCTTGTGAATGAGCAAGGGAGAAAGACACTACAAGAAAACACAGATTTTCCGACTGCACAAGTAGTCGCATTATAGTCGCTAAATCGTAGGTTACGATTACTTAGCGACTATTACATGTAGTCATAAATTCCTAGTCGCTAAAGTCTGTAAAATTAAAAAATTAGCCCGGGAATGAAAAATTTAGTGCCAAAATATCTCATTTTCAAGTAGCCATAAAGAAATTTCTTACTGTATGTTGCTATATAATAAAGATTTAATTTAGATTTATATTATAAACACAAACTTACTTAGATTACAAATCTGAATGTCATAAATATACTTAAATTGATAATTAGATTACAAATCTGAATATCATAAATATACCGAACGATTATAGTCGCAATATAGTCGCCAATTTGCGACTGCTAATTGGCAATTAAGTCTTAGTCGCAAAACAGTTGCAAATTAGCGACTATAACTGCGACTATTTATATCAATCGCAAATTAGCGAATGGTTTGCGACTATAATCGTTTGGTCGCAAATAAGTAGCAAAATAGTCGCAATTCAGTCGCGACATTTTGCGACTGCATAAACAGCCGTGTAGGTGCTAGATTTCACACAATAGATTATCTGTTAAGAAAATAAAAGAGGACGAGAATATTCTAAGTTAAAACCAAAGCAAAGATCCAAAGCTCGTATTTTATTTTTGCTGCTTCGATGAGCATTTAGGATACAAGTGTTTGTGCTAGGTAAAGACGCGGATCCCCCTTACAAATAAATTCTAAGTTCTATTTATATGTCTCAACTTAGAATCTAGACGAGGATCTCAGGAAATCTTCTCATAGATTTCTTTCTATCTTCTCTTTTTGGCGCTCTCTTCCACGAGGCTTCATCTTCTAGGGCGAACGTCGCTTTGGACTTCTTCGTGGGCTTGGGCTCGGCCCATCCGTGCAACGATCCGTCTTGGGCTCGGCATCGTTCCCTGTCTTGAGCTTGCCCTCGTATCTTGTCTTGGGCTTGGATTGTAGCACGGGTTCACGGCTCGGATCGTCGTGAGAAGATGTCGGTTCGCTCGTGCACAATTTGTGCACTTCGGTTCGGCTCGGTTTTCTGCACAGTTTGTGCACTGAGCCGAGCTCGGATTTTGCTCGGTTTACGCACGGTTCGGAAATAACCTTCCAAACTTAGTCATTTCCTCAATCGATCTTGCCTGGGTGAAAACCGACCCCAACAGTTAGCCCCCCAGCTCGTTAGACTCAGGAGTGACGGTGAGGAGGTGTCAAGTTGGGCAAGATCGATGTCCAAAAGACGATTTAATCTATTGTCGAGGCGATTCGTCTCATCGTCTTGATCTTTAACATTGTTCCGAGAGATTCTGCTCCAATACCGAGGCATTTGATCTTGTTGCCGAAGTGTTTAGCTTGGTTGTCGAAGCGTTTAGCTCAGTTTTAAATTTACCGCCGAAGCGTCAACTTTAACACCGAGACGTTATGCTTCGTACCGAGGCTTTTAAGTCTTTTACCGAGGTGTTGACCTCGTGGGCTCGGTTTCTTAGCTCGTCGTTGATGTTTTTAACTCTTAACCGAGGCACTTGAGTCATGACCGAGACGCTTTACTTTGACGCTGAAGCGTTTGGCATCGTCGACTCGATGTCCCGTTGTTCCGAGATGCGCTGCTTCGATGCCGAGACATTTTACTTAGTCGCCGAGGCATTCTTCGTTTTAAGTTGTCGAAGTGATTTTCACTTGACGGCTGGATTTTGCCTCGCTTCTCTTGCGTAAAACCTTTCTCGGCTCAGCGTCGCCATGTGTCCAAGGATACTTAGAGAAATTTTGCAAAGTTTTTCCTTGTACGGAGTTTCTGACTTACGGTTTGGGCCTTCGATCATCTTTCAAAGGCCCATACTTCTCTTGCTAGAATTGGACCCAGCTTGGGGAGTGGAATCGTCTCGCGTGTTCCCGAGGCAACGCGCTGGCTCGCCTATAAATACCAAAGCCTCCCTTAGTTATTTCATTACCTTCACTTGTCCAAAATTTCCAAAGGTTAGCTTTCTCTCCTTTTTTCTTTCTCTCGATTATGTTTAGATTTCGATTAGGGTTCTTCAGATTTCTACCGAACCGCCGTTGATATATCATGGGTTTTACCCGTTTTTGGACCATGATATAAGTGTTTTTATAGAGTCTTTTGGTCTTTTTAGAGTCCTATTAGAGTCTTTACAGGTTCAGCTACGTTTTGAGCATAATTGGAGATTTTGGAGCTTTTTGGAGCATTGTGGAACAAGCTGCTGAAAAGATGAAGTCGAAGTGGAGCTGAATGAACAGTGTCGATCGACACTGTTCATAGTGTCGATCGACACCAATTATTTCCAGAAACTGGACGCGACTTTACAAGCTTTGAAGAAAAGGAAATTGCCCAAAAAGATTTCCTTATTTGCAAGAGTGCCCAATTCGTGTTTTAGGCCTATAAATATAGTTTTTCAGCCATTGTTTAGGCTACACAACATACAATACACAATAATTTAGAGAGAGATTTTAGAGAGTTTCTGGGGAGAGAGATCCTATACTTTGTTCTTGAGATTTTGAACCCCTTTATTTCTTCTATTGATTTCTCTTATGCTTTCTATTCAAATTATGATTTCTGTTTCATTGATCATGTCTGAGTAGTTTGCTAGTTAGGTTTAGGGTTTTTCAAAGGTGATTATGAATTGTTAGGTTGAATTAAATTGTTAGGATAAAATCATTAGAGTTCTTCATCTGGATTTGTGTTTAATGCTGATTTTAGCTTCATGACCTAGAATCTGATCTTAGGTTAATTGGTAGACACGTGAGTGTTATTGATTTCCTGAACTAATGTTAGATGAGCAAAATACCTATTCGCAAAGAGATTTGGTTTAGGATTTTGTGAACAATCGAACCTGAAATTAATGCTCGTCTGAATTGATAGGATTTGCAAAGAGATTTGGAATTCTAGGGTTTAGACATAGAAAGTCTTCGCAGCGAGAGTTGGTTGATTTTATTGTTGTGTTTCGAGTTCAAGAACGGATCTTAATAATTCCTAACATTCGTCTAGACCTACAATTAGGATTCACCTGAGAATTTCCCTGAACCTAGCGTTTCGTCTCCTGAACTTACATCGCTTTTAAATTACCTGCTTTCTTTACTTTTCATTATTTCTACTTAGCTTAATTCGAACTTAGAAAACTGTTGTGTGACTATCCCTTCTCTGTGGATTCGATAACCCCTTATACTACGATTGCTTTTGCTGTGCACTTGCAGTAGTTTTATTAGGGTAAAACTAGACCCCTATCAGCCGTCACCCGCCTTAGTTTCACGATCCATCTTCAAATTTCTCCGATCCATCTTCAAGTTTTCCGATCCATCTCCAAGGTTTCCGATCCACCTCCAAGTTTTCCGATCCATCCTCTTCGAGTTCTAAGATTCCGATGTCTTCCAGCTCCCGAACCGAGATACTAACCGAAGCGAGTGCGGGGTGTCTCCCTCCTGGATCTCGAACCGAGACGGTTTCTGAGGTGAGCATGAATAGATCCCGAGGAGATCCGGGTACGTCCCTCTCTTGTGGCCGAGATGATCCTGATCTTGAGGATTCCGTTAGTTCGGCTAACTCTCCAACCAGATTAGGGAGGAAAATAATTTCTTTGCCCGCCGATCGTCCAGCCGAGCCCCCTGTAGCGGATTATGCCAAGGCGTCTACTTCGAGGCCTAAATGTCCGTTGTCGCTCGTTGAGCCAAAACTTGAAGACAATGACTGGAATTGGGATCCAGCCAAGGCGAGGCGAGATCTGGATGAATTGGTGATGTGCTGCGTTCAGAAAATTTCCGAGCCTCCTGCTCGGCTGTTGTTCACTCCTAGAGTCGAGAAACACCGTCGGGTTAAGGCCGCGTTTCCTAAGTCTGCTGAGAGGATTCATCGCCGGCGTTAAGCTTTCGATCCATTGTCTCTGGGCTCGGCTCTCCATTGTCAGGTCCTCGAGGGTTTTGCCCGGCTCCTCCGACTTCTTTGATAGCGCCGCCATTATGTCTTTCATCTCGGATAGGGACGCCGAGATCGTCTCGACCGGCGTTCGCTGAGCAGCTTCGGACGTCGTGTTTCCTGCTCGAGGATCCGCTCCTGTTGTGCCCAGAAGATTCGCCGCTCCGGTGGTGTTGTCAACGGCGTCAGTCACTCTGGTTGTCATCTTCTCGGATTCGTTTGCGTCGGTTCTCGGTGTAAGAATTCTTCTCCTCCCTCCTTCTAGCGCTAAAATTGTGGGTGCTGGATTTCACAAATAGATTATCTATTAAGAAAATAAAAGAGGACGAGAATATTCTAAGTTAAAACCAAAGCAAAGATCCAAAGATTGTATTTTATTATTGCTGCTTCGATGAGCTTTTAGGGTACAAGTGTTTGTGCTAGGTAAAGACGCAGATCCCCCTTACAAATAAATTCTAAGTTCTATTTATACGTCTCAACTTAGAATCTAGACGAGAATCTCGGGAAATCTTCCCATAGATTTCTTTCTATCTTCTCTTTTCGACGCTCCCTTCCACGAGGCTTCATCTTCTAGGGCGAACGTCGCTTTGGACTTCTTCGTGGGCTTGGGCTCGGCCCATCCGTGCAACGATCCGTCTTGGGCTCGACCTCGTTCCTTGTCTTGAGCTTGACCTCGTATCTTGTCTTGGGCTGGGATCGTAGCACGGGTTCACGGCTCGGATCGTCGAGAGAAGATGTCGATTCGGTCCATGACTGGCTTTCTTCGGTTCGGCTCGGCTCGTGCACAATTTGTGCACTTCGGTTCTGCTCGGTTTTCTGCACAGTTTGTGCACCGAGTGATGTTGAGGTTTTTAAGTCTTAACTCAATCCTCAAACACACATGTCATTGTAGTATTTGAGATGTCAATCCATTTGGGAAGCTAATGACACTTCAAATAGATAATACTTGCTAAGCTAAGCTAATAGAGAAGGGTTTTGAAATCTAACAACCTAATGGCAAACAAGGAAGCAAAAGAAAGGCAAACAAAGATTAATATGACGAAATGTAAAGCAATAATGAGAGCAAATGAAACTAAGCAAAAACAGAAAATAACTAAGCTTCAAAGAGAAAAGAAAGACTCAAGATCAAGGCAAACGAAGTAGGGTGATTCTAATTCATGTCTAAGATGTTCAAAAACGCAATACTAAGTACTCAACCTTAAGTAAGGAGCACAATTAAAGGTTAATCCAATCCCTTGGCAAAAACCCCTTTGCTATTCACATTTCAAACCCAATCCCTTGGTGTATCTATGACTAACAAGCTTTCAATCACAAGCTCCATATAACAAAGAACTCCCTGGACATCTAATCCCTTAGGCTAGGATGAGTAATCTCTTATGCAATATTTTCAGACATTTTAATAACACTCCCATGCCCAATAAAAGTCTAGAGCCGATTTCCCATCAATATGGTACTAAGCATTTAGCACAATTTATATAAGAAATAATAGATGCAAAGAATCATGATTTCTAAACATCATTTTCAAATATAAACTCATTCAAGAATTTTATCAAACACCTTAAGTGCTCAACAAAAGCCTAATATCAACTTCTCCAATAAAGAGGTACTTGGCTATTAGCACAATCACATAAGAAAAGAGAATACAAAGATCTAAGCTTTAAACATCTCA
>JAHZTW010000006.1:21128171-21151025 GCA_020283515.1 Alliaria petiolata
TTTAGGATTTAAGGATGAGGTGATTAGGAAGGTTTTAAAAGTTAGATCTTGGTATTTTCTTGCTCTTAATTTCATCCTTTCTTGGTTTGGAGTATCAAATGCTTAAAGACCTTGAGAGAGGCTTTATGAACCAAGAGATTCCTTGTCTCATAAGAATTTGAGAAATCTCTTAAATCCAGACCAAGAGACTAGTATACCTTGAAAAGACCATGATAGTGGCGTTTGGGGGCTTGTTAGGCCATGTTAAGATCCGTGCTTCAGTTCCATCAACCTTTCTTTTCCACCACAAACAATGGGTTTGGAGAGAATGAATGATGAGAGGATCTTATCCACAAACCATGGAAATATTGCTTCTTAGGCTTAAGGATAGCTCATTTAGAAATGTGTAGATTTAATTTTTGTAAGCCAAGATCGAACCTTGAGCTTCCCTAAGCATGAACCTCATCCTTGAATCTGTTCTTTGTCATATAAGTAGTTTCAAAAGCTTTCTCCTTTAGATTTAAAGTTTGCTCCTTTAGGTTGCTAGAAATAGCCTTATTTGCCTGTTTTAAGATTTCGAATTTTCATAATCAGTAGCTTCGTCTTTTAAATTAGTAGAGATTGTCTAGCAGTAGTTTAACCCTTCAGTGAGATTTTTAAAATTGTTTTCATCTTCATTTAGTAGCTGCAAGTAGTTTTTACAGAATTGTTTCCCCAATTTAATCCGAATTTTGCCTAGCTTTACTTTGCTCTTGTATTCCTAGTATCTTTCACACCTAGGCTGGATTGATACCTAAAGTGCTACAACAACACCAAGAGGCTTTAGGATTGATATTTAAAACTGTATAAAGTCATCTTATCAATTGGCGCCGTTGCCAACTTAGGTTTTGTTGGAGCTTAGTATAGACTAGGTTTTTATTTTGCATTTTGGTTACTAACTCTCTTTCAAGTGTTTGTTCTTTTTGTAAGGCACAATCACAAGGAAGACAGTATGGATTCAGATATAGCATCAATGTTTGAGGCTTTATTAGCGAATCAAGAGAGAATGATGGTTTGGAACCCCACAAGCCACCACGGTTTTGAAAGCTCATCCACTTATCAAGGGGAACTCATGGATGAACATTCTGCTCAAGAGGATCAGTATGGATATGGTGAGGGATACCAATCTTGGGACATGGAGTATGATCAAGGAGCAGCCTATTCTTCCCACATCTCTAATGAGGAAGAAAATCTCAACATGATGAAGTTGCTTTTGGAGCAGCAAGAAAGGTTGAATGAGAGCATTAGCATGCTTGACTTCACGCTAGGTTCTCCTGCTCCATGTCCAAGAGTTGCTGCAACTACACATGTAGAGTCCATCAACACCGAAATCACACAAGGGAATGAGGAACAAGAGGATGAAGCTCAAACCAATGATGAACTCCAACAAGAAGCTGACGAAAAAGAACTTGCAGCTCTTCTTGGATACATTGTTGATGAAAATTTTGAGCAAAGATTTGAAGATCCTTGTGATGATAGTTCGGTTGTTGAATGCTTTGAGGATGCTAGTTTTAGCTCATTTGTTGAGAAAGAGCTCTCCACCAAGGCAGAAACACATGTGCAACTCATTCCCAAGAAGGAGACAAAGGAGAGTCCCATTGAAGTAGCCTCCAAGGAGGGTGAAGAAGAAGAATCTCCAATGGAACAACCCTTTGCCAAGTACCTCGGTTTAACCCTCACCAATGAAGAGAGCATTGAGGATCCATGGCAGTTACCCTTTGAGGAGATTAGGATGCATGAGTTTAGGGGATTGTTCTATGATGAGTATGATCCTGGTGATCCAAGCCTCACCATGTCAAGCTAACCACAACAAGCTCCAAGGTACACCATTCCAAAACCTTGTCTATATCATGCATTTTTGGATTTTTGAATTTTATTTCTTGTTGATGGTCTCTCTTGAACTTTTACTACACAAGGAACTGTGTAATTTAAGTTTGGGGGAGAGGTTGAGAGATTTAATTTTGTGTTTTGTTTTATTATTTTCCCTTTAAGCATATTTGACTCTTCATGCATATACATTTGCATAGAAAATCAGAAAATTTTACAAAATTTTCGAAAAACTTCATGTAGCTTGCATTTGCATTGGTTAATATTTTAGGATTGAGTCTAGATATTATCATATAGGTTGCTTGCATTCACATGCATAGGGGGCAATTTTTCTTGTAAAAGTGTTTTAAGCTCATAAATTGGTTCAAGGCCCTAGTTAGTAGTTCTTTGATGCTTGTGCAAACTTGAAGTTAAGTTCTAACCATACTTGGATCATTTGTTTTGATTTTCTTGGCTTAAAGTTGAAACAAGCATGAATTGAATCCTTTCCTATAAATTTGAACCCTAACATGGACTTTTAATTATCATACTTGTGCATTTGGGAAAGAATACATGGATTACAAAAAAATATTTAGGCTTTCTTATTCCATTCACCACTCTCTTGTAAGCCTAAATAGAATACCACACATTTACCCTAGCCTTATTTCAAGCCAATTTCTTGTGTGATTGCAATTTGTGAGGCCTATTTTTGATTGAACCTGGCATAAAGTGTTAGGTTTAGGGCGACATGCTTAGGCTCTCTTATTGATTGCATATTGAAGCTAGTTTTAGTCTTGATTTGGGGTGGGAGTTAACGGGTGTTGATGTAATTGCTTACCTTGTTCACGGGTTTGAAGAGAAAAAGAGGAGGTGTTAGGAAATTTGAATAAAAAGGGATACATAGTTTTAAGTGGTTGGTCTTGAATTGTTTTGTGTGAAAAGCT
Source organism: Alliaria petiolata (assembly GCA_020283515.1). Classification (NCBI taxonomy): domain Eukaryota; kingdom Viridiplantae; phylum Streptophyta; class Magnoliopsida; order Brassicales; family Brassicaceae; genus Alliaria; species Alliaria petiolata. The sequence goes on from JAHZTW010000006.1 coordinate 21,130,940, forward strand.
CAAGTTGAAAAGAAAATGGATAGCTCTCTTATAAAATGAAAAGAAAAGAGCCCTAGAGGCCAAGTGCATAAAAGAAAAAAAAATTTATATATGAAAAGAGGGCTATCCAAAAAAAAAAAAAAGAAAGAGCTAATAAATGTATGGCCATACCACTAGCTATAATAAAAGGTTGAAGAAGTTTTCCTAAGGTGAATGTGATTGATGAAATTGTTTTGGGTTTATGCTTGGCGTGCCTAGCCTTGTTGATTTTGGGTATCTCTAGAGGGTGAGTGAGCTAAAAAAATGAATGAGAGGGGAATTAGGATCATTGTTAGTATATATGGGTAGATGAGAGTCTAGTCATGTATGCATACATTGCCTTTTACCTTTAGCATTATGCATAAGTTCAATTCTTCTTGAGATAAACCAATGCTTGGAATACCCACTTGAATGAGATCATTTTTGTCTCATAATCTTGTCCCTTAGCCAAATGTATTCGGTTTTAAAAGCATAAGTATGATTCACGGTTTGAACTTTAATGAATGTTAAAGGTTAGGATTCTTGGATTGTTTGGAATAGACAAGTCTTGATTTAAGATTCAATATGTGATGAGTATGGCTAAGTTCTTTAAAGTAGAGTTTGCATACTGCATCCTAGGACTAAGAACAAGGACCATTGATTTGATTTATTTGAAAAACACTTTTGGTATTTAACCCCCATTTTTAAACCTCTCTCTTGGATTTGTCTTTGTTTGCTTGAGGACAAGCAAAAAGGCAAGTTTGGGGGAGTTGATATGCTCATAATTTAGCATATTTTAACACTCATTTAGGATAGATTTTACATTCATATTGCATTCATATTTAGATTTATTGTAACTTTTGTCCCATTTTAGGTTTTAGTACATGTTGCATTAGCATTTGCATATTTCTTGCATATTTGCATCATTTTCAGGTCATTTGGTGTGCATGGAGCTATCTTGGATAGTGGGCATGGACAANCATTAGCATTTGCATATTTCTTGCATATTTGCATCATTTTCAGGTCATTTGGTGTGCATGGAGCTATCTTGGATAGTAGGCATGGACAAGAAGAGCTTAGGAATTGCTTGGAGTCAAAGGAGAGCTCGGCCAAAAAGAATTAAGCTGAGATCGAGCCACAGATTTACCAACCCCAATCGTTTCAGCCTTGGATCGAGCCACAGATCGACCGACCCCAGTCGATACAGCCTGGATCGAGCAGGAAGATCGACCAACCAGTAGATTCAGCCTGGATCGAGCAGGAAGATCGACCAAGCCCAGTCGATTCAGCCTGGATCGAGCAGGAAGATCGACCAAGCCCAGTCGATCCGTCCATCTGTTTTTCCTTCTTTTGCTTTGCCAACTCACACTTTGTCTTTTAGTGAGGGGACCATTTGTGTGGTCCTATATAAACATGTTTTACCTAATTTTCAGACCTAGGCACGTTTTTAGGGATTGTCTCTCCCAAAATTTTAGATCTACTTTTCTTTTTCTCTCCATAGTTGTACTTTTAAGCTTTTCTTCTTCAAAAACTTTGATTTTGAATTTTAGAACTTTTCTTAAAGCTTTAATCTTTCTTTCTTGTTACCTCAATCATTTTTAACTCCTCTTATCTCATGATTAAGAGGGGTTCGAAAATGATAATAGAGTAGTTATTTAGGATTTAAGAATGAGGTGATTAGGAAGGTATTAAAGGTTAGATCTTGGTATTTTCTTGCTCTTAACTTTATCCTTTCTTGGTTTGGAGTATCAAATTCTTAAAAACCTTGAGAGAGGCTTTATGATCCAAGAGATTTCCTTGTCTCATAAGAATTTGGGAAATCTCTTAAATCCAAACCAAGAGACTAGTATACCTTGAAAAGACCATGATAGTGGCGTTTGGTGGCTAGTTAGGCCATGTTAAGATCCGTGCTTCAGCTCCATCAACCTTTATTTTCCACCACAAACCATGGGTTTGGCGAGAATGAATGATGAGAGGATCTTATCTTATCCACAAACCATGGAAATATTGCTTCTTAGGCGTAAGGATAGCTCATATAGAAATGTGTAGATTTACTTTTTGTAAGCCTAGATCGAACCTTGAGCTTCCCTAAGCATGAACCTCATCCTTGAATCTGTTCTTTGTCATATAAGTAGTTTCAAAAGCTTTCTCCTTTAGATTTAAAGTTTGCTCCTTTAGGTTGCTAGAAATAGCCTTATTTGCCTGTTTTTAAATTTCGAATTTTCATAATTAGTAGCTTCGTCTTTTAAATTAGTAGATATTGTCTAGCAGTAGTGTAACCCTTCAGTGGGATTTTTAAAATTGTTTTCGTCTTCATTTAGTAGCTGAAAGTAGTTTTTACAGAATTGTTTCCCCAATTTAATCCGAATTTTGCCTAGCTTTACTTTGCTCTTGTATTCCTAGTATCTTTCACACCTACGCTGGATTGATACCTAAAGTTCTACAAAAACACAAAGAGGTTCTAGGATTGATATTTAAAACTGTAAAAAGTCATCTTATCAATACCGTTGCAGCAGCTCGATATAGGCTCCTCAATAGACTCACACCGTTATGCCAGACCGATGCTCACTGTTTTTGCGGTAACATCCGAACCGCTAATGATAATGACTTCAAACCACCTCCATTAGAAATCTAACTCGATCCTCCAGAACTTTCATGAAGGACGCTGAATCTGAATCGAGAGGGAAAGCCTTTTTCCGAACCGATCGTTCCACAACGGGTTGTCTAGTGTTGTGCTAGACATCGTCTTGCATCAAATCGGGGTAAGATCGTTGTGGCTGGTCGTCGTGGCTGAAGAAGTCATATATTTTGCTCCTTAATGCATTGGCTTCTCATTGGTTATTATCTCCAACTCCATAGAGCCACCACAAGCTCCAAAAGCACCTGAAATGCACTCCATATGCAACAAAGAATGCAAATCTAATCCTAATATGAATGCAAATGGGATACTTATATGCATGAAATGACACATAACTACTCTAAATGCACTAAAATGATGTAAATATGCGAGCTATCAACATCCCCACACTTGCCTTTTTGCTTGTCCTCAAGCAAACAAAAACAAACAAGGGAGTGAGATTTAAAAGTGGGAGTTCAAATCTAAAGATGTCAATCCAAGTTATGAGTTCTAAGATGCAAAAGAGTCTATTCTACTTTAAAAACTTTAGCCATACTTATCTCAAACAAGCAATGAATTCAAGCTTAGTCTACACAAGCATTCATAGCATCCAACTCTTTCACATTCGTTAATGGTGACCTAGTGAATCATGATCATGCATATAAAGTGAAATCATTTGGCTAAGGGACATGGTTTTGAGATAAAGATGATCTCAATGCAAAGGGGTTTTTGGTGTTTCAAGGGATCACTTAATGAAAAAGAATCAATCTATGACAAAATGCTAAGAGTAAAAACCAACTTATGCATACAAGGATGACTTTCATCTACCCAAATGCCTAAATCAACTTCTATCCTAGTCTAAGCCCAAAGACTAACCTCCTAGAATACCCTTTCCCAAGGATTTTGCTACCTTTATCACCTTCACAAAGTTTTCACCTTCTTTGTTGATCTTGGGGGAATCTTCTTCACCTTTGTAGAATGGTTTTTGGTTTCTTTTCAATAGCTCTTCTTTGTTGCGTTTGGCACCTCATTGCTTCATCTCTTTGGATGTTTGATGGCCGGTTTTTCTTCTTGTTGTATGGCCTTGTTTTGTTGCTTGAGGTCACCTTTTCTTCTTTGCTATAGAGCTTTCATTTTTTCCACCATCTCATCATATATTTCCCCAAATCAATCTCCATAAATCACCTTTTCCTTATTCCTTCTCTTCCCCAAAGACAAAACATTAAACACAAGAACTCTTCCTAGTCTACCCATCAAACACCTTAGCCTAATACTAGCTTAAAATGCAAGTTAGTGTCTACATGAAACTTCTCCTTGTCGGCCTAAACTCAACACTTTTTGCCTAGATGATTCAAAATTTCGAAAATAGGCCTCACAATCACACAAGAGAGTGTTTAGGTTTCATAGAAGGCTTAGTTGTGGGTGGGGTAAGCTATTTGGACTAGCAAGAGTGGTAAGAAGGAAGAAGGAAGTCCAGATATGTATATGGTAACCATGAAATCACTTTTCAATGCATGAACATGATAATTCAAAATTAAGATTATGGTTCTAATCATTAGAGTTGGATTCAATTCAAAGCAAGTTTCAACTTAAGACATGAATATCAAAGCAAGAATTCAAAGTATGGTGCAGCCTTAACTTCAAACTTACTTAAATGCATCAAAAAACTAACAACTAGGGCATTGAATTCATTTCGGTTATGGACATCTTATATGAAATTCTTATTACTCCCAATGCATATGTATGCAAACTTATATGAAATGCAACTAGACTCAATCCTATGATGAGAAAAAAAAATTGCAACTAATCATGCTTGAATTTTTTTTATGTGGTTTTCTATGCATGAGACTCAAATATGCAAAAGGAAAATAAGAAAACAAAACACAAAGTCAAATGACACAAACCCTCCCCCAAACTTAAATTATAGAGTCCCTTGTATAATAAAAGTTCAAGAGAAGGACACAAAAACACCAAAAATATGCAAGGAGTAATGGCAGTTACAAGGAGTGGAGTAGGGTTTAGGAAGAGAGAAGACTTACATTGGATTGGCTGTCATATCGGGCTCAGACCGTTGTACCACCTCGTTATAGCTCCTATATCAGGGACAAACCGTTGCAAAAGCTCATTGTAGTTTCTCTTCGGTACAAGCCGTTGCACCAACTCGGTGTGGCCACTATATTGGGCACAAGCCGTTGCACTAAACCGTTGTGGACTCGTTTCCTAATAACTTCCGAACGACTGAACATAATGACTTGAAACCGCCACCATTCGAAAGCTAACTCAATCCAGTAGAACTTTCAGAGACTCTGAATCGTAGTGGGACGTCCGCGTCCTGACCGATTTGTCCATAACAATTTGTCCTGTTCGCCGCGGCTGTCCGTTGCTACACGTCGAGGTAAGACCGTTGTGGCTGGTCGATATTGCTTCTACATCAGGCACAAGCCGTTGCACCAGCCCGTTTTAGCTCCATTGGTCCCTTTTGGTTATGGTCCATGCTCTTCAAGACCCTCTAAACTAGGATAGACATGAGACTGCCTCTCAAGTGCGCTTGGTTGAAGTCTCTAGCTAGACTTGTGAGGTTCACTCACTGACTCCTTGGATCACCGGGATCATACTCATCATAGAACCATCCCCCAAATTCTTTCATCCTAATCGCTTCAAAGGGTAACTTCCATGGATAAGTAATGCAAACCTCCATGAGCTTGTCTTGCTCAACAACTTCCTCAGCTTGGGGCTTCTTGGCTACCACTTGAGCTTCAACTTCCATGTCCTTAACCTTGTTCTTGAGACAAACAACCCCCCCACACTTAGACTCAACGAACCCATTGATCTTTACATCAAAACCGCTAGTAGGGAAGTCTTCTTCTTGAGTTCCATAAAGTAGGTTCTCAATTTCTCTTACAGCAGCTGCAGCCTTCTCATTGGTGATATCAGCTTCATAAATGAAGTGACAATAGTCTTTGGGATTAGCTACACTCTTTCCCGGAGTTGAGCTTTGTGGCTTAGAAGAAGAAGCCTCTAGATTCTCCAAATGAGTGACTCTTTGACTAAGAGAGTCTAATTGGTTGTTAACCTCATAGTACAGCTTCTCCATCTCGGTGAGAACTTCCTCAAACCCCGTTTTCAAATCTTGTGTGAATTGAGTTTGAGCTTGGAGGAGTTGTTGCAACTTTTGCTTCAAACTCAAGTCTTGAGGTGAGGCGGGAAGAGCTTAGCCGTGGTCATGGTGGAAGTGAGCATAGGGCTGGTGTATGTATCCATAAACGTGGTGATGAGCAGCACCATAAGTATCATAAGGTGAACCATGGTGGAAGCCACAAGGGAAGCCTTGGTGGTGCATGTGGTAAGCTTGAGGGTGATACATGGTACTTATAAGAGAAACAAAAATAAAACAAAAATAAGTACTGAAATAAATGCTTAGTCTAAGCAAGAATTCAATCTCAAATGCATTAAAAACAATCCCAAGCGGCAACGGCGCCAATTGATGTCGAGGTTTTTAAGCCTTAACTCAATCCTCAAACACACATGTCATTGTAGTATTTGAGGTATCAATCCACTTGGGAAGCTAATGACACTTCATATATAAAATACTTGCTAAGCTAAGCTAATAGAGAAGGGTTTTGAAATCTAACAACCTAATGGCAAACAAGGAAGCAAAAGAAAGGCAAACAAAGAGTAATATGACGAAATGTAAAGCAATAATGAGAGCAAATGAAACTAAGCAAAAACAGAAAATAACTAAGCTTCAAAGATAAAAGAAAGATTCAAGACCAAGGCAAACGAAGTAGGGTGATTCTAATTCATGTCTAAGATGTTCAAAAACGCAATACTAAGTACTCAACCTTAAGTAAGGACCACGATTAAAGTTAATCCAATCCCTTGGCAAAAACCCCTTTGCTAATCACATTTCAAACCCAATCCCTTGGTGTATCTATGACTAACAAGCTTTCAATCACAAGCTCCATATAACAAAGAACTCCCTAGACATCTAATCCCTTAGGCTAGGATGAGTAATCTCTTATGCAATATTTTGAGACATTTTAATAACACTCTCATGCCCAATAAAAGTCTAGAGGCGATTTCCCATCAATATGGTACTAAGCATTTAGCACAATTTATATAAGAAACAATAGATGCAAAGAATCATGATTTCTAAACATCATTTTCAAATATAAACTCATTCAAGCATTTTATCAAACACCTTAAGTGCTCAACAAAAGCCTAAGATCAAATTCTCCAATAAAGAGGTACTTGGCTATTAGCACAATCACATAAGAAAAGGGAATACAAAGATCTAAGCTTTAAACATCTCAAACAATCATTAGAATCACCCTAATCTACCAAGATCTCAAATCTAAGAACAACTACTCATTAACCATAGTTTTAGCCACGAAATCCATGAGGATAGGATGGCTAGACAAGATTAGAGAGAGATAAACAAGAAGATATGAAAGAAAAGTGCAAGATTTAATTAAAAAGCAATGATCCAAATACAAAACTCAAACTTTGTGTCTCTTGTTCTTGAGAGAAAGAGAGAACCACGAAAATAATTGAGAAAATAAGTGGATCCAGGATAAGATCTAGGTTAAAGAGTATTTATACTAAAGTCCAAAAGAGGTAGGTAAAAAGTGGTCAAAAAGGTGGTCAAAGCTTGGATAAGGTTTGCAACAGCCTCAAACCGTTGCACCAGGTCGATATGGGTTTCAACTGGATCATACCGTTGCTTCAGGTCGGTGTGGATTCTGCAACTGGCTCATACCGTTGCAGCAGCTCGATATAGGCTCCTCAATAAACTCACACCGTTATGCCAGACCGATGCTCACTGTTTTCTCGGTAACTTCCGAACCGCTGATGATAATGACTTCAAACCACCTTCATTAGAAATCTAACTCGATCCTCCAGAACTTTCGTGAAGGACGCTGAATCTGAATCGAGACGGAAAGCCTTTTTCCGAACCGATCGTTCCACAACGGGTTGTCTAGTGTTGTGCTAGACATCGTCTTGCATCAAATCGGGGTAAGATCATTGTGGGTGGTCGTCGTGGCTGGAGAAGTCATCTATTTTGCTCCTTAATGCATTGGCTTCTCATTGGTTATTATCTCCAACTCCATAGAGCCTCCACAAGCTCCAAAAGCACTTGAAATGCACTCCATATGCAACAAAGAATGCAAATCTAATCCCAATACACACTAGTCCTAATATGAATGCAAATGGGATACTTATATGCATGAAATGACACATAACTACTCTAAATGATGCACTAAAATGATGTAAATATGCGAGCTATCACCGAGCCGAGCACGGATTGTGCTCGGTTTACGCACGGTTCGGAAATAACCTTCCATACTTACTCATTTCCTCAATCGATCTTGCCTGGGTGAAAACCGACGATTTGTCTTACACACGATTCTCTTACACACGATTTGTCTCCTCCTTCTTTTAGCGAAAAACACCATTGTTAGTTCTTTAAGCTTTTCATATTTGTAAAACCTTAATATTTTCCTTAATCTTAAGTACCTTTCTTAATTTCTTTTACTTAATCACTTAAACATGTTTAGCTTTTCATCCTCTACGTTTTCATATGCATTAATCATGCTTAGTGAGTAATCCCCCAAAGGGTTTACGGTTGGGGTGATTAAGGGGGTTTAAGGGAGCTTTGGTCTTTTCTTGCTCTTAACCCATTCTCTTCTTGGATTTGGGCGTTTAAGGCTTAGGGACTCTTGAGAAAGATCCCTTTGATCTCAGGGATTTCTTTGTCCTAGAAAGATTTAAAAGATCCCTTAAATCCAAATCCAAGAGACTAACTCATCCTTTCCCAAACGCCATGGATGCTTAGGGAGTTAGTTAAGCCACGTTTTGAGATCTATGCTTCATGTTCTTCATCCTTTCTTTCCACCACGAACCATGGGTTAGGAGGAAAGGGTGAGGAAAGGATTCATTCCAAACACCATGGAAGAATCTATCTTTAGCTTCTCAAGGCTTAGAGAAAGCACAAAATGTGTAGATCTATGTTTTCAAAACCCAAAGTTTAAATCTTGAACCTCCTTAAGCGTGATCCCCAACCTTGAATCCATCTTTAGCCTTTGAAAACTTAAAATCATCATTCTCTAGTTCTAAAGTTTGCATCTTTTGTCTTAGCTTCTTAAAAGTCATCTTTTTAGCTTAATGCTTTAATTAGGATCTTAAAATTCATAAAGTTGTGTTCTTGCTTGCTCTAGTATTTTAATAATTCCCTAATATCTTATTTCGCACCCTGGTAATTAGTTAGAAGTCAGTAGAATTTTATTTCTAGTTTTTAAAAATTATTTCATCACCTAAGAATTGCCTAGTTATTCTGTCCTTAGATTTTGATTTTATAAAATTAGTAGATGTCTCATTTAAATTCCTAGAAGTTTTTTTCTAGTTATTTAACATCCCAGTAGGGGTTTTAAAATAGTTTTCATATTAAATTATTAGCTGCAATTAGTTTTCAACGATTTTCTCCCCAATTAATCGGATTTCACTTAGATTTACCAAGCTTTTGTATTCTTAGTACCTTTCAAACAACCCAAGTTGGATTGACCCTAAAGTATTGCAATGACATGACAAGGCTTTAGGCGTTGAACAACACAGAAAAAGCGTGTTTATCAAATGGAGCCGTTGCCAAATTGGGTTTAGTTTGAATTTACTAGGATTTGGAGCTTAGTAGAGCCTAAGTCTTTATTTTTACTTTGGTTACTAATCTATCTACCTTCCAACTTGTATTCTCAGGTACATGTATCTGCGGTCTAGAGGTGACAACAACCTAGTTCAACCTCTCGACAACATACATCAACTTGGAAGTGCCCGGTTAAGAAGGCAAAGAGAACAAGCACAAAGGTTTGAAGAGGTACAACCGGGTATTGTTGATTTTGAGGGTATGGCTGAGCAAGACCAAGCTGAAGCAGTACCTCACCATGCCGCAGCTGGAGCAATGGCAAACCAAACCATGCTGCAAGGCAGCCACGGATCATCGGTGCCGGAGACGCCCCAAATACTCATCACAATCGCTTTGGCATCACGCCACCACCAGTGCATAACAATAACTTCGAGATAAAGCCAGGCTTTGTCTCCATGGTCCAAAACAATAAGTTTCATGGCCTGGCCATGGAAGACCCCTTGGAGCACTTGGATAACTTCGAACAAGTCTGCGGTATGATAAAGATCAATGGGATCTTGGAGGATAGCTTCAAGCTAAGGTTGTTCCCATTCTCTCTTGGGGACAAGGCAAGACACTGGGAAAGACTCTACCTCAGGGCACCATCACGTCATGGGCTGACTGCAAGAAAGCCTTCTTGTCCAAATTCTTCTCAAGTACAAGGACAGCTCGGCTAAGGAGTGAGATTAGCGGTTTCACACAAAGGCATAATGAGACCTTTAGTGAAGCTATGGAGAGTTTCAAGGACTACACCATTGCATGTCCTCATCATGGTTTCACTGAGGAGACACTCTTGAGCACCATCTATAGAGGAGCTCTTCCCAAAATCCGAATGCTTCTAGACACGGCAAGTAAAGGAAACTTTCTCGGCCAAGATGTAGAAGAGGGAATGGAGCTTATCGAAAACCTTGCTTTGAGTGATGGCAACTACAGTGAGGACTATGATAGAGCACCTAGAGGATCTGACCTTGAGGTACACAAGAAGGAGATGAAATCCCTTCATGAAAAGATTGACAAGCTAGTACTTGCAAATCAAAAGCAAGTATACTTTGTGGGAGAAGCTTCGGATGTGTTAGATGAGTTGGAGCAGAACCAAGAGGAAGCGAATTTGGTAGGAGAAAAAGACTACACTAAGCCACAGGGCTATGTCCAGAGGTACCAAGGCAACAACAATCTATCATACCAAAGCACCAATGTGAAAAACCCCAAGGATCAAGTCTACCCTCCACAACAAGGAAAACCTTTTGTTCCTTACAACAAAGGTGGGTTTACACAAAACAGTGGGTATCAAGGGCAGAGACAAGGCAGCTACCAGGGACAACAACAACAAGGGAATAAGAGTTACCCTCCTGGTTTCGTGCCACAGCAGCAGCAAGTACAAACTCCACCTCAAGATCCGGTACAAGCTATGTTCCAACAAATTCTTCAAGAACAAGCATCTACAAACAAAACATTTGTGGATATAAACAATAGGATGGACTCTTCTCTCACCGAGGTATCTACACAGGTTACCAACATGAACAACAAGATTCGCCAGCTCGAGAAAGGCAAAGCGAGTTCAAGCGGCCAAGAAAGCTTACCCGACAAGTGTGAGACAAACCCTAAAGAGTATGCAAACGCTATTACTTTGAGGAGTGGGAAAGAGTTGCCACCACGGTCTGTGCTAGAAGACAATGGGGACGTTGTAGTTCAAGAGGGGGAGAGTGATCTTCCAAATGATCAAGAGATCACCTTTGACAATGTCTACATTGCAAGGCCAAAGAAAGGGGGTGGAGCGGTTTTGGTGCAAAAAGTGGAGAAGGTTAGCTAAGAGATAGAAGTCTTCGTGCCTCCACTTTACAAACCTAAGCTCCCCTTCACTAGACGCTTCAAAAAGCAGTTGGTTGAGAAGCATAGAGCCTTGTTCGAAAAACACTTGAGGAACGTTGAGCTTAAGTTGCCGCTACTTGATTGTCTAGCTATGCTGCCGAAGTGTGCAAGGTTCTTGAGGGATACACTTGCTAAGAAGGGAAAAGAGGGTGAAGAGGTCATGATAGTGAGTAAAGAGACAGCACCAAGGAAGCTCGGTGACCCAGGCTCTTTCACGCTGCCTTGCGCTATAGGGAATTTGAAGTTTGGGAACAACCTTTGCGATTTGGGGGCAAGTATTAACCTCATGCCATACTCCACTGCGAAGAAGCTGGGTCTCACAGATTTCAAGGAATGTCACATGTCCCTAATCCTTGCTGATATAAGCATACAGCTGCCGAAAGGGGTACTTGAAGACCTCCCTTTGAAGATTAACAATGTCACCGTTCCTACTGACTTTGTTGTCTTGGAAATGGATGAGGAGGACGAAAATCCTCTTGTATTAGGAAGGCAGGCCATTCTTGGCTACTGCAGGAGCCAAGATCGGCGTGAAGCACGGATAAATCTCCCTACACTTGGGCAAGGTTCAAGTTTACTACGAAGGATACCATGAGAAAGCCAACGATCAACGGTCAAGTTTTTCAAGTAGGCATTACGGGGGAGCTGAACCCAAGCGAGGAGGAGAATGCCCTCGTAAACAAAAGAGGTCATGCTGAGAAGAAAGACCACGCGGAAGCCAACTTAGTGAGGAAGAAAGAGCAAACCGTTACCTTGGGCGGCAAGGATGTGGTAGAAATGGGTTCTTACTTCTCCGATTCAACAAAGGAAACAGCTCACTTTAAGGACGAGAATAAGGCTGAAGAAGAACCTTATGGAGAGGCTTTGCTAACCCTGATCAGCTGCAAAGAAGAAGAAGGTCACCTGGAGATAGCACCAAGGGAAAGAAAAAGGAAAGAGAACATTCTCAAAGTTCTCTTCGAGACCGATAAGAAGGCACCCAACTATTGTCGACCCCAACCTGAGAGCGTCCTGAGTTTGCATCCATTGGAGCTCAAGGATGACTCCATACTCTGCAAGGTCAAGTGGAAGGGGGATGCAAAACCGTTTGCAAAAGCGAGATTTCTACTCCCACCGGGATTGATCAGAAAGGACGAGGGTAGGGTAATGGAGATGATGAACACGATCTACGCCGTGGAGATCCAGCCAGGGATAAGCTCTACCAAATCTCTTTCCACCCCAACCGTCCCGGCTTCGCGCTAAAGGGAGTAAGAAAAGTCGAGCTAAACGACGTTAAACAAAAGCGCACTTGGGAGGCAATCCCATGACTATCCTTGTATATATTCTTTTTCTATTTTATACTTTTTAGTTTAAGTGTGTAGGTACAAGGAGTTGGAGACCAGAGACCATGACCTTAGATTTACAAAAGGCAAGGAAAGGAGAACAGAGGCAACAGATCGAGTGACAGATCGATCAGATTTCTTGATCTCTATACAGAGATCGATGAGACGATCGACCGAGTAACTCGATCTAGATGAGATCGAGTAGGACGATCAAGTGAATCAGTCAATTGCGAGAGGGTGACCCACCCATGTGTTTACCTTTAAATACAAACGGGGTGTGGATCGACTGGTCTCACTCGATCTTCGAACATAGTTCAATAGCACGATCGATCAGATTTCTCGATCTCTATACGGTGATCGATGAGACGATCGATCGGCTCACTCGATCTCCGCCAAAACGACCTTACGATCGATCAAGGAGCTCGGTCTAAGGAGCAGGACCAAAGCACAAGGAATCCTGAAACAAGGAGGAGACTCGATCTAAGGCTCGATTCAATTCAGATCGATCCTCCAATTGAGCAAGTCACTTGACCACGGGCGAAATGGGCATGAGATCGAGGTCAAGATCGACCGGTTTGACTCGATGTCATGCCGAGGTAAGTTTTTCGAATTTCCCTCTCTTTCTCCTTCCCTCCCATTTTGAATTTGAATTCTGGTCAAAGCTTACACCTTTTGTAACGCCCCCGATCCGGCCTAGATCAGGGTGCAATCGGTCGCCGCCCAACAATCAAACAAGAACATGAACGACCAAACATTCGACCCGGACCAGACCGAAGGTGCTACAAATGCGCACCCAAACGCTCAGTCCTAGGTTTCCAAAATAAATCCAGAGACCCTAGACCAAACATCCGAGCACGCTTACCTATCGAACATGACTCAAAGCTTTTCAACCCGAGGCATATCCGATAGTTGGTTCGTCCCGGACAAGGACTAATACCACATGGAAGCTCAAGTATTTTCTCAAACATATTATTCATATAATACTTTGATTCCAAGTGTAACCAACATACATATAGATCCAGCTGGGAGCTTCGCGCTCAAAAGCTTACTATACATAATAAACACGTACTTGATCTTACAAAAGGCATGCGAACTACACCAGCTTTACCTAAGCTCCTTCAGCCCATAAGGTTTCCCCACTAATGGTTACCTGCAAAACAAGTAGAGTCGTGAGCAACTATTTTGCTCAGTGAGTTTGCGTCCCCCTATACGAATAATCAATCCCCATAAACCCAAAAATAACAATCATCACGCAATCGCACAATCACACAAGAATCACACAATCATCAGATGCAACATAAGCTATACCATATGCATAACCGTACTATATGATGCATAGTAATCATACTTATACTTCATTTCACTAGCCATGGCAATTCTGCACATTTGAGATTCACACCCCTCTGCTCTCCCTTATTGCCCACCCGAACCATAGCCACAAAGGCTAAATGATCCGAATGACTGGAGGTCAATCATATTACCCATTCAGGCTATAGCCACACAGGCTAAATAACCTGAATGTCCTGACAAATCTGCACCGTCGTGCAGAGCACGGCCCTAGGCTGCAATCCCGTCTCTCCGTGGTGTCGTAACTTAACCAGCTCATTTGATACTGGCCAAGCTACGAACCTCTAGGGGGTCTCAAATGGCCTCATTCATTCTCATATACTCCCTCTGTCCAATATTAAGTGATTTTTTAGAATTTTTATTTTGTCCCAATTTAAGTGATTTTCTCACTTATCTATGCAAAAGTTTAATTTATTTTAATATATTACATTAATTAAAAAGGTTTTGCTTGAAGAAGTTGAAGAGTTTTCTAACTTTTTAATGTTTTCAATTTTTTATTAGATGACAATCTCTTTAAAAAGAAGTTTTCTTAATATGTGTGTTTTTATCTTAAAAATCACTTAAACTGGGACAGAGGGAGTACAATTTATGCATAATAATCTATGCGAATCTGTTAGATTCAGCAGCATGCATACACTATCTCAACCACGGTGACATAAATAGGTGGTAATGCACGTCACACGATCAACAATCAAGCAAAGTAAACACTCATAGTTGTCTTGCTGTAAAGCAACAAACAACCCATACCACGACTCACCTGGGCTTTCTGAAAGACAGGAATGAAAGACTAAGGTTTTCCGCCGCAATTCGACCTCCTCCTTAAAAATTTAGTTTCATAGTGATTGGGACATAATCACAAGAAACGGAGGTTATAATTGGACTCGGGACGAAAAACTAAGCTAGACAAGAGGTTTCGGGTTAAAACGGCTTACCAATCTCTGCCGTGTTCCGCCATGTGTCGGCGCCAGAAAGCGCTTGGTGGCGGCGACTCATCAACAAGCTGGTGAAGCAGCTGAAGCAGCTCAAGCAGGAAGAGCCTCCAAGCTAGTGAAGCAGGTGAAGCAGTTCAAGCAGGTAGCCAGGCAGGTTAGTCACCAAGGTGCTTCTTCCCGACCAATCCGACAAACCACCCGATCGCACCGAAACAAGTCACCGAGAACACCGTTTGGTCCTAGTGAAAAACATATGGACTAAACTTATTTTTAACAATTCTAACTTACTTAAGACTTAACTTATCCAATCCACACTCAAGAAATCCCTAAAAACAAACCCAACTTCCCCGATCACTTAAACGAGCTCAAACTGCCCCGATAAGACACTGCTGGAGCAAACTGGAATTCCTTCAAGCAAACATGCTTTCCCTTGACTATGAGACTTCTCATAAGTCCGTTCTTTCCTTAGTAAGGCTCACTTGTCATTCTTTATCTCAACAAATCACTACTTGATCATTATGGCCGCGTCTGACAAATGTATCGGCTACGAGACTCAAAATCTGCGTCAATTGATTCTTTCATGCTTTTCTTCGACAACTATCCTTTCTTTGGCTTCCCTTGGCCATTCCAAACTCATAAAACCTTTGCAGATATCTTAGATGAGTTCTAGCCACTTCCGGCCGAAACAGATGCCCAACGGTCGATCTCGGGCCTGCTGTGTCTACTAGATTTGAATCCCTTTGATCCAAATTGCAGTCCTTCAACTACTTAAGCTTCTTTTAGTCACTCTTAACATTCCCAAGTGTGAAAATACTTCTTGACCTCTTTGGAAAAGCTTCCACCACCTTCGGCCGCACATGGCCGGTCGGGCCACATTCTGGTCCTTCTTACGGGTTATTACATTCTCCCCCCCTTATTAGAATTCGTCCCGAATTCTTAAGGGTTTCACCACGTGACTCCTGGAGATTTACTAGTCCATCCATCCAATCATCCCAAATAAATTATTTGTACCTTTTCCTCCTCTTCTTGTATGAGCACTTCTCGAGGTTGCTTCTTATCACCATCCATACTTTTGAGTGCTCCCTTCCTTTGATTTTTCGAAGATCATATCGCTTGTATTGACTTCCATTCCATACATTCCATCCTTTGAAGATCATATCGCTTGTCTTGATCAACATACTTCTTTCATTGCTCCTTTTGATATTTCTTCACCTTTCTTTGATTTCTTCCATGGTCATCTTCTTCATGTTTGATCTTTCGAACTCCATGCAACAATAGCTATCACTTTTTTTTTTTTTGCTTGTGTTGTGCTTCTGGCACCACTATTCTTCCATCTTTCTCAAAACCTCTTTCATGGTTGAATGGTAGCCACATCAAGTTCTTCCTTTGCTTCGTCCATCCATTCCATGGCTCTCTTTTAGATTCGACTTTTTTTTGCTTTTCTCGCATTCTTTGCAATGGACTAGCCCGGTTCAGTGAATATTCTTCAGATGATGGCTTACTATCTTCTTCATCACGTCATTACTCTTCTATGCATCTTGGTGGTACTCTTTGATCACCATATCCCATTAAGTAGACTTTTCGATTCTCTTTCCTCGTACTTGATGTCTCTCCCAGATTTTACTTTCCACTGGTAATGAATTCCTCATCTTACAATGCTCCTCTTCTTGTTGTTATGTTATTGATTTCTCTCCATAACATTCTTCTTCTTCATCATGCTAACCTTTCCATCTTGCATTAATACGCAACCTAGACCCACTCGAGATACATCGGTATACACAGTATAGGATTGCCCCGGCATTGGCAAAACAAGAATAGGTGCAGTAGTCAAAGCTTCTTTTATTCGAGTGAAAGCATTCTCCGCCTCCTTACTCCATTTAAAGACTACTTGCTTCCACGTCAAACGAGTTAAAGGCTTGGCTATCGTAGAAACATTCTTAACAAACTTCCTATAATAGCCGGTTAAGCCTAGGAAACTCCTCACTTCTGTAGCATTGGTTGGTTACGGCCAATCTTAAACCACCTCAATCTTCTCTGGATCTACCAAAACTCCTTGTTGCGAAACTCGATGGCCTAAGAAGCCAATATCCCTTTTCCAAAAGCTATACTTGCTGAACTTAGCCTAAAGCTTCTCGCCTCTTTGACGTTCTAGGACCTTCTGTAAATGTTTTTCATGATCCTCCGCACTCTTGAAGTTGGTCCAACAACTCATCAATCCTTGGCAGTAGGTACTTATCTTCCATCTTTCTTTAACAATACTTCTTCATGCTCTTTCTTCTTCTTCTTTCCTTCACTTTCTATCTTCACTTATCGTCAAATTCCTCGTACTGGGCTTTCTTGATTAATGTCTCACCGGTTCTCTTCCTTAGAACCCATAATTTTGATCCTTCGAGATTCAACGTCAAGATTTCTATCTTCTTCTTCATCTCCACATCGTTTCTCCGTATTACTCCGCTCTCCATTTCCTCATTGCATCTTCACTTGCATCGCACGCCATTTTGATCATTTTGTAATGCATCTCTCTCCATCATTTATGATGAACTTGGCCTCCACTTGACCAACATCAGTACAATTGCTTGACTTCCTCCAAGTATGTGGCTTCCTTCATGTCTAGTCATTCATGATCTCCTTTTGGTACGTTGGACCTCCTTTCTTCTATTTTACAATCGTCGTGGATCTCCATTCATCTCCTGTTTGCAAAATTTTTCCTCCGGGTACCATGATTCTTCCATTTAATAACAAGGTACCATCCGTAGTGATAACCATCTGCACTTCTTCCTTTGTTTTCACTCAACTCCTCAATGATTCTTTTCAAAATTCACATCCTCATTCATCCTGTGTAATTGTCCATCTTGTAGTCCCAATGGCCGTCTATCTTATCCTTTTAGTACTGATAGATTAACCATCTTGAATCTGGATGTTAAGACCTCTACATCCTTCTCTACCGCAACATCTTTCTTGTGACGACTTGAGGCATCTACACAACACTTGCCCTTCCAAGGTGATAGAGGATCTTGAGATCATGATTCTCAATAATCCTTATCCATCTTTTTTATAGCGGCATTCGTCTTAAAGGCATGCTATGAGGATGATTATAGCCTAAAGCCAATCATTCATACTCCCATTTTTCCTTTCCTCGGTGCTTCTCTTCAACAAACTAGATTGAAGATCTTCATAAAGATATGATTCGTCTGATGAATCTCTTCTTTTTGTCGACTCTCATGCTTCCCTTCTTTAATTCCACACTTTGACTTAAGTTAATTAGCGTGGTTCCTGAACTCCCAAGGTTTGTACCAAACCCAAATGATTGAACACCAGATCACTTCTCCGTTTGTACCACTATTAAAATGATTTAGCACGCTCTCTGACTTCACACCATTCAAGCACCTTCTTCACTTCTCTCCTTTAAATTTTCATATCTGAATGCCTTGCTCTTGCCACCTCTTGAATTCCATCTCTCAACCTTGATACAGTCATACTCTTGAACGGTTGTAGCAACGACGATATACTCTCCCATATGATGGCTCTTCTTTAATCCTTGACCTCAGGATTATTACCATGATGAACAAATGATTCTCTTCCCTCTTCTTGTAACATGATTCTGCCTCGGTCAACTTGTCGTGCTTTACACCTCACAAACTTTCTTGAACCACTTTAAACGCCCTTGAATAAATGTCTAACCATCAGCTAGACTCACATCTTTGCAAAACTTATTCTGATCTCAAAGCTCGCATCACTTATCTGCCTATTGAAAGGTTTGGCTTCCAGGTTCTAAGGGATCTACACACACTCTAACCTTTACTATCATAAAGGTTCCCTTAAAACTTACCACAATCTCGGTGACACTCTCAATGTCACACCCGAGACAAACAAAACGCGGGTGAGACGCACCAACACGTAATGTTAAACACTTCACAATTCTTTCCCATATCAATCATTATACCAATATGCTATATTCTATCATGCAAATGTAAAGCATAATTCAATCAATCACCCAATGGGTTAAAACCGCACACATACCTGGTTCGGGACCTCGAGGAGGTCGAGAAGGTTTAGGTTTTCTATATCTAGGGGATAAACTCTTCCCGCAAGTGCTTGACGCTTGGGGGCCGGTTCGAATGCTGCTTGATCATTCGGTGGCTGAGTGACAATCTGATGAACTGGAGGATACGTACTAGGACATGTAGTGGAAATATGTCCATGCTCACCACAAGTATAACATATGACGTTGGCAGACTTAGGAACAAATGGCTCTCCGTTTGGGAACAATCGTGAGATACTTCCCACTCTTCCACACTAGTATTATTGAATGACTTCGTCTTGAGGTGGGTAAGATCAATCACCTCTACCTCCTCTTAAGAATCTTCTTTTCACCGTTCGCTTTTCTTCACGCTCGTAATGCACAGACCTCCGTAATGTTTTGAACTCAGCTACGTAGTCTCTCACGCTCCAATCTTCTTGCTTGCTTTCTTGATATCGTGCTTCCAACCGGTCCTTGGCCTTGGGTGGAAAATCCTTCCGTTCAATTTTTTTTTTAACCTCCATCCAAGTCGGGATCGCTTCTCCATAATGCTTTACTACTCCGTTCCACCAATTGGTTGCCTCATCATCGAAATGAAACACTGCTACATCTTTCTTGAACTCCTTTGGATTTCTTGATGTATTATTCTGTTATGCTTCAACTCTTTCACAATAACTCTGATATGGCTCTCTCTGTCTTGAATCATTCCTTCTGAGAGCTTCAAGCTCTGACATCATTTCGTGGTATTTTAAACTCTGCCATCTCAGCTGCCCTTTATTACCTCCTTCGGGGAATCATGTGTAAACGCACCATTACTCATCCCAGAACCCTTTCTTTTAACGTGTTGCACACCATGCAATACACCCGATCTTCAGGTACTTTACTATCCATGAACCGATGGTCCCCCAATTCTTCCTCCTTCCAATTCTTCCTTTTGAAATAAGAACGATGTAGAAGCATATGCATCCAAAAAGGTTAATCCTATTCCCATTTACCTAAATAAAGGAGCTAGCTGGTTTCCTAAATGCCTTTTGCGACTCATTTACTCGATAAAACATTTGAAAACAAGTCCCATATGAACATGATAGAAACCATGCTCTGATACCACCTAATTGTAACGCCCCCGATCCGGCCTAGATCAGGGTGCAATCGGCCGGCCGTCCAACAATCAAACAAGAACATGAACGACAAACCATTCGACCCGGACCAGACCGAAGGTGCTACAAATGCGCACCCAAACGCTCAGTCCTAGGTTTCCAAAATAAATCCAGAGACCCTAGACCAAACATCCGAGCACGCTTACCTATC
>JAHZTW010000006.1:21153163-21168498 GCA_020283515.1 Alliaria petiolata
TGACGAATGGATCGGTGTTACGCGACTAAAATCTGCTCCAGTTGATTCTCTCATGCTTTTCTTTGACAACTCTCCTTTCTTTGGCTTCCCTTAGTCATTCCAAACTCATCAAACCTTTGAAAATATCTTAGATACGTTCTAACCACTTCCGGCCGGAACAGATGCCCAACGGTCGATCTCGGGCCTGCTGCGTCTACTAGATTTGAATCCTGCTGATCCAAATTGAAGTCCTTCGACTAGTTAGGCTTCTTTTAGTCACTCTTATCATTCCCAAGTTTGAAAATACCTCTTGACCTCTTTGGAAAAGCTTCCACCACCTTCGGCCGCACATGGCCGGTCGGGCCACATTCTGGTCCTTCTTACGGGTTATTACACCTTTGACCTTGGTGGGTGAGCTTTGACCACAATTCACCAGAACCTTTGCATGCATATGCATAATTCCAAAATTTTTGCCTCTTTATAAGACCTTGCCCCCCACACCCTTTTCATTTGTGCTTCAAAACCTTTTCCTATTAAAAAGATAGAGGGTGTGAGATTCGGTTTTGGCAAAAGAAGCTGTCTTTCATTTTTCTTCCTTGCATCAAGATTTCATAAGGTACAAATGGCGTCGAGGTTTGGATATTCACCACAAGCAGGACTGTTAGTATGGACTGAAGAGGAGTGAAGGACTCGCTTGAGACTCGCGAATAGGAACATTGAGCCTACAAGGTTCGCAAGCCGAACCTTTTTGCAAGAGGTCGGCCTGCTAGACTCCTTTGATGAGCTGCTCGGCAACATGGAGCTCGGCGTTTTGGCAACCATGGATTGTCCTACTTACCCGGGGGTGACATTGCACTTCTTATCCACGTTGGATTTCTCCTACGACAATCCAAGATCGCCGATACCATCAACGGGGCGCATGACATTCAAGGTCTGGGGGAACGTTTTTAACCTGACCGCTGAAGACATATGCGACGCATACCAGTTCAATACTGAGGCTCCTTTAGTTGAGTTCCCACAGTTTGAGTCGGCAAGCGCACTGTGGAATTTTATATGTGAAGGCGCTTTCAAGAGCAACAAGTCCAAGATTGAAAGGGTTAGGAATCCTCTGCTTCGGTACATACTGAAACTCCTTGCTAACACCATCTCGGGAAAGACCTCAGACTCAACCGTGGAAGAGAGCGAACTGAGCTTTCTCTTCCAAGGCTTAAAGGAGATTTTATGGGACGAGGGTTGGCTCGCGGCTAATGAGGAAGACCCTGTGGATGAAAACTTCGGCGAAGATGTCAACTATGGATGCATCCTAGCTGCCTCGTTGGTCAAATACAAGAAGTGGGTCCGTAGAGCAACATCATGCTCCATCTCCATAGGAGGATTTCTAACTCCTCTCTTTGAGAAGGCGGGAGTAGACCTTACATTTTTTCAAGCATGCACGGAGAGGGCCTATATGGACTACAACTGCATGCTAGGTATGGACTTCTTCGGACCCCCACCTGCCCCCAACACATTTGCTTACTACTTCAAGAATAAGCAAAGCGAGAAGAAAGCTTACAGCCTCCCAAGTCCCAACGGTGTGTTAATAGACTGCATTGAAGGACTCGAGTTCCTACCACCGGATGATGCGTGCTACATGGCATTTGGAAGCACGGCATCGATTCCAGTCTCGATAGACTCCTCCTCACCGACCTCCTCCTCCTCTTCGCAGCATTAAGGTACCAAAACGCAACCATTGTAAATACCAGGCATTTTTATTTCCTTTTTATTTTTGCTTTGTGATTTTGATCTCCTCTTGGACTTGTGTGACACCGAGACGGTGTCATTCAAGTTTGGGGGAGAATGTGTGCTTTGACATGTTTTATTTGGATCTTATTTTGTGTTATCATCATTAACTCTTCATGCATCCATCTAAGTGCATAGAAAAATACAAAAAAAAAATCAGAAAAATTTTCAAAATTTTCAAAAAAAAATTCATGTAGCTTGCATTTACATTATAGAATATTTTAGGATTAAGTCTAGAATTTCTATCATTTAGGATTGCATTCATATGCATTGGGAGCAATGATGAGCATATCCTTGTAGATTGTTAACTTTTGTGATCAATTCAATACCCTAGTTAGTAGTTCTTTGATGCTTGTGAATAGATTTGAAAGTAAGGAAGAACCATGCTTGGACCACCTCATTTGTCACTAGTTTTTGGTTGAAATATAGACTTGAAATTGATAGCCAACTCTACTCACTTAAACCGAATTTTGACATTTAATTATCATGCTTGCATTGAAAGTAAATTCATGGATTTAAAATACTTGACCTTCTTATCCACTTTGCCACCCTTTTGCTAGCTCAAGTAGCACCCCTACCATAAACCAACCTCCTTTGAATCCAATTATTCTTGTGTGATTACTTGTGAGGCCTTTATTTCGATTGAACTTAGCATAAAGTGTTAGGTTTGGGACGAAAAGTATAGACTTACATGTAGATTCTAGCCTCGCATTTTGGGGCTAGCTTTAGGCTTAGGATTTGGGGGTTTGTTGGCCGTGGTACCATTTGATGTTTGGTGGAAAAGTTTGGAAAGAAAGAGATGTTGAATAAGGGGCTTGGTGAAAATAAGGGGAAACATGGTTTGAAATGGAGAGTCTTGTGGTTAAAAAGGAATACCTCAAGGTAAAACAAAATTCTAGGTGGTCTTAAGAAAAAGAAAAGAGCCGAAAAGGGCCAAATTCAAAAAAAAATTATATGTGAGAATGCTACCTAGAGATAAGAAGAAGAGCTAAGTTAATAAGTTAAGACTACTCCATTCGCCGAGAATAATAGGTTGAAGAAGTTCTCCTTAGTGCTTTAAAAAGAAGTAATGTGTTCAAAATTCAAGGGGTTTAGCAAGGCACAAAGAGCCTTGGGAAGAAGGGTAGATTCTAGCGAGTTGAGTGAGCTAAAAAATGAATGATAGGGGTTTATGATCATTGATAGCATTTCGGGTAGATGAAAGTCTATTCTTGCATGCATCACTTGTTTCTCACCTTTAGCATTATGCATATAGTTCAATCATTTTGAGTGTTACCCTTACTTAAAAGCAAAACCGGATGAATTGAGATCACTTTTATCTCAAAACCCAGTCCCTTATCCAAATGAATTTACTTGCCTTGCAATGTCATGATTCACGGTTTCATACTTAATGAATGTTAAAGAGTTGGTTTGATAGGGAGACTTGTTTTGATTGAATTCTTAGTACACTTGAATGCTGAGATGGGCATGGCTAACTCTTTTGAAGTAGGATAGATTCACATGCATTCTAGAATTAAGAACTAAGATATTGAGTTGATTATTATTGTTAACAATCTTGGATATTGAGCTCCCACTTTTAAACCTCTCTCTCGGATTTGTCTTTGTTTGCTTGAGGACAAGCAAAAAGGCAAGTTTGGGGGAGTTGATATACTCACATATCTCGCATATTTAGCTTGCATTTAGAATAGATTTTCATGCATACATCATTCATAATAGACTAGTTTGCATCATTTATCTCATTTTAGGTCATAGAGCACTCTGCATTAGCATTTTCATATTTCTTGCATTCTTGCATCATATTCAGGTTGTTTTGGATACACTGGAGCTATGGAGCGTGCGTAGATATGCTTGATATAATCATATATTTAGCATATTTAGCATGCACTTAGAATAGGTTTTCATGCATACATCATTCATAATAGGCTAGTTTGCGTCATTTATCTCATCTTAAGTCCTAGAACACTTTGCATTAGCATTTGCATATTTCTTGCATATTTGCATCATTTTCAGGTTATTTGGTGTACTTGGAGCTGTGATGGATGCTGAGCATTGACAAGAAGATGAGAGAAGAGCCTAGGAGTTGATGGGAATCAAGGGAAAACTTGGACAAAAGAGAAGGAGCAGAGAACGACCCCAAGATCGACCAAGCCAAGTCGAACCAAACAAGATCGAGTGGACGATCGACCGGCCAACCCGAACCAAGCCAAGATCGAGTAGAAGATCGACCAATCCAACTCGATTTCCCGAACCAGGCGTGCCAACTATTTCCTAAAGGCTACTTGTTGTCTTCTAGTGTGGGGACCACTTGTTTTCAAAGTCTCCTAGAAGACATGAAACCATGTTTTAAGGAGGGGACAAGCTCTCATAATTTTCCTTATGACAAAAAGAGAGGAAGACTTTTGCTGTATAACCACTTATCATGACTTTGGTGTAGGAGAGGGATATCACACCATCACTTGTCATATTTTTATTCTAGCGTGAGAGAGAGAGAAGGCAGAAAGAAATTATTGTAGTTTTTGTAAGCTCTTTCTTGTTCTTGCTTGTTCTTCCTTGTTCTTGTGTTAAAAACTTTTATTTTCATTTTGAATCAAGTATTTTCGTTTTTTCGTAAGTCTAATCTTTCTTCTTGCAAAAGCCGAGCATGTTCAACAGCTCTAAACTATTGTTTAAGAGAGGTAAGAACATGATAAGTGAGTAAATCACTAAGTTTTGGGGTTGGGATGATTAAGGAGGTTGAAGACTAAAATCTTGGGTCTTTTCTTGTTCTTCATCTAATTCTCTTCTTGGATTTGGGGGTTTTAAAGTCTAGAGATTCTCAAAGGAGATCTCTTTAATCTTAGGGATTTTCTTATCCTAACAAGACTTAGGAAATCCCTTACAACCAAATCCAAGAGACTAGCTCATCCTTTCCCAAACGCCATGGATGTTTAGGGAGCTAGTTAAGCCATATTTAAGATCCAAGCTTCATGTTCTTCACCGGTATTTCCACCACACATCATGGGTTAGGAGGAAAGGGTGAAGAAAGGATTTACACCACACATCATGGGTAAATCTAGCCATGGCTTCTCAAAGCTTAGAGATAGCACTAAAGTGTGTAAAAATATGTTTTTAAAACCGCAAGTTCGAATCTTCAACCTCCCTAAGAATGAATCCCAACCTTGAATCTGTTTTTTAATCTTTGAAAACTTAAAACCATTTTCCTTTTGTTTAAAGTTTAATTATTTTCCCTAAAAATCTCCTAGATAGCTTAATAATGCAATAGAGTCTTCTAAATTTGTAAAATTGTGTTTTTGCTATTTTTAGTATTTTAGAAATTGCCTAGAGTATTATTTTACTGTCTGGTATTGAGTCGGTAGTCGTTAGATTTATAGAAATAGTTTTTGAAAATTTTGTCACTTACCTAACAATTGTCTAGTTTATCCGGTTTTAGATTTTTATTTTATAAAATTAGTAGATCGGTTTTTTAATCGTTTAGAAGTCATCTAGTAGTTGTATAACCCTTCAGTGGAGATTTTAAAATAGTTTTCGTGGCTGTATAATCACTGCAAGTAATTTTCATAGGATTGTTCCCCAATTAACCCGAATTCTGCTTAGCTTTACTTGAACTCTTGTATTCTTGGTACCTTTCACCACCCCAATTTGGATTGACTCCTGAACTATTACAACAACAAAAGAGACTTTAGGATTTGATTAGAAAACCATGAAAAAGTTCTCTTATCAAATGGCGCCGTTGCCAAACTTAGGTTTTGAGTGAAAGTATTAAGATTTGGAGCTTAGTAGAGACTAAGTTTTTATTTTGCATTTGGTTACTAATTTTTCTACTTTTGTACTTGTGTTTTCAGGTATATGAACCTGAGGTCTAGAGGTGACAACAACTTACTCACGCCACTGGACAACATCCATCTACTTGGAAGTGCAAGGCATAGGAGGGAAAGACAACTCGAAATTGAAGAGGACCATCAAGAGGAAATGGCTGAACACGACCAGGTGGAGGACCCACCTCAACATGCTGCTGCTGGCAGAGGCATTGGACACCCTTACCACCCTCCAAGAGCACCACATATCATTGGTGCGGGTGATGCACCAAACACCCACACAAATCGGTTTGGCATCACTCCACCACCGGTGCAAAATAATAACTTCGCGATCAAGTCTGGATTTGTCTCTATGGTCCAGAATAGCAAGTTCCATGGCCTGGCAATGGAAGACCTACTGGAGCACTTGGACAACTTCGAACAAGTGTGTGGAATGATCAAGATAAACGGCATTTCGGAGGATAGCTTCAAGCTACGGCTTTTCCCATTTTCTCTTGGGGATAAACCTAGGCATTGGGAGAAGACCCTACCTCAAGGCACCATCACGTCATGGGTTGAATGCAAGAAAGCCTTCCTGTCAAAGTTCTTCTCAAGCACAAGGACAGCTCGTCTTAGAAGTGAGATAAGCGGTTTTACACAAAGGCAAAATGAGACCTTTATTGAAGCAATGGAGCGCTTCAAGGACTATACCATTCAGTGTCCCCACCATGGCTTTACTGAGGAGACACTCTTGAGCACAATATACCGTGAAGCCTTGCCAAAAATTCGCATGTTACTTGACACGGCAAGCAAAGGGAATTTTATTGGACAAGATGTGCAAGAGGGTATGGAGCTGATCGAAAACTTGGCTTTGAGTGATGGAAACTATTCTGAGGACTATGACCTAGCACCAAGAGGTAATGAGCTGGAGGCACACAAGAAGGAGCTCAAGTCACTCCATGAAAAAATTGACAAGATGATGCTTGCTAGCCAAAAACATGTCCACTTCGTTGGTGAAGCCGCATAATTGTTCCAAGAGAGAAATGAAGAGTAGTTTGAGGAAGCGAATTGGGTTGGTGGCTAAGATTATCCTAAGCCACAGAGCTATGCTCCAAGGTATCAAGGCAACAACAACAACTTGTCTTATAGAAGCACCAATGTGGAAAATCCTAAGGACCAAGTGTACCCTCCACAACAAAGCAATTAAGGCAAACCGTTTGTTCCTTACAACAAAGGGGGATTTCCACAAAACGGTGGGTATCAAGGGCAGAGACAAGGCAACTACCAAGGCCACCAACAGCAAGGGAACAAAGCTTAGCCTCCTGGTTTCGTACCACAGCACTAACAAGTTCACGCCCCACCTCAAGATCCGGTACAAGCTATGCTCCAGTCGGCTGGACTCTTCTCTTACTGAGGTCTCTACACAGATCAGCAACATCAACAACAAGATTCGCCAGCTAGAGAAAAGAAAAGCTAGTACAAGCGGTCAAGCTAGTTTACCCGGCCAATGTGAGACCAATCCAAAGAGTATGCGAATGTGATCACTCTAAGGAGTGGAAAGGAGGTAGCACCACGGTCTACAGCTAAGAACAATGAGGACATTGTGATTCAAGAGGGGGAGAGTGATCTTTCAAATGATCAAGAGATCACCTTTGACAATGTCTACATTGAAAGGGCAAGAAAAGGCAAGGAAGCGGTTTTGAAAAAACAAGTGGGGGGAGGAAGCAAAGAAAAAAATATTTTCGTACCTCCACCCTACAAACCAAAGCTCCCCTTCCCTGGACATTTCAAGAAGCATCTGGTTGAGAAGCATAGAGCCTTGTTTGAAAAGCATTTGAGAAATGTTGAGCTGAAATTGCCTTTGCTTCATTGTTTTGCTATGGTACCAAAGTATGCCAAGTTTCTGAAGGATACACTCACCAAGACAGCTAAAAATTGTCAAGAGGTCATGGTATTAAGTCAAGAGTGCAGTGCAATCATCCACAAAGAGATAGCACCAAAGAAGCTAGGAGATCCAGGCTCATTCACCATACCTTATGCGCTAGGGCCATTGAGGTTTAGCAATTGCTTGTGTGATCTTGGAGCTAGCATAAACCTCATGCCTCACTCTATTGCCAAGAAGCTGGGTTTCACAAAGTTTAAAGAGTGTAGGATATCTCTAATCCTTGCTGATAGAAGTGTGAGATTTCCGATTGGTATGCTAGAAGACTTACCCGTGCGAATAAGTGATGTGAGTGTGCCTACAGATTTTGTGGTATTGAATATGGATGAAGAGCCTAAGGATCCTCTAATCCTTGGAAGGCTATTCTTAGCCACTGCTAGAGCCATCATAGATGTGAAGAATGGCAAGATCTCTCTACACTTGGGAAAAGATATTGAGTTAAACTTTGATATCAATGAAGTTTTGAAGAAACCAACCATTGGTGGCCAAGTGTTTTACATTGAGGCAATGGATGCTCTAGCTGATGAGCTCCTTGAAGAACTAGGCCAAGAGGACCACCATGTGCTAGCCTTGACCACGGAATGTGGAGAGTTTGGGTATCTTAATGAGGAGACACAAGAGTATGCCAAGCTACTAGACTCACGCAAGTTTTTGAAAGAAGAGGAAGACACTTACTTGGAGCTGGATATGGAACGTCCTGCTTTTGGTATTGATGCTGGCTTAAGAGAGGAAGAAGAGGACAGTAGCCTCAATACAAGCCAAGGAGAGGAGTGGAGCGAGCTCCTTGCCCCAAAGGTGGACCTTAAGCAACTTCCAAATGGGCTAAGGTAGGCTTTCTTGGGTGCAAATGACACATACTCTGTAATTGTGAATGAAGATCTAAGTGATGATGAGTTAGACTCACTCCTTAAGGAGTTGAGGAAGTATAGAAAGGCCATTGGATACTCCTTAAGTGACATCAAGGGCCTTTCACCAATGCTTTGTACTCATAAGATTCATTTAGATGATGAAAACACATCGTCCATTGAACACCAAAGACGTTTGAACCCAAATTTGAAAGAAGTGGTGAAGAAAGAAATCCTAAAACTCTTAGAGGCTGGCGTGATATACTGATATATCATGGTTTTTACCCATTTTTAGACCATGATATAAGTGTTTTTATTGAGTCTTTTGGCTATTTTCGAGTCTATATAGAGTCTTTACAGGTTCAGGTACAATTGGAGATAAATTGGAGATTTGGATACATTTTGTAGCTTAGTGGAATGAAGTCGGATTGAAGAAGATTTCCAATTTCCAGAAGCGAGAAGTTTCCAGTTTTTGAAGAAAAGGAAATCTCCAAGACTTTTCCTAATCTTCTAAGGAATTGAAGATGCGAACCTAGACCTATAAATATAGTTGTCAAAGCCATTGTTTAGGCAGAATCTGATACTTTAAAAATCATAGAAGTTTAGGGTTTTTGGAGAGAAAAATCAGACTCCTTTAGAGCTGATTTGGAACTCTTTTATTTTCTTCTATTGATTTCTTTTATGCTTTCTATTCAAATAATGATGTTTTCTTCATTCACCATGTCTGAGTAGTTTGCTAGTTAGGTTTTGGGTTTTTCAAAGGTGATTATGAATTGTTAGGTTGAATTAAATTGTTAGGATAAAATCATTAGAGATCTTCATATGGATTTGTGTTTAATGCTGATTTTAGCTTCATGACCTAAAATCTGATCTTAGGTTAATTGGTAGACACGAGAGTGTTATTGATTGCCTGAACTAGTGTTAGATGAGCAAAATACCTATTCGCAAAGAGATTTGGTTTAGGGATTTTGTGAACAATCGAACCTGCACTTTAATGCTTGTTTGAATTATTAGAATTTGCAAAGAGATTTGGAATTCTAGGGTTTAGACATAGAAAGTCTTCGCAGCGAGAGTTGGTTGATTTTATTGTTGTGTTTTGAGTTCAAGAACGGATCTTAATATTTTCCTAACATTCTGTCTAGACCTGCAATTTAGATCACCTGAGAATTTTCCTGAACCTAGCGCCTTAGTCTCCTGATTTTAAGAAACCTAATTTGTGATTGCTCGTTTATTTCCTGCTTAGTTTTACTTTCATTCGATTCGACCTATCATAATCTGAACTTAGAAACCTTAGCGTAGCATCTACTTCACTTGGAATTTTGATACCCCTTATACTACAATTGCTTTTGCTGTGCACTTGCAGTAATTTTATTAGGGTAAAACCTGACCCCTATCATATACCCTATCAGTGATAGCACGTGGGTCTCTCCAGTCCATGTGGTACCTAATAAAGAGGGTATCATGGTTATAAGAAATGACAAAGATGAGTTAATTCCTACTAGGACCATAACCGGTCATAAGATGTGCATTGACTATAGGAAACTCAACAAAGCCACCAGGAAAGACCACTTCCCTCTCCCTTTCATTGACCAAATGCTAGAAAGATTAGCTAATCACCCATACTACTGTTTTCTAGATGGCTATAGTGGCTTCTTTCAAATCCCGATTCACCCAAATGACCAAGAAAATACAACCTTCACTTGTCCATATGGAACTTATGCATATAGGAGAATGCCTTTTGGTTTATGTAATGCTCCTGCACATTTCAAAGATGCATGATGTCTATATTTTCTGACTTGATTGAGGAGATGGTTGAGGTATTCATGGATGATTTCTCCGTGTATGGCTCTTCCTTTGGCGTTTGTTTGTCTAATTTGTGCAGGGTGCTCAAAAGGTGTGAGGAGACCAATCTCGTGCTCAATTGGGAGAAATGCCACTTCATAGTCAGAGAAGGGATAGTCCTCGGTCACAAGATCTCATAAAAGGGTATTGAAGTGGATATAGCAAAGGTTGAAGTTATGGTCACCTTGGCGCCTCCGGTGAACGTGAAGGGTATAAGGAGCTTCTTAGGGCATGCTGGCTTCTACAGGAGGTTTATCAGGGATTTCTCCAAACTAGCACGTCCCCTCACAAGGCTACTGTGCAAAGAAACCGAATTCAATTTTGATGAGGATTGCCACCAAGCGTTTAAAACCATCAAAGAAGCGCTTGTCACCGCTCCTATAGTTCAAGCTCCGGATTGGGATTTCCCCATTGAGATTATGTGTGATGCAAGTGACTATGCTGTGGGTTCTGCTTTGGGCCAGAGGAAGGACAAAAAGTTGCATGTTATCTACTATGCAAGTCGTACCTTGGATGATACACAAGTGAAGTATGCAACCACCGAGAAAGAGCTTCTAGCCGTGGTCTTTGCATTTGAAAAGTTTAGGTCCTACTTGGTGGGTTCTAAGGTGATTGTGTACACTGACCATGCTGCCTTGAGGTACATATACTCCAAGAAAAACATAAAACCGAGGCTCTTAAGATGGATCCTTCTCTTGCAAGAATTTGACATGGAAATCAAAGACAAGAAGGGTATAGAGAATGGTGTAGCGGATCATCTTTCAAGGATGAGGGTGGATGATGTCTTACCTTTAGATGACTCACTCCCTGAAGAGCAACTCATGATGGTCAACACCGTGGTATGTGCAAGGCTAGAAGAGAGGCTTGAAGAAGTTTTGAGTTTAAGGGAAGAAGATCTCCCTTGGTATGCGGATATTGTTAACTTTTTGGCTTGTGGAGAAGAGCCTTCTCACTTGGACCGGTACCACAAGAAGAAATTTATGAGAGATGTCTCACACTACTTTTGGGATGACCCTTACCTATACAGAAGGTGTGTGGACAGCATATACCGAAGGTGTGTCACAAGAAAAGAGGCGAGAGACATACTTCTACATTGCCACGGTATGACATATGGGGGTCATTTTGCGAGTTTCAAGACGGCTACAAAGGTTCTCCAAGCTGGGTTTTGGTGGCTTACACTCTTCAAAGATGCACATGAGTTCATCAAGTCATGTGAAGCATGCCAAAGGTCTGGAAACATAACCAAGAGAAATGAGATGCCGCAAGTACCTATCTTTGAAGTGGAGGTCTTTGAAGTTTGGGGAATTGATTTTATGGGCCCATTTCCATCATCATATGGCAACAAGTACATTCTTGTGGCAGTAGACTATGTGAAAGTGGGTGGAAGCCATAGCCTCACCAACAAACGATTCAAAGGTGGTGGTTAAACTTTTCAAGACAATCATTTTCCCAAGATTTGGAGTTCCAAAGGTGGTGATTAGTGATGGAGGTAGCCACTTCATCAACAAGATTTTTGAAAGTCTCTTGAGGAAACATGGTGCTAAGCACAAGGTGGCCACACCCTATCACCCTCAAACTAGTGGCCAAGTGGAGGTTTCAAATAGACAAATCAAGACTATACTAGAGAGGACCGTGGGAGTCACTAGAAAGGATTGGTCTAGCAAGCTTGATGACACTCTTTGGGCGTATAGAACAGCCTAAAAACTCCCACTGGAACCACGCCTTTCAACCTCCTCTATGGCAAGTCTTGTTACCTTCCTGTGGAGTTAGAGCACAAAGCTCTTTGGGCTGTGAAGCAACTTAACTACAATCTCAAAACGGCCCAAGAGAAAAGGTTAGTGCAACTTCAAGAGCTTGATGAGTCAAGGATGGATGCTTATGAGAGCGCCAAGATTTACAAGGAAAGGACCAAGGCCTTTCATGACAAGAAGCTGGTGCACAAAAAGCTCAAAGAAGGAAGCGTGGTTCTACTCTACAACTCAAGATTGAGGCTGTTTCCCGGGAAGCTCAAGTCTAGGTAGTCCGGGCCGTATGGGATAAGAGAAGTACTACCATATGGGGCTGTAACTTTGGTTGGAAAGAGTGGAGAAAATTTCACAGTGAATGGACATAGAGTCAAGCCTTACATGGCGAGTGACTGCAGCAAGGAGAGCACCACGTTGCCTCTCCAAGACCCCCCACTAGCCTAACCAAGTAAAGTCAAGCTAAGAGACTTTAAACAAAGCGCACTTGGGAGGCAATCCCATATCTATCCTTGTGTATATGCTTTTTATTTTCGTTCTAGATTATCCTTTTGAGTGTGTGTGAGCAGGAACAAGGGAAATGGAGACCCAAGAATCGAGCCTACAAGGCCTAAGCACAACAAACTCCAAGGTACCAAAAACTCCAACCTTTGTACATAACATGCATTTTTAATTTTTGCTTTGTGAATTTTTGTCTCCTCTTGAATTTGTTTGACACCGAGACATTGTCATTCAAGTTTTGGGGAGAGTGTGTGCTTTGACATATTTTTATTTGGATCTTATTTTGTGTTTACGTCCTTGAGTCTTCATGCTTACATAAAAAAATTTGCATAGAAAAATACAAAAAAATCAGAAAAATTCTTTAAAAAATTTCAAAAAAAATTCATATAGCTTGCATTTGCATTGTCAAATATTGTAGGATTGAGTCTAGATTTTATATCATATAGGTTGCATCATTCATATGCATAGGGGGCAATGATATACAATTTTTCCTTGTAAAGTGTTTTAAGCTCATGTATTGGTTCAAGGCCCTAGTTAGTAGTTTTTTGATGCTTGCACAAACTACGAAATTAAGTTCTAACCATAATTGGATCATTGGAGTTGATTTTCTTGGCTTAAAATTGAAACAAGCATGAATTGGACCCTTTCCTATAAATCGGAACCTTAACATGAACATCTAATTATCATACTTGTGCATTTGGGAAAGAATACATGGATTACAAAAAATATTTAGGCTTTTTTATTCACTTCACCACTCTCTTGTAAGCCTAAATAGAATACCACACCTTGACCCTTGCCTTATTTCAAGCCAAATTTCTTGTGTGATTGCAAATTGTGAGGCCTTATTTTCTGTTTGAACTTGGCATAAAGTGTTAGGTTTAGGGCGACATGTTTAGGCTCTCATAATGATGCTAACTTTGCATATTGAAGCTAGTTTTAGGCTTGACTTGGGATTGGGAGTTCACGGGTTTGAAAATTAGAAGGTGTTAAGGAAATGAATGAAAAAGGGACACATAGTTCTAAGTGGTTGGTCTTGAATTGTATTATGAAAAAGCTCAAGTTAAAAGAAAAGAGCCCTAGAGGCCAAGTGCATAAAAGAAATATTTTTTAGAAAAGGGCTATCTAAAGAAAGAAAAGAGCTAATATTTGTGTGACCTTACCGCTAGCCATAAGCAAGGTTGAAGAAGTTTCCCTAAAAGTGATTGCGATTGATGGAGTTCTTGTGGGTTTATACTTGGCGTGTCTTGCCTTGTTGATTTTGGTAGTCTCTAGAGGGTGAGTGAGCTTGGAAAAGAAAAAAATGAATGAGAGAGGGATTAGGATCATTGTTAGTATATTTGGGTAGATGTGAGTCTAGTCATGTATGCTTACATTGCCTTTTACCTTTAGCATTATGCATAAGTTCAAACCTTTTTGAGAGAAACCAATGCTTGGAGTACCCACTTGAATGAGATCATTTTTATCTCATAACCTTGTCCCTTAGCAAAATGTATTCGGTTTTAAAAGCACAAGTGTGATTCACGGTTTGAGCTCTAAATGAATGTTAAAGGTTAGGATTCTTGGATTTCTTGGTTTAAACAAGTCATGATTTGAAATTCGATATGTGATGAATATGGCTAAGTTCTTTTGAGTAAATGCTTGTGTACTGCATCCTAGAATTGAGAACTAGGACCGTGAATTGATACATTTGAAAGACACTTTTTTATTTGAGCCCCCGTTTTTAATCCTCTCTTCCTAGCTTGAATTTTGTTTGTTTGAGGGCAAGCAAAATACAAGTTTGGGGGAGTTGATATACTCATATATTTAGCATATTTAGCATGCACTTAGAATAGGTTTTCATGCATACATCATTCATAATAGGCTAGTTTGCATCATTTATCTCATCTTAAGTCTTAGAACATTTTGCATTAGCATTTGCATATTTCTTGCATATTTGCATCATTTTCAGGTTATTTGGTGTACTTGGAGCTGTGATGGATGCTGAGCATTGACAAGAAGATGAAAGAAGAGCCTAGGAGTTGACGGGAATCAAGGGAAAACTTGGACAAAAAAGAAGGAGCAGAGATCGACTCCAAGATCGACCAAGCCAAGTCGATTCAGCCAAGATCGAGAAGCAGATCCAGGAGAATGACTCGATCTAGG
Source organism: Alliaria petiolata (assembly GCA_020283515.1). Taxonomy (NCBI): domain Eukaryota; kingdom Viridiplantae; phylum Streptophyta; class Magnoliopsida; order Brassicales; family Brassicaceae; genus Alliaria; species Alliaria petiolata. Next base: position 21,167,730 of record JAHZTW010000006.1, read on the forward strand.
AGAGATCGAGTAGACGATCGACCGGCCAACCCGAACCAAGCCAAGATCGAGTAGAAGATCGACCAATCCAACTCAATTTCCCGAACCAGGCGTGCCAACTATTTCCCAAAGGCTACTTGTTGTCTTCTAGTGTGGGGACCACTTTGGTTTCAAAGTCTCCTTGAAGACATGAAACCCTGTTTTAGGGAGGGAACAAGCTCTCATAATTTTCCTTATGACAAAAAGAGAGGAAGACTTTTGGTGTATAACCACTTATCATGATTTTGGTGTATGAGAACTTATGACACAATCACTTTCATACAAAAACCAGCGTGAGAGAGAGAGAAGGCAGAGAGAAATAATGGTAGTTTTTGTAAGCTCTTCCTTGTTCTTGTGTGTTCTTACTTGTTCTTGTGTGTTCTTAAGTGAAAAACCTTAATCTTCATTTTGAATCAAGTATTTTCGTTTCTCTTAAGTCTAATCTTTCTTTTTGCAAAATTCTAGCATGTTCAACAGTTCTAAACTAATGTTTAAGAGAGGTAAGAACATGATTAGTGAGTAAATCACTAAGGTTTGGGGTTGGGATTATTAAGGGGGTTGAAGGCTAAAATCTTGGGTCTTTTCTTGTTCTTCATCTAATTCTCTTCTTGGATTTGGGGGTTTTAAAGTCTAGAGATTCTCAAAGGAGATCTCTTTAATCTTAGGGATTTCCTTATCCTAACAAGACTTAGGAAATCCCTTAAAACCAAATCCAAGAGACTAGCTCATCCTTTCCCAAACGCCATGGATG
>JAHZTW010000006.1:21177813-21390296 GCA_020283515.1 Alliaria petiolata
AAAACTTAAAACCATTTTCCTCTTGTTTAAAGTTTAATTATTTTCCCTAAAAATCTCCTAGATAGCTTAATAATGCAATAGAGTCTTCTAAATTTGTAAAATTGTGTTTTCGCTATTTTTAGTATTTTAGAAATTGCCTAGAGTCATATTTTACTGTCTGGTATTGAGTCGGTAGTCGTTAGCTTTTTAGAAATAGTTTTTGAAAATCTTGTCACTTACCTAACAATTGTCTAGTTTATCCGGTTTTAGATTTTGATTTTATAAAATTAGTAGATCGGTTGTTTAATCGTTTAAAAGTCATCTAGTAGTTGTATAACCCTTCCATAGGGATTTTAAAATAGTTTTCGTGGCTGTATAATCACTGCAAGTAAATTTCATAGGATTTGATTAGAAAACCATGAAAAAGTTCTCTTATCAATGCTAAGGAGCGAAAAGGACCTTATGGATACTTGGGAGAACTCGGCCATGCAGCAAAGGAACCGAGATCGAGAGGGAGATCGAGCAAGGCAGGTCAATCTAGACGAGATCGACTTGAAGATCGAGACACTCGGGTCGATTCCAAGGAAGACGATCGAGCTCAAGATCGACCAAGACGATCGAACGTGAGTACGGACACGGAAACTGAGCCCGGGAAGAACGAAAGCAAGATCGAGCTCACTACTCGATCATCTAAGGATCGACCAAGCGATCGATAGAAGCACTCGATCCAACCAACTGGATCGACCCGACAATCGAGCAAAGGAGGACATTCTGCGCGAGAGATCGAGTTAGAGATCGACGACTGAGCTCGATCTCTAACCTTATCCGGACAGCTCATGCATTTTGGAATTTAGTGAGGGGACCATTTCCTCTTTGGTTTAAAATCTTTGTGACCTATTTTTGGTCACATATCCTCTTACACACGATTTGTCTCCTCCTTCTTTTAGCGAAAAACACAATTGTTAGTTCCTTAAGCTTTTCAAATTTGTAAAACCTTAATCTTTTCCTGAATCTTAAGTACCTTTCTTAATTTCTTTTGCTTAATCGCTTATTCATGTTTAGGGCTTTTCATCCTCTACGTTTTCATATGCATTAATCATGCTTAGTGAGTAATCCCCCAAAGGGTTTACGGTTGGGGTGATTAAGGGGGTTTAAGGGTTTAAGCTTTGGTCTTTTCTTGCTCTTAACTCATTCTCTTCTTGGATTTGGGTGTTTAAGGCTTAGGGACTCTTGAGAAAGATCCCTTTGATCTCAGGGATTTCCTTGTCTTAGAAAGATTTAAAAGATCCCTTAATTCCAAATCCAAGAGACTAACTCATCCTTTCCCAAACGCCATGGATGCTTAAGGAATTAGTTAAGCCACGTTTTGAGATCTATGCTTCATGTTTTTCATCCTTTCTTTCCACCACGAACCATGGGTTAGGAGGAAAGGGTGAGGAAAGGATTCATTCCAAACACCATGGATGAATCTAGCTTTAGCTTCTCAAGGCTTAGAGAAAGCACAAAATGTGTAGATCTATGTTTTCAAAACCCAAAGTTTAAATCTTGAACCTCCTTAAGCGTGATCCCCAACCTTGAATCCATCTTTAGCCTTTGAAAACTTAAAATCATCATTCTCTAGTTCTAAAGTTTGCATCTTTTGTCTTAGCTTCTTAAAAGTCATCTTTTTAGCTTAATGCTTTCATTAGGATCTTAAAATTCATAAAGTTGTGTTCTTGCTTGCTCTAGCATTTCAATAATTTCCTAATATCTTATTTCGCACCCTGGTAATTAGTTATAAGTCAGTAGAATTTTATTTCTAGTTTTTAAAAATCATTTCATCACCTAGGTATTGCCTAGTTATTCTGTCCTTAGATTTTGATTTTATAAAATTAGTATATGTCTCATTTAAATTCCTAGAATTGTTTGCTAGTTATTTAACATCCCAGTAGGGGTTTTAAAATAGTTTTCATATTAAATTAGTAGCTGCAATTAGTTTTCACCGATTTTCTCCCCAATTAACCGGATTTCACTTAGATTTACCAAGCTTTTGTATTCTTAGTACCTTTCAAACAACTCAAGTTGGATTGACCCTAAAGTATTGCAATGACATGAGAAGGCTTTAGGCTTTGAACAACACTGCAAAAACGTGTTTATCATCCACAACAGCAACATGTTCAAGCTCCACCTCAAGATCCGGTGCAAGCTATGTTCTAACAATTACTTCAATGACAAGCATGTACAAATCAAAAATTTGTTGATATGAACAATAGGCTGGACTCTTCTCTTACTGAGGTATCTACACAGATCACCAACATGAACAACAAGATTCGCCAGCTAGAGAAAGGAAAGGCTAGTTCAAGCGGACAAGCTAGCTTACCCGGCAAGTGTGAGACAAACCCTAAGGAGTATGCGAATGCGATCACCTTGAGGAGTGGGAAAGAGGTAGCACCACGGTCTACAAAGGTCAATGAGGACATTGTGGTTCAAGAGGGGGAGGGTCATCTTTCCAAGGGATCACCTTTGACAATGTCTACATAGAAAGGCCAAGAAAAGGGAAAGAAGCGGTTTTGGTGAAACCGCTGGAGGAAGTTAGCAAGGAAAAAGAAACTTTCATCCCTCTACCTTACAAACCAAAGCTCCCCTTCCCTAGAAGTTTCAAGAAGCAGTTGGTTGAGAAGCATAGAGCCTTGTTTGAGAAGCACTTGAGGAACGTTGAGCTAAAACTGCCGTTGCTTGATTGCTTAGCTATGGTGCCAAAATACGCCAAATTTTTGAAAGATACTCTAGCTAAAAGGGTAAAAGAAAGTGAAGAGGTCTTAGTATTGAGTCAAGAATGCAGTGCAATCATCCACAAGGAGATATCTCCAAAGAAGCTCGGAGATCCGGGGTCATTCACTATCCCTTGTGCAGTAGGCCCCTTGAAGTTTGAAAGTTCTCTGTGTGATCTTGGGGCAAGCATTAACCTTATGCCTCACTCCATTGCCAAAACGCTAGGCTTTACCAAGTTTAAGGAGTGCAAAATTTCACTCATTCTGGCTGATCGAAGTATAAGGCTCCCGGTAGGCATGCTTGAAGATCTACCCTTGAGGATTAGCAACGTGAATGTGCCAACAGATTTCGTAGTTCTAGAAATGGATAAGGAACCAAGAGACCCTCTAATCCTTGGTAGACCCTTTCTAGCAACTGCTGGGGCCATCATAGACGTGAAGAATGGCAAGATTTCTCTGCACCTGGGCAAAGACATCAATCTAAACTTTGATATCAACGAAGTGTTGAAGAAAACAACGATTGGTGGACAAGTTTTCTACATAGAAGCTTTGGATGCATTGGACGATGAGTTGCTTGAGGAATTGGGACAAGAGGATCATCTACAGCTGGCTCTAACAAAGGAGTGTGGGAGTATGGTTTCTTGAGTGAACAAGCCCAAGAGTATGTACGCATCCTTGATTCTCGCAAGGTTGTGAAGGAAGATGAAGGCTAGTGCGAGATCGACCTGGAGATCGATCAGATTTCTCGATCCCAACAAGAGATCGATGAGACGATCGATTCGGATAACTCGATCTGTTCAGAAAACGACCTTGTGAATCGACCCTTGCTCGATCCATATCCAATTGAGCAATTGAATCGAGGGAGTATACTCGATCCAGCCTAGATCAAGGGAGTGATCGATTGACTGACTCGATCTCTGCGGTAGACACGTTCCAATCAGCTAGCTTAAGAGCTCATGACTCGGGCTCAAAATAGGCAAATGAGGACAGCGACCTCAACACAAGCCAAGAGGAGGACTGGAGTGAGCTGCTAGCCCCAAAGGTGGACCTCAAGCAGCTTCCAAATGGGCTAAGGTACGCTTTCTTGGGTGCAAATGACACTTACCCGGTTATTGTGAATGAGGATCTAAGTGATGATGAGTTAGACTCACTCCTTAAGGAGTTGAGGAAGTATAGAAAGGCCATTGGGTACTCTCTCAGTGACATCAAGGGCCTTTCACCAATGCTTTGCACTCATAGGATTCACTTAGACAATGAAAACACATCCTCCATTGAACACCAAAGGCGTTTAAACCCAAATTTGAAAGAGGTGGTCAAGAAAGAAATCTTAAAACTCTTAGAGCCTGACGTGATATACCCTATCAGTGACAGCACATGGGTCTCTCCAGTCCATGTGGTGCCAAGGAAAGGGGGTATCACGGTTATAAAAAATGACAAAGATGAGTTAATACCTTCTAGGAGCATAACCGTTCATAGAATGTGTATTGACTATAGGAAGCTCAACACAGCCACTAGGAAAGATCATTTCCCTCTCCCATTCACTGAACAAATGCTAGAAAGATTAGCCAATCATCCATACTACTGTTTTCTAGATGGCTATAGTGGTTTCTTTCAAATCCCAATTCATCCTAATGACCAAGAGAAAACCACATTCACATGCCCTTATTGTACCTTTGCATATCGAAGGATGCCATTTGGGTTATGTAATGCACCAGCAACCTTCCAAAGGTATATGATGTCAATTTTCTCTGAGCTTATAGAGGAAATGGTAGAGGTTTTCATGGATGACTTTTTTGTGTATGGTTGCTCTTTTGGTGCTTGTTTGTCGAATTTGTGCAGGGTTCTCAAGAGATGTGAGGAGACAAACTTGGTGCTAATTTGTGAAAAGTGCCATTTCATGGTGAGGGAAGGCATTGTTCTTGGGCACAAAATTTCTGAGAAGGGTTTTGAGGTTGACAAGGCCAAGATAGAGGTTATGTCGAGTCTAAAGCCTCCGGTGAACGAGGACCGTGCGGTTGAGGAACGAGCTGTCTAGCTTCACTCAAAAGAACAATGAGAGCTTTTGTGAAGCTTGGGAAAGGTTCAAAGAGTACACAACCCAGTGCCCGCATCACGGTTTCTCCGAAGAAACTCTATTGACCACTCTCTACCGAGGAGTCCTCCCAAAGTTCCGAATTCTTCTTGATACCGCAAGCAATGGAAACTTTTTGGGAAAAGAAGTGGAAGAGGGTCTTGAGCTTGTGGAAAACTTGGCCCAAAGTGTTGGTAATTATGGTGAAGACTATGATAGATCTTCAAGAGATGGTGGTGCTTATGAAGACCAAAGAAGGAAAGAGATGAAGTCTCATAACGAGAAAATGGACAAGTTGCTTCAAGCTTCACAAAAACCAGTACACTATGTGGGTGAATATGATGAGAGTCAAGGGGTTCAATAAGAGGTGAATGAGGACTCCCAAGAAGAGGTTAACTATGTGGGTGGCCAAGGTTTTCAAAAGGATTTAAACAACAACTAAAGGAATAACAACAACCTTTCCTATAGGAGTACAAATGTGGAGAATCCACAATATCAAGTTTACCCTCCACAAAACCAAGGCCAAGGAGCACAACAAAAACCCTTTGTCCCATTCAACCAACAACAAGGCTTTGTTCTCAAGAACAACTACCAAGGGAATCAAGCAAATTTTCAGTTCAACTAAGGTTATCCACCGGGTTTTGCACCACAAGGGCAAGCAAGCAACTCCTCACCACAAGATTTGGATATGAGAAGTGTGCTCCAACAAATTCTACAAGGCCAAGCCAATGTGGCTATGGAAATGAGTAAGAAAATGGCGGAAATGCACCACAAGGTGGATTGCTCTTACAATGACCTCAAATCCAAGTTTGACAACTTGAATTCCAAGATCAAGCAAATGGAAAACAACAAGGGAGTTGCTACTTCATCTTCTCGCCCTAAAGCTTCTTTGCCCAGTAAACCCGAGGCAAACCCAAAAGAGTATTGCAATGCTATCTACTCTACTGATGAGGATAAATATCAGCTTGTGGTGCAAGAGTTTGAGCAACTATTTGCATGTCCTGATGATGCTTCTACAATCAATGACATTGAAGTTCAAGATGGGGAGGTGGTCATTGAAATGACTATATGGATGTTGCAAAACCAATCGGTAAAGAAGTGTTTGATGAGCCATTGACTTCGACAAAAACAAATGTTGTTGAGAGTGAAAGGGAAGTAGCTAAGAAGAGTGAAGGAGAAGCTAGTGATCTTCTTGTTTATAAGCCACCACTACCTTATCCCGAGCTGGTTTTGACAAAGGCACAAAAGAAAGTACTCTCAAGCTTTAGAGGAAGTATGGAGAAAGTTGGTGCACCTTTACCAAAGATAGAGAACTTGTCCCAAGTCAAATGTCAAATAAGGTTAATCAAGGATTTGCTAGCCAATAGTGAGAAGGTTGAAGAGCTGGTGGAAATCTTTGATTCACGAAGCACAGCAAGGAATGAGCCTAAGACCATTCCAAAGCATGGTAATCCCGAATTTTTTTGTATTTCTTGGTCTCTTGGGAACTTGAAGATAGATGAAGCTTTGTGTGATTCTGGTTCAAGTGCCAATGTAATGTCCCTTGAGATGTTTAAGAGCGTTGGGATTACAAATATGAAGAAGGTCCCATCACACATCACCTTTGTTGATGCTTCGTCAAGGCAACCTCTAGGCCTTGTTGAAGATTATCCATTGAAGATTGGTGATTGTCTAGTCCCAACTGACTTCATAGTTATGGATATGGTTCAAACAGCAAGGATACCTCTTGTTTTGGGAACACCCATTCTTAACACATCTGGTGCAAGCCTTGATTTCATCAATAAGAGGGTGACTCTCAAGAGTGTGGATGATAAGGTCTTATATCCTATGAAACCTTCTGTTTTGAGTCTTTGTGGCACAATCACATGTGACACTATGCAGGTTGATGAAGGACCACTTACCACAAAGGAGCAGCTGATGGGTCTCACTTGTGTGATGCTGAAGGAAAATGATGCTCTTGATCACAATGAGTATGATGGACTTGGTTTTGATGGGGAATGCCTTCTAACTATGTTCAATGGAGTCAAAATTGTGGAGCCTATCACTGAACTACAAAAGAAATCTAAGAAGAAGAAGAAGGTGTTGCAAGTTGAAGCAAGCACCATGCTTATCAAGAAAGGAGGAGGAATTTCAGTTTCACTCCTTGATCTCCCTTATCCCTAAGGGTTTGAAAAGTCAAATTTAGTGACTTTAACAAGCACACTTGAGAGGCATTCCCATGTTTATTCTTGTATGTATTTGTATTTTTTATCTCCATAATATGTTTTTGAGTGACTGTGATCAGCAGGATTGGATAAACATGATAGGGGTCAGGTTTTACCCTAATAAAACTACTGCAAGTGCACAGCAAAAGCAGTCGTAGTATAATGGGTATCGAAATCCCAAGAGAAGTAGATGATACACTAAGGTTTCTAAGTTCAGATTATGCTAGGTCGAATCGATTGAAAGTAAAACTAAGCAGGTAGTAAACGAGCAATCACGAATTAGGTTTCTGAAAATCAGGGGACTAAGGTGCTAGGTTCAGGAAAATTCTCAGGTGATCTAAATTGCAGGTCTAAACAGAATGTTAGGAATTATTAAGTATTGTTCTTGAACATGAAACACTAATGTAAAATCAACCAACTCTCGCTGCGAAGATTATCTATGTCTAAACCCTAGAATTCCAAATCTCTTTGCAAATCCTATCGATTCAAACAAGCATTAATATCAGGATCAATTGTTTACAAAACCCTAAACCAAATCTCTTTGCGAATAGGTATTTTGCTCATCTAACATTAGTTCAGGCAATTAATAATACTCTCGCATCTATTAATCAACCTAAGATCAGATTCTAGGTCGCGAAGCTAGAATAAGCATTAAACACAAATCCAGATGAAGAACTCTAATGATTTTATCCTAACAATTTAATTCGACCTAACAATTCATTAATCACCCTTGAAAAACCCTAAACCTAACTAGCAAACTACTCAGACATGATCAATGAAACAGAAATCATTATTTGAATAGAAAGCATAAAAGAAATCAATAGAAGAAAATAAAGGAGTTCCAAATCAGCTCTAAAGGAGTCTGATTTTTCTCTCCAAAAACCCTAAACTTCTATGATTCTTAAAGTATGAGATTATGCCTAAACAATGGCTTTGACAACTATATTTATAGGCCTAGGTTCGCATCTTCAATTCCTTGGAAGATTAGGAAAAGTCTTGGAGATTTCCTTTTCTTCAAAAACTGGAAACTTCTCGCTTCTGGAAATTGGAAATCCTGGTGTCGATCGACACTCATCGTGTTTCTTCAATCCGACTTCATTCCACTAAGCTCCAAAATGTATCCAAATCTCCAATTTATCTCCAATTGTACCTGAACCTGTAAAGACTCTATATAGACTCGAAAATAGCCAAAAGACTCTATAAAAACACTTATATCATGGTCCAAAATGGGTAAAAACCATGATATATCAAAACACTACAAAAAAACACTCAATTTGCGATGGAAATTTGCGACGGAAGGAGTATGTCGCAAAATTGCGACAGAATTGCGACGAAAATAGGTGTAGTGCGAGAGACTTGCGAGGGAATTGCAGCGGAAACCTTTCGGTCGCAACTCCCTCGCAATTTTGCGAGGGCTCCGTCGCAAATCCGTCGCAAATTTTGAATTTTTTCAAAACATCGATTTTTTTAAAAAAAATTTATGATGATTAATAGTGTGTATAATCAAAATGGATGGTTTTTAAATGACAATGTATCTAAATCTTAAAATAATGTATACCATAAGAAAATTAACATACATAGAGTTAATGTTAATAGAGAAGTACAAGAGTTATAAGATAAAAACACTTGGGAACTTGTAAGAATATACGATTTCTCGAAAACTGATTATACATATATATTTTATAGGATAAGTAAACACTTATAACCATCTAAAAATAAAATTGAATGCGATATCAAAAGTATTTTTGATGTTTTTGGATGTAAAAAAATTTGCGAGGGAATTGCGACGGATACGTCGTAAATTGACGATTTCCGAGGGAATTGCGAAGGATCCGTCGCAAATCCCTCGCAAATCCCTCGCAAATTCTAAATTTAACTAAAACATCGAAAATATTTTTAAAATGAATTTAAATCCATTTGATGATGATTAAAAGTGTGTATAATCAAAATATATGATATTTTAGTGATACTTTATCTTAAATTTGAAAAATGTATATTATAATGAAATCAACATAAGATATAGTTTATGTTAATAAAGAAATACAAGAGTTACAAAAGAAACGCTTGAGTATTTGTAACAATGTACAATTTCTTAAAAACTTATGATAAGTATAATTTTGATAGGATGAATAAGCACTTCTAACCATATTAAAATAAAATTGAATACAAATATAAACATGTTTTTGATGGTTTTTAATAAAAAACTCATTTGCGACTGATTTGCTACGGATTCGTCGCCAATCCATCGCAAATATGTATTTGCGACAGATTTGCGACAGCTCCGTAGCAAATCCGTCGCCAATTAGCGAGAGATTTGTGTGTGAGCGTTACTTGTAACGATACCCTATACCCTAAATATGTATTTGCGACGGATTTGCGAGAGATCCGAAGCAAATCCGTCGCAAATTAGCGAGAGATTTGCGTGTGAGCGTTACTTGTAACGATACCCTATATTATAAACTGGAAAATGTTTGAATTTTTTAAAAATTTGGTCGAAATATTTTGAAATTTTTTTATAATTCGATGAGTTTGCGCGAATTTTAATAGACCGCCTGTATTGCGACAAATTTGCGACGGACCCGTCGCAAATCCGTCGCAATATCTGTTATTAAATTGATTCTCCTTCTTTTCTTCTCTTCTTCTCTTCTTCTCTCAATCTCTACCTCTCTTTTCCATCTCTTAGCCACTCTATCTCCCTCTCTTCTACTTCTCTTGAGCACTAGATCTTCCTCTCTTCTCTCTCTCTCTCTCTCTCTCTCTCTCTCTCTCTCCTCCCTCCCTCTCTCTTTCTCACTCTCTCTAAAATCTAGCTTCTTCTCTCTTTTTAAAAATGTAGATTTGTTAGATTAATTAGTTACATTTTTTTTATTTAGGATCTCTAAAGTGTTAGATTTTTTATTTATATTTTATTAGATTTGTTTTATTTTATGATTTGTAATGTGTTAGATTTATGAATTATATTTTGTTAGATTTATGATTTGTTGAATTTAGCTTTTAAAATTTGTTAGATTTAAAAATTGTTACTATTTCTATTTTGTAAGATACTTAGGATTTGAATTTTGTTAGATTTATATTTGGAATTGTGTTAGATTTAGGGATTGCTAGATTTTAGATTTAGGAATTGCTAGATTTTAGGTTTCGAATTTGTTAAAATTAGAAATTATTAGACTTATAATTGAATTTTTGTTAGTTTTTCAAATTATTAAATTGTTATAGTTTTTAAAAATGTAATTAGATTTTGTGTTTGATTTGGTTTAAAAAAATTTTTGTTAATATTATTTATGTTTTTTTGTTAAAATTTGATTTTCAAAATTTTTTTTTAAAATATTTATTAATTTGCGACGGATTTGCGACGAACCTTATAACTTCCGTCGCAAATATGTACGACGGATTTGCGACGGACTGCGACGAAAATCAATTTGCAACAGCACTGTCTTTCCCTCGCAAGGTTGCGACGTATTTGTGACTAATTTTGTTCCGTCCAATTTGCGACGAAAATCGATTTGCAACTAACGAATTGCAACGATTTGTCTTCCGTCGTAACTCCATCGCTATTGGTTATTTGCAACGGACTTGCGACGGTTTTATCCGTCGTAAATCGGATGTTTTCTTGTAGTGAAAGGAGGTTGAACCTAAGTGCAAGGAGCTTGCAGAAAATGTCTGGCAGTGCATCGGGCTGTGTATCAGCCTGCTTAACCCGATACACCTCCACCAGAAAAACTCGAGCCTCATATTGGCCATTTGTTTCGGGTGGAGGAGCCTGATATGCCGCTGGCAGGGATTTTTGGACAATCCACATCGGCCATGTCAAGGAATCCCGATGTGATAATGGCAATGAATTTTAACCAGGTGTATCGGGCATTCGTATCGGATAACCTAGCTCGATACGCTTTAAAAAATAAGCGTCTGCCATCATATCGGGAAACATATCGGCCTTCACAGCCCGATACGACTCCTTTCCATGGTTCAATTTCGAAAATTTGACAATTTGGGTTCAAAGTGCGAAAATTCAAATTATTCTCTTGAACCTTGTTAGATTTGGGGCTTTCACTTGCATTAGCTTGAATTCACCATGCTTAAAGATTGCCACTTGATAGGAATCGAATTTGGGCAACTTGAATGTTGCAAAATTTTGTGTTTTTGCCAAATTTTTGCTAAGTGTGGAAAGTGTGTAGAATTTCGATAATTTGGTCATTCTCTCTTGCTTGTACCTTGCATGATACTTGTAGTTATTGGTTTGAATGTATTAGACTACTAGAGCTTATTTGTTCATTCAATATGAGTTTCTAACTCCTTCTCCAAGTTGTGTCTATTTTATAGGAACAAAGGGTCTACCAAGGGAAACCAAACGATTGCAGAAGCAAGCTCTAGGAAAACAAAGAAAGATAGGAAGAAGAAAGTGGTTGAGAATGAAGAGGTTTAGGGCCAAAAGGATCAAGTTTTGCTTGGATCAAAGAAGAAAATCACAAAGGATGCTCCTAAGAACCCTCCCACACCCGCTCTTGTCCTAGCTCCTCAAGTAATTCATCCGCTAACTCATCCATGGTATCAATATAGAACACTTGGCCACCGATTGTTGGTTTCTAAATAACTTCTTTGATATCAAAGTTCAACCTTATATCTTTTCCCAACTGTAAATAGATCTTGCCATTCTTCACATCTATGATAGCTCCAGCCGTCGGTAAGAATGGTCTTCCAAGGATTAGAGGGTGCTTGGGTTCCTCATCCATTTCCAACACAATAAAGTCGGTAGGAACATTAACATTGCTTATCCTCACGGGCAAGTCTTCAAGCATCCCCACCGGTAGTCTAACACTTTTATCAGCTAGGATTAGAGAAATCCTATACTCCTTGAACCTTGTAAAACCCAACTTCTTGGCAATGGAGTGAGGCATAAGGTTTATGCTTGCTCCTTGGTCGCATACACAACTACCAAACTTCAATGGCCCTAGCGCACAAGGTATGGTGAAAGAATCGGGGTTTCCAAGCTTATTTGGTGCTATCTCTTTGTGGATGATAGCACTACACTCATGGCTAAGTACCATTACTTCTTGAAGATCATTGGCTCTCTTAGCAAGCGCATCCTTTAAAAACTTGGCAAACTTCGGCACAAGAGTGAAAGCATCAAGCAATGGCATTTTCAGCTCGATTTGTTTCATATGCCTATCAAATAAAGCTCTATGCTTCTCCACTAGCTGCTTCTTGTACCTTGCAGGGAAGGGAAGCTTTGGTTGTAAGGTGGTGGGATGAAAGCCGGTTTCTTCTCGCTCGTTTCTTCCATGGGTTTCTCCTTAACCGTTTCCTTTCTTCTCCTCTCAATGTAAACATTATCAAAGGTAATCTCTTGGTCTTTTGAAAGACTATCCTCCCCTTCTTGATTCACAATGTCCTCATTGCTCTTGGGTGGAGACCGTGTGGGTAACTCCTTTACACTTCGAAGAGTGATCACATTGGCATACTCTTTCGGATTAGCCTCACATTTGCCCGGTAAGGTTCCTTGGCCGGATGAGCTAGCATTGCCTTTCTCAAGTTCCACGGACTGAAAAGTATGAACACAAAAGCAAGAGGAAGACGATGAGATTAACGGCGAGAGAGGAAGGAGATGAGATTCACGGCGAGAGGAACATAGATTACCAGCGAGGGCGACTAGGAAGAGGCGTCGGTGACGTATAAAGAAAAGGAGAGGAGATTCACGACTAGAGGAGATTCACGGTGAGAGAGGAGGGAGGTGCCGTTTTAGAGAGAGACATATTTTGTTTTTAACACTACCATCTCCAATGTAAAACTCCATTTTTTACTCCAAAATAGAGTAACTCCAAAATGGAATTGAGTTTTGCTCCAATGTATAACTCCATTTTTTACTCCAAAAAGGAATATTCTAAATAGATTCTATTTCTATTTTATTACTAATACATTTTATTTCCAAAATTTACAAATTAACCACATTTATTGTTGTTCTTACAAATTTTTTTATAAACTATGAATTAAATATTTATTAAATAAATAAAGTTACATAATATCATAAAACCATATAAAAAATTATTTAAGCATCACTATTACTGAAATTTTCCAACAAATGATCAATTAATGCATTTCGAAGTGAAAAATGAGCTTCTTTAAGTTTATATTACTTTGCAATCTTTCCAAATAAAAATTGTAGTTTTCAAATATTTATGATTATCTATTTTATATTGTTTAATAATTATAATGTATAATATATATATATATATATATATATCGATAATAAGTATTGTTGTGTTGATAAAATAGTATAAAATAAAATTATCTAATATTTAAAGGATATGTTTGTAAATAAAAAAGTTCAACTCAAAATGGAGTAGAATATAGTTTTACTCCAAATATGGAGCAATCTAGTTTTTTACTCCATTTTGGAGTGAGAAATGGAGTAGGGTTGGAGAGAAATTTACTCCAAAATAGAGTTTGGAGTGAAAAATGGAGTAGGGTTGGAGATGCTCTTAGGTTACACTCTCTTTATATATGAGGGTAAATTTTCTAGAATAGTTTAAGTAGACTTCTTTTGAATTTTACAAAAGAAGTCTAATAAAAAAGTCTGCAAATGAGGTATAAATTTTCCAGAATAGTTAAAAATCTCGCTTCAGTAGACTTCTTTGATTTCTTTTGAAGTCTTCAAAAGAAGTCTCCTGAAGAAATCTCCAGATGAGGGTAAATTTTCCAGAATAGTAAAAAACTTTGGTTAAGTAGACTTCTTTGACTTCTTTTGAAGTCTACCAAAGAAGTCTACTGAAGAAGTTTCCAAATGAGGGTAAATTTTAAGAATATTTAAAAAATCTTGGTTAAGTAGAATACTGAAGAAGTCTACGGATGAGGGTAAATTTTCCAGAATAGTTAAAAAGTCTCAGTTAAGCAGACTTCTTTGACTTCTTTTGTAGACTACAAAAGAAGTCTACTGAAGAAGTCTCGAGATAGTAAAAAAATTCGATTTTCCGCTAGGGTTAATTTGAATTTCAGACTTCATTTTGAAGTCTACAAATGAAGTCTCCCGAAGAAGTCTTCTTGATTCTATACTCTAAATCGAATATTTTTTATTCAAAACCGTAAGATGATTTAGTTCCCACCGATTTAATTTGAATTTCAGACATCTTTCTGAAGTCTACAAATGAAGTCTTCCAAAGAATTCTTATTGATCCTATACCCTAAATCGAATATTTTTATTAAAATATTCAAAACCCTAAATTGATTCAATTCCCACCGGTTTAATTTGAATTTTAGACTTCTTTTTGAAATCTACAAATGAAGTCTTGTAAACCCTAAAAATCACGGTTAAGTAGACTTTTTGACTTCCTTTGAAGTCTACAAAAGAAGTCTCCTGAAAAAGTCTCCAGATGAAGGTAAATTTTCTAGAATAGTTAAAAATCTCATTTAAGTAGACTTTGTTTACTTCTTTTGAAGTCTACAAAAGAAGTCTATTGAAGACATCTCCAAATCGTAAAATTTTTTGATTTTCCGCTAGGGTTAATTTGAATTTCAGACTTCATTTTGAAGTCTACAAATGAAGTCTCCCAAAGAAGTCTTCTTGATCTTATACCCTAAATCGAATATATTTTATTCAAAACCCTATGATGATTCAATTCCCACCTGTTTAGTTTGAATTTCAGACTTTTTTTTGAAGTATACAAATGAAGTTTTCTTGATCCTATACCCTAAATCGAATATTTTTATTAAAATATTCAAAACCCTAAGATGATTCAATTCCCACCGGTTTAATTTGAATTTCAGACTTCTTTTTGACGTATACAAATGAAGTCTTCCAAAGAAGTCTTCTTAACCCTAAACCCTAAATCGAATATTTTAGATTAAAATTTATATGAAACATTAATTTTGTTTGCATATTCACAATATCTAAATACAGAACTTGTTAATCGATTTAATATAAATTTCATACTTCGAAAGAAGTCAGCGAAAGAAGTTTGTTAATAAAGTCTGACAATGAAGTCTATATTTTGCAGAATACATAAATACACATGATTTAGGAATATGGTACAAAACATTTACACAATCCAACAATCTTAGATCTACTCAAGCTAGCACAAAGGTAGATGATCAATCCTACAAGGACTACAGCAGGCACCATCACATTCCTCAGCTCGAGGCATCTGAAACGGTTCTTCTCCAGAATTATCTCCTGTAGTTGAGCTAACTCTGCCTCAGTCCGTTTATATGCTTCATGCCCATCACCATTTAACAGGATACGCATGCGGTCTCCTTGGTTATCCAGGGCACATCGTAGCTCTTGAAATTTTCCTCCATCATAGCCTCATCCCACCACTTGACTAGATGGTGGGGACCATACTATACAAGAACAAAAAAAACGCACATTTTGTTTTCGTATTCAAATATAATCAAATAACAAAAAAACATCAAAACAATCTACTTACCTTATAATTCTTGCATCCAAAAAACATCCTACCCGGATACTCGTCTATACTGTCCATTTGTTTCATCACCGAAAGCAAACCGCAGTAGCATCTGTTAGGAATTCCAAAATTTATAGATCGACGCGGAGTAGTAGAGCTCACTTCTGGTTCTTCGTTACTCCACAACTTTGTAGAATCACTTGAAGGTTGACTGTAGCTGTATCGCCCCATTCACGTGTAAAATTAAACAATAAATCATTACAAAAATATTTTTTTAAAACGTATTACTACGAATATGGACACAGATCTGCAACCATAAGAAAAGATAAATGTTGAAACTCAGATCTGGATATTATAAAATTTGAGAAGATGAAGATGATATGAAGACAAACAAAGAAAAGTAGATCCACAGACTGAAAATTATGAACACAAAAGCAAGAGGAAGAAGAGGAGATTCACGGCAAGAGAGGAGGGAGAGTAGAGGGAGGCGCCGTTTTAGAGAGAGAGAGAGACATATTTTGTTTTTAACACAATTAGGTTAAACTCTCTTTATATATGACGGTAAATTTTCCAAAATAGGTAAAAATTTCAGTTAAGTAGACTTTTTTTGAAGTCTACAAAAGAAGCCAACTGAAGAAGTCTACTGGAGAAGTCTCTATATCTGGTTCCCGCCCATTTAGTTAAAAAAATCGATTAGGTTTAATTTGAATTTCAGACTTCTTTTTGAAGTTTACACAAGAAGTCTTCCAATGAAGTCTCTTAACCCTAAACCTTAAATCGGATATTTTAGATTAAAATTTATATGATACATTAATTTTGTTAGCATATTCACAATTTAGAGTTAAAATAACAAAGATATGAACCATAAATCATTAACCAAACCATAAACTATGATTCTTATCGAATTTGACCCATTACCCTAACAATCACTCTCTTAAACCGTAAACTTCAAACCTCAAACCTTTATCTTTTTGAACCGTATACTCATGAAACTTATAAATTGATTCATTATCATGAATTTTTATTTTATATAAATGCCAATTGTCTACATTTTGTTTATGTATATAATTTTTTATCAAATTTTATTATATAATTTTTATAATTAAAATTTAAAATTTAGTTATTTAGTAGACTTCTTTAGAATACTTCATAGGGTTGTATTGGTTTATAAGCTAATTTGTCTTTGTTGATTTAAATTGATTCATTAGTATGAAATTTTGTTTTTTATAGATGCAAAATGTACATGTTTTGTTTATGTATACAAACTTTTTATCAAATTATTTTTTATGATTTTTATAATTAAATTTTGAGAAATAATTACAGAGTATACTTCTTTAGAAGTAAAGAAGTTTACAAACGATGTCTTCTTTAGAAGTCTACAACGAGTAGACTTATGTGGGTTAAAACCGTCATTGTAGCGAACGTTTTTTGTTTGGTAATAAGGGAGAGACTTGTAATTTCACTACCCCCCTTGGGTTACTTTTGGCAAACATGCAATATGGGGTTTACTTTTGCAAACAAAACCAACTAATAAGTCATTTTCAGCAATTTCTCTTTTTTTGTTTATGTGTCATCACCACATTAATTCTTAGCTAATATTATTTAGTTAATTCATTAATTATTAAGACTACTAATCCTATTACCATTACTCATATTAATATTTGTCATTTACCCATTAATTCCATTTTTTCTTTTTTTTTCTTGAAAAAAATATATTAATAACTGATTCTCACAATTTATTTCAAATTTATTCTAATATAGTAAAGTGTTTTTTAGAGTGAGCTGAAATGCTGCCACGTGGCATGTCTGATGTGTCACCTACATATATAGAAAAAAACATAAACACATAAAAATTGATATGTGTACTTCATAATTGTAACACTAACTTTTTTTATCTCTTTATTTTGTTATCTATTTATTCTAATATAGTAAGATGTTTTTTAGAGTGACTTTGAAATTCTGCCACGTGACATGTCTGATGTTGTCACCTACATTTATAAAAAAAAAACATAAACACATAAACAATTGATATGTGTACTTCATAATTGTAACACTTAATTTTTTTTATCTCTTTATTTTGTTATTCTTAATTTAATAATAATGTTATGTGGATGAATCTATTCTAATATAGTAAGGTTTTTTTTTAGAGTGAGCTCTGAAATGATGTCATGTGGCATGTCTGATGTGTCACCTACATTTATAGAAAAAAACATAAACACATAAAAAATTGATATGTTTACTTCATAATTGTAACACTTAATTTTTTTTTATCTCTTTATTTTGTTATCTATTCTAATGTAGTAAGGTTTTTTTTTTAGAGTGAGCTTTAAAATGCTGTCACGTATCATGTCTCATGTGTCACTTACATTTATAGAAAAAAAACATAAACACATAAAAAATTGATCTGTGTACTTCATAATTATAACATTTAATTTTTTTTATCTCTTTATTTTGTTATTCTTAATTTAATAATAGTGTTATATGAATGAATAACCCAAAAAACTATAATTAACTACAAAACTATAGTAAGAAAAGATGTGATATTATATAAGATAAAATAAAGTTTCTTCATCAGGAGCTCTGAAAATTATAGGACCGATTTCCCGTTCTCTCCCGTACCGTCCAATTTTCTGCCCCATTTTTTATCCCGTTTAAAACAATTACCAATTTGAGACCATTTATTTTATTTAAACGGGTATGGAAAGGGTACGAGAAGGGAATGAGTATCAGATCAGGCACCCGAAATATTTATTTAAAAATTAAAAACTTAAAACTTCTATATAACACTATTATTAAACTAAGAATAACAAAATAAAGAGATAAAAAATATTAAGTGTTACAATTATGAATTTTTTCAAATTATTCTGAAATTTCCAGAGATGTTCTTATTATAATTTTTTTGAGAATTGTTTTTCAATTCACAAATTTTTTGTTTCGGTCCCATAGCCGTAGATTCTTGTCCTGAGTCCCAAAATTTTCAGGGCTGGCATACATTCATTCTACATATTTACATTTGAAGGAAAAACTGATCAACAAAAGAGAATAAAAATTTCAAGTATACTAAATAATTAAATACACTCTAAAAAAAACAAAAACAAAAAACTGCAATAGAGATTTTACAACAATCTAAAAATAGCAAGAACAATACAACAATCTACAAACACAACTCACTTTTATTACCACACAAAATTCTAATAGAATATATATTATATGCATTACACTATCATATAATTTCTCTCACTCAATCAATCAGAAACAAACTCAATCTTAAAATAACACGTCCACTCTGTCAAAAATAGAACATCAACTACACAATCCCATTTAGCACCGATCAAATACTACAAGCAAATAACTCTACCTTCAAAAATATTATTAAATTCTACCTCACTTATCATGATACTGATGACATAACATCAAGTACATTAACCGAAAGTTTAATAAACGTTGTTCAGACATCTATACTTGTACGTCAACCACATAACACACAATGCCTCGAAGTATCTTTTGAAATTGAAGATTTCAACCCAAAGACATCAAGAAAACTTTATGTTGACTTAGAGTGAACACAAATCCAAGCTACACCAGAAGAACATGACAATTGTGATATATGTCTTGATAATTTACAATGGCCGAAAAATATCGTAATATTTTATTTTGCAGGCACAAATTACAACACCAATGTATTTCAGATTGGTTATACTACAAAACAATATGTCCTTAATTATTGTCAAAAACAAATAATTTTATATTTTATATACTTATGATAAATAAAACATTTCTCACTCACTTTGGATATTATTATTCTACCAATCTATTAATATAAAATTATATAACTACATGATATTCATAAATTATAAATTAATATTAATCCACAAACTTTTACTAACAAATATTATAAAATAAAGTGTAAAAAACTTTTAAATTATCACAAATCCAAGCAACGAGCGGACATTCTCCTAGTAGCTTATATATCCTAAAGTAACTCCCAGATAAATTACAATCAAATACATTTGTAAAATGATTAATGATTATTTTTACTATTTTACAAACTAAATACTCAATAAAACTAATGAAAATCTAACATACATTAAACATGAAACATTAGATGCAAAATTAGTTGATGTGTCAGCACTATAATTTTTCTTAACTTTTTTAATTTTTTAAATCTATTTAAATTGTTACCTAAACTAATTATCAAACTTTCTATATCATAATCTATGGTAATTGCCAAACACTATTTTAAGTATTAAAATTGTTTAACAAATAAATCTAAACAAACAAATATTCAATAAGAACAACTAAAAAAAGGAATAAATATATTAGATTTGTATGTAACAAAATCTAACATTTAACTAAAATTATATGTTTATTTAATAATTATTTCAAGGATACTATCCTAGTATTTATAAAAGAAATGTAATCAGCTTTTTTTAGTTATTTTTATTGAATATCCTACATATTGTTTCTTAAATATCAGTTTTTGTTTTTTGAATATCAGATTTTATTCCATATGTTTTAATTGTTCTTCGTTTTCACATTCATAGATTATATATATATATTGATATTACCAATTAAGCTTGATACTTTATGTTTACTATAAAATGCAGCCTTCTCACACTAATTGTTACAAGTTAATTTCAATATCAATAGCTCTATTTGTTCCCTCTTAATTCTATTTATTTCGCTTAACTAGCAGCTACTAAGAAAAAAATGAAGAACTTTATGCAGTTAATCTCTACACTCTTCTTCTTAGTTATACTTCTTGTCGCGCTAGGTAAGCAAAACTAATTTCCCACAGTATTAAGCTATAACAAAATCTGCTAATATATATATATATATATATATTTCGTATGAATGTTTGATATGCTAAAATATATGTTATATACTTATATACTTATACTTTCATTCCCTTTTTTATGCATAGACTACTTAATTTAAAATTTGATTATAATGAAATAATCATTTTTTCAACACAATCTAGTACTTTGCAATGTATAAATGCAGTAGGGAAAAAAATTATTCTACAGAATATTGAAAACACACATAATTTCAAAAACAATTGTAATTTATAACGAATTTATCACTCTAAGGTTGAATTTTCTTTTTCTTAGTTTTGATTAGCCAACATTCAACCGGCATTATTGCGATAAACTCTTCATTATGGTTTAACTAGGTTTTACAGAAAAAAATAGGCGTTGGATGCAATTTGTTGTAACGAGAGAGTTTTTCGTCATTACTAGTTATTTCTATGGTCACAAATTTGAATTATAATTGAATAACAAAATATATTTTTTTATAGGTTTGAAGATTGTTCAAGGACAACAAATGTGTGAAGTAAAAAGCATAAACTATAGGGGAATGTGCTTGAAGTGGAGGACCTGCAAACGTGTATGTATGAGCGAAGGTTTCCCTGATGGTCGATGCGAAGGATTCATCCGCAAATGCTATTGCAGGAAGCTATGCCATGTTGCTAATTAAAGTAAAATTGTGTCATTTCCCTCTCTCCGACGTTTTTGTATATAAGTGCATATATGACGATTAAAAACAAGAATGTAAGAGGTTTGGAAAGAAGTAAGGTAAAATGTGGGTATCAAATAAAAATGAGTTGACTATTCAGGATCAACAAGAATAGTAAAAACAATAAGAAATTCGAAATGTATGGTTCATTTTTTTAATTTTTATTATTTTTTTTCAACGGTCTCTAACTCCTAGAATTTTATTTAATTTAACACATTCAATAAATCAGGTTAAAAGTCCAACAAGATAGGGTCATCATATTTTTTCAACTAAACATCTGTAAGCTGAAATCCTTTCGAGAAGTCAGGTTGACATAAAAAAGAAAGAAAAATGACGCTAGTAACAGATAGAACTTTTCGAACTTTTCGAACTTTGCTTCTCACTGTTTTCAGTAGCGCTGAAAATTTCGGGATGGGTACCCGATTCTTACCCGTACCCGTTTTAAATATCCCGTCACATTCTCGTTCAAAAAAATTTCTATTCAGGACCATTTATTTTATTCAAACGGGTACGGGAAGAATACAGGAAGAGAACGGGAATGAGATCGGGTACCCGAACTTTCCAAAATTTCCTGAATTTTCTCGAATTTTTCTGAATTTTTCCAAATTTTCCCGTATTTACCCGAATTTTCCCGAAATAATTACCCGTTAGGGAGGACATTGTAGGTAAAGAAATTTCCAAAACCAGTCCTGTTCTTATCGGATTCCCTTTTGGGTGTTGTTTTTCAATTCCCCAATTTCTTTTCCCGTCCTGTTCTCGTAAATTCTCATCCTAAAACCCGAAATTTTCACGGCTAGTTTTCAGTGTGATATAGTAAGGAGGAGAGATAAGAATTAATAGGTGAGCCACAAAAAACCCTAGTGACCCTTATCCACAAAAATGAGATCAAATGCTAAAAGCAAACTTCTTTGGACTCTTGTGCTCTTTGGACTTATGCTGCAACGGCTTCACGTCGATATGGTACCCCATTTTGGCTCCAAGCTCTTATCTTCCCAGCAGAAGCTTCATCAGGCACAAGTTGTTATGCTTGCCCGTTATACGCTAGCTTGCCGACCTGGCCAGACCGATGTTCACTGTTTCCGCAGTAACTTCTGAACCGCCTATCGTAATGATTTCATATTTCCACCAGACGAAAGCTAGCTCGATCCTCTACAAGTCTTATGAAGACATCAGAAGCTGGATCGGGCCAGAGACCCTTCGTCCGAGCTGATCTTTCCACAACGGGTTGCCCATTTCGGTTTAGTTGATTGATCTCGAAGCAGACGTCTTGCTTCATATCAGGATGAGGTCGTTGTGGCTGAATGTGGTGGCTGTATAAGTCTTCTCTTTTGCTCTTTCTTGCCTTGGCTGCTCATTAGTTCTTCTCCCAAACTCCATAGAACCTCCACCAGCTTCAAAAGTACCTGTCAAGTACTCCAAACATGCAAAATATGCAATGCCTATCCTAAAACTAATATGAATGGAAATGGGACAAAAACTAATGAATAAATGCATAAAAGAGAGCAAATCTTATATTAAATGCATGCTAAAAAGATGTAAAATATGGAGATATCAACACCCCCAAACTTGCCTTTTTGTTTGTCCTCAAGCAAACAAATACAAACAAGAAAGTGAGGTTTGAAAATGGGTGTTCAAATCCAAAATGCCTTTAAAAGAGATCAAATCAACGTCCATGTTTAAAGTTCTAAGATGCAAATCAAATGTATTCTACTCCAAAGTATTAGCTACACTCATCTCAAAGTGCAATGCACTTAATCTCAACCTACACACACAATCAAATCATCCTCTCCCTTTAACATTTTTTAAAGATCAAAACCGTGAATCATGCTTATGTTCATCATTCAACTCATTTGGCTAAGGGCAAGGTTCACGAGATAAAAGTGAACTCGAAGTAAAAGGGTTAAGTGTTTAACAAGGATCACTCAATGAAAGGAATCTTCTTAATGCAAAATGTTAAGGGTAAAAACTAACCGATGCATACAA
Organism: Alliaria petiolata; assembly: GCA_020283515.1. Taxonomy (NCBI): domain Eukaryota; kingdom Viridiplantae; phylum Streptophyta; class Magnoliopsida; order Brassicales; family Brassicaceae; genus Alliaria; species Alliaria petiolata. The sequence goes on from JAHZTW010000006.1 coordinate 21,200,714, forward strand.
GGATAAATTCTCATCTACCCAAGCACCTAATTACTTTCTTCCTTAGTCTAAACCATATTTCCTTTCCTAAGCTACCCTTTTCCATAGGCATTTCGCCTTGTACCCATTTTTACTCCTCGGTTCACCTTCTTTGGTCATAGGGGGACTTCTTCTTTCTTCTTTTGAGATTGGTTTCGGCTTTCTCTTTGGCTCATTCGGTGGCGCTCCTTTGGTTTTCACCTTTTGTGTTGCTGGCCGGATTAGACTTTGTTGTTTGGCCTTCTTTTGCTTCTTTGGAAACGCCTTTTCTTCTTTGATTTCGAGCTTCTTCTGCAGCCGCCATCTCAGAGTTTTGTTGTCCCCATTTGACCCATAGAACCTTTCTTCATTTCCCCTTCACCCACAAATAAGCAATTATAACCCACCTTTCCTAGTCTACCCAAAGATATCGGCCCATATATCGGATTCAAGCCGTTTTGTTTCTGTTAACCACCTAACCTATGTTGACTCGAGTTGTGAGCCAACGTCTACATGAGAATTTAACCTTGTCAGCCTAAACCCAACACTTTTTGCCTAAGAAGATTCGAAAAATAATGCAAATGCCTCACATATCTCTCATAAAAAGTGTTTTAAGGTTTGAAACGACGATTATGGTTTGGGTGTGGTAGGGTAGCTTGGACTAGCAGAGAGTGGTATAAAAAGGAAAAAAAGAAACCCAAGTGAATATCCATGAGTTGAAATCCAAAACAAGCATGATAATTATGAGTCAATATTTACGGTTCAAGTATAATTAGGGAAAGGAATCAAATCAAGTGTGCTTCAGCAAAGAATTAAATAACAAAGTATATGGTCTAAGTGTGGTTCAACTTCAAATTCGAATTTACTCAAAATGCATCAAACAACTATGAACAAGGGAGTTGATCTCATGACTTAAAATGACAATTTACAAGGAAATTTACCCTATGCAATGCTAATGAATCCTGTATGATATGAAACTAGACTCAATCCTAGAATGTAAATGAATCTAAATGCTTTAAAAAAAAATTTTACATGAGACTCAAGTATGCAAATGGAAAATAAGAAAACAAAACACAAGGTCAAATGACAAAAACCCTCCCCCAAACTTAAATTACCAAAAATATGCAAGGAGTAATGGCAGTCACAAGGAGTGGAGTAGGGTTTAGGGAGAAAGAAGACTTACATTGGATTTGCTGCATATCGGGGTCTGACCGTTGTACTAGCCTGGTGTGGAGCTGATATCGGGTACAAGCCGTTATGCCAGCTCGTTATGGCCTCTATTGGGTACAAGCCGTTGTACCATGTTGGCGTAGCACCGATATCGGGCACAAGTCGTTGCACCATCCCGTTTTGGCTGTCATATCAGGCACAAGCCGTTGCACCATGTCGTTTTAGCTACCTTTGGTCCCTTTTGGTTATGGCTCACGACCTCCATGACCCTCTTGACTTGGATAAACATGAGACTGCCTCTCAAGTGCGCTAGTTTTGTGTCTCTAGCTTGTCTCCCTCATTGTACCTGAAAGAGAAAAAAATAAAAAAAAAATCAGATTTGAAATAAATGCTTAGTCTAAGCAAGAACTCAATCTCAAATGCATTAAAACAATCCCAAGAGGCAACGGCGCCAATTGATGCAGAGGTTTTTGGCCTTCTGGTCAATCCTCAAACACACATGTCATTGTAGTATTTGAGGTGTCAATCCACTTGGGAAGCTAATGACACTTGAGATATAGAGAACTATGCTAAGCTAAGCTAATAGAGAAGGTTTTAAATCTAACAGCCTAAATGATTACCAAAAGCAAAAGAGAAGAAAAGATAACAACCTAGTGACAAACAAGAAATAAGAGAAAGCAAATAAAGAGCAAAATCTAACACAACCTAAACAAAGACTAAGAAAATAAAAGACAAAAGTGGTTTGTAGGATGAGATATTTGATATAATTGATGCACATGGGCGATCAATGATGACTTAAAACAACATCTAGACCTTGGGTCTTAGATGGTAATCCTTAGGCATAGGGTTTCTAATAAAGACTAATCCACTCCCGTGGTAGAAGTCACTTTACTATCTCACAACCTAACCTTGCTTCCGCGCAGTTATCCATGAGAATAGCAAGCAAGGGTCCCTAACCCTATAAAGCCGAAACGCTCCCTAGGCATCTAATGTCTTAGGCTAGGATGAGCGGATCTCTTTTTTATGGGTTTGGCTAAGCAAGCACGTGGTGTACATGTCAAGCCGTCTATAGCCTTTAGACTAGTTGATCAAGCTAGACTAAGCATAGAGATCAATAAACAAGAAAGGATTAAGATCATTAAATGCATAAGCATCAAGATCTATCACCATGAATCTTTCACATCCTAATAACCACGAAATCTACTCCCTTTTCATGTGTTTAACCTCTAGATCCATGAGGAAATAAAAGCTAAGCAATGTTAGAGAGAAGATCTATGACATAAAAGTAAAATAAAGGCAAGGGCTTTACCAAGAAATGCTAAAGAACAAGTCTTGGTTAAGCATAAGCCAAAAAGAAAAGTTCTTGAACTCAAGAACAAAATAAAAGCATAAACTTAAATCCTAATAATGCCTAACCACGAAATCCTATGAAGAATATGTGGCTAAACAATATTAGAAGGCAAGAACAAGAAGAAATAAATAAGACAAGTGCAAAAACTAAATTAAAATAAAAAGTATTTACAAAGTTTCTTGAAAATAAAGAGAGAACTAAGGAAAAACTAAAAATGTCTAAAAGGAAAAGAGGGAAGAGAGGGATTTCGTTTTGGGGTTGCTAGGGTATTTATAGATGAGCCACAAAAACCCTAGTGACCCTTATCCACAAAAATGGGATCCAAGGCTAAAAGCAAACTTCTTTGGACTCTTGTGCTCTTTTGGACTTATGCTGCAACGGCTTCATGTCGATATGGTACCCTGATATTGGCTCCAAGCTCTTATCTTCCCAGCAGAAGCTTCATCGGGCACAAGTCGTTATGCTTGCCCGTTATACACTAGCTTGCCGAGCTGTCCAGACCGATGCTCACTATTTCCGCCGTAACTTCTGAACCGCCGACCGTAATGACTTCATATTTCCACCAGACGAAAGCTAGCTCGATCGAGCCAGAGACCCTTCGTCAGAAGCTGAATCGAGCCAGAGACCCTTCGTCCGAGCTGATCTTTCCACAACGGGTTGTCCATTTTGGTTTAGTTGTTGATCTAGAAGCAGACGTCTTGCTTCATATCAGGATGAGGTCGTTGTGGCTGACCGTGATGGCTGTAGAAGTCTTCTATTTTGCTCCTTATTGCCTTGGCTGCTCATTAGTTCTTCTGCCAAACTCCATAGAACCTCCACAGGCTCCAAAAGTACCTGCCAAGTACTCCAAACATGCAAAATATGCAATGCCTATCCTAAAACTAATATGAATGGAAATGGGACAAAAACTAATGAATAAATGCATAAAAGAGAGAAAAATCTATACTAAATGCATGCTAAAAAGATGTAAAATATGGAGATATCAGTCTTAAACCCCTCTCATTAATTCTTTTTAAAGCTCGCTCAACCCTCTAAAGCTACCTTTTTCATCAAGGCTCTTTGTGCCTTGCCAAACCCATGAATCTCATAAACCATTTCTCCTTCTTATGGCACTTAAGGGGAAACTTCTTCATCCTTTAACTCATAGTGAATGGTGTGATCTTTTTATAACTTAGTTCTTTCTTTTGATTCCTAGGTAGCCCTTTTCTTTTCCTTGGCCTTTTGGCCTCTTTTGATTTTCCTTTTCTCATCTTAAGGCTACCTAATTCCTTTTTATACTTAGAGCTATCCATTTTTCTTTTCAAACATAAGATCCCTTATTCTCCTTCCAAGCCTCTTTCATCCCTTTCCTTTCTATCCTCTTTCCACAACTTATCATGCTAAAATGCAAGCATATAATCTTTTCCATAACACCAAGTAATACCGCGCCCCAAACCCAAATTCCTAAACCTAAAGATAGCCTCGATATGTGAGAGCTAGAATCTACATGAGAGCCTAAACTTGTCGTCTCAAACCTAACACTTGATGCTAAGTTTAATCAAAATAAGGCCTCACAATCATTATCACTAGAACATTGGCTTTTGAAGAGGTAAGGTAGGGTGGGGGTACTACTTGAGCTAGCAAGAGAGTGGTAAAGTGGATAAGAAATCTCAAATATGTGTTCAATCAAGTGAGTAGAGTTCACTTTCAATGCAAGGCATGATAATTATATGTCAAATTTTGGTTCAAGTGAGTAGAGTTGGCTATCAAATTCAAGACCCTATTTCGAATAAAATCTAGTGGCAAGTGAAGTGGTCCAAGCATGGTTCTTCCTTACTTTCAAGATTTGTTCAAATGCAACAAAGAACTACTAACTAGGGCATTGAATTGATTACATGAGTTGACATTTTACAAGGATTGGCTCATCATTGCTCCCAATGCATATGAATGCAATTCTTACATGTAATGCAACTAGACTCAATCCTAAAATGCAAATGCAACATCTAAATGACTTTTTTTTTGGAAATTTTTCAAATTTTTCAATTTTTTTTGGTTTTTCTATGCCTTAAGTGAATGCATGAGACTCAAAATGTATAAAAGGAAAAATAAGACTCACAAAACACAATGTCAAATCTCTCAACCTCTCTCCCAAACTTAAATTACACAGTCCCTTGTGTAATAAAAGTCTAGAGAAGACCGCAATCAATATGACATCAAACACAAAATGCAAAAACTTAAAAAGAGATATTTACAAAGGAGGTGGAGGTACCTCAAAACTGTGAAGAGGAGGATGATCCTAAGGAGATCGATTGGTTGCTTGAGGAGGGGGTCGGCTTGGTTTTCTCTTCCTTGGCCGAGCTTCGTAGGAGGATGAGCGAGGTGGGTCTTGGATCGGTTTCCTTGGGCGCATTTCATAGGAGTGGCGCCTATCAAGGTCTGTTTCGCTCTCCCCTTCATCTTCCTCTTCTGCTGCTCCGCTTGTCTCCTCATGTCTACCCCTTGTTGAAGACTTTCCTCTTATGATGGCCTTTAGCCCCTTTACCGTTTTCTTTAAACCCTTCACAGTCTCACCGAGCTTCTTTATGCATCGGTCTTGATGCTTGCTCCATCTCTTGAGGAGACCAATGTGTGCATGGGCTTCCCTTAACGCCGGGTTTGGCATTGGGTCTATGCAAGAGGGAAAGTAGTACCTCTCGCTACCATAAACCGGGCTTGGGGGATGATCTTCTTCTTCAACTACTTGGCTAGGGTCAAACGTCCCTCTCTTAGCAATGGAGTGGAGAGGAGGGGAGATAGCGGGATTGTAGAGGTCTTGATAGGGGGGGGGCACAAAGTCGATGTGGGAGATGTCTTGGAGCGAGGTAGCTTGCAAGTTCGGGAGAAGAATCTTTTCTTCGGTCTTCGTGTCTACCGCGAATTTGTAAGCGAACCGGTTGCCCAATCTTCCTGAAAAAAACATGGTCCTCCCAAGATAGAAGATGTCCATCCACTCGGGCTCAAGACCATCCGTCCCAAGCCGATGCCCACAAGCTTCGAGAATCGGGGTGATGATCCCACCAACGCTTATCTCGGGGTCCTTGTCCTTCATGGTGACAACCCAATCTTGGTAGGAGAGCAGCTGCCTAACCAATAGGCTAACCATACCGGTTCCCGTCCTATCCCCTCGGACTCTTGTGCCTCCTCTTGTGTGAAACCCAATGAACTTTGCAAGACCGACATCTAGCAACTCGAGTTCCTCCTTGGCTACCTTCCCGGCTTCCTTCCTTGCATAGAAGGTGTGAGCAAGGGCTTTGTGTGCATATCTCAACACCGGATGCCTTATCCTTGTCCCCGTGCTTCCTCTCAGTTTAAACGTTCCAACCGCTATTGTTTCCCACAACCCTTTCAACTCACACTCATCAACGGTGAGCAGCTTTGTCCTCCTTTCACCTTCTCGGAATCCAAAGATCTCATTCAGCTGCCGGAAAGTCACTGTGTAGATGGTCCTATGGATCTTGAATTTGATGTAGCCATGACCATGTAGCGGTGGTGAATCTTCACCGTCATAGTAGAAGTGAGCGGTGAGTGATGAGAGGAACTCGCACATTGCTTGCTTGTAAGCGGGTCGTGCCAAGCATACCCACGAATGCCTTGAGGAGCTCCTCGGGTGTGAGCTTCCTCTTAGGCTCCTCTTGTGTGGCCTTTCCTTTCCCTTTCGAGACTCTCGTGGCAGCGCTCGTACCTGCTCCAAGTACCAACCTTTCCTCCTCACTTTCTACTTCTCGGCTCTCAACAACTTGCTTCTTCCCTTTACGCTTTGAAGACCTTGCTTGTGAGCTTGCTCCTTGGTTTGTTGCTTCTCCTCTAGTCCTTCCCATTGTTCCTACAAGAGAACAAACTTGTAGAGAGAGTAAGCAACTCATGTTTGAACAACTAATAGTGGCAGATAGCAAGCAACAAGCAACATCAAGCCAAAAATTCGAAATCTTCTCCCAATTTCACACTTAGCGAAATTTGACAAATATAAAGTTTTGAAATTTCTCAAATTAGACAAATTCGAGTGCTACCTATTTGCAATCCATAAGCATGATCAATGCAAACTAATGCAAGTGAAAGCCCCAAAATCTAACAAGGTTCAAGAGTTCAAATTGAATTTTCGCACCATGAACCCTATATGCCAAAATTTCAAAAATTCATCATGGAATTCCTAATGTAGCACTCGAAATCCACTCCCCAACCATGAACAAGCAATGCCCGGGCTACTAACAATCAATCCGAACATCCATAATCAAAATCCTCAAACTTTCCACCATTAGAGCAAAGGATGAAAAGCTTGGTTTTCGGGTTCATTACCTGTGAGTGGCTTGAAGGATGAACGAAATTGATTTAGAATCAATGAGAGCACAAGTAATCTAGCAAGAGGCACTTGAAAATCACTAGGATCGCTTGAAAATCGAGAGGGGGAGAGCCAAAAATCTTAAGTGTGCGTGTGTGGGGGCTAATTTTCGTGTTTGGGGAAGAAGAAGAGGAAGAACCGGTTTAATTCACTCGAATTAAACCGGTCAAACCCTGTTGACTTACCTCGAAAGGGAGCGTATCGAGCTTAGTAGTTCGATACATAGCTCGATACACTTGCAGACGAGGCCTTTTAAAACTGTATCGAGCTAGATAGCTCGATACAGATGCCCGATACGGGGGTCAAGCTCTCCCTGGCTTCGCCTGTATCGACCTTAATAGGTCGATACAAAACCCCGATATGGCTCTTCCAAAATCCCTGTAAGAGCGGTATCGACCTTAGTAGGTCGATATATAGCTCGATATAGTGCTAAAATTTCCTTGGGCAGCTTTCGTCCTTGGTTCAATCTCCTCAATCCAAACCTGTCATCCACAAACACTAGAAAACATATTACTGAATTAAAAGGTGCAAATATATACAGAGATAGACATGGGAATGCCTCCTAAGTGCGCTTGTTTAAAGTCACTAAGCTTGACTTTTCAAACCCTTAGGCGTGTGGGTGAACAAGGAGTGGATTTGGTTTTCCTCCTCCTTTCTTGATGTAAATGGTGCCTGCCTCAGCTTGCAACACCTTCCTTTTCTTCTTAGACTTCCTTGGTAGCTTAGCTTCATGTTCAACAACCTTGATGCCATCAAACATTGCTAGAAGCCTTTCACCATCAAAGCTTAGCCCATCATACTCATTGTGATCGAGGGTTTCATCCTCACTCTTCATCACACTAGTGAGACCCATCAGCTGCTCCATAAGTGGCTCTTCTTCTACTTCCTTAGGGTCACATGTGACAGTCGCACAAAGGCTCAAAACAGAAGGTTTCATAGGATAGGAGACCTTTGTATTCACATTCTTGAGGATCACCCTCTTGTTGATGAAGTCTAGGCATGCACCAGCTGTGTTGAGAAAGGGTGTCCCTAGGAGAAGAGGTAGCCTCGCTGCTTGGACCATATCCATCACAATGAAATCAGTTGGGACTAGCCACTCCCCAACCTTCAATGGATAATCTTCTACAAGACCTAGAGGTTGCCTTGAGGAAGCATCAACAAAGGTGATGTGTGATGAATATTTCTTCATAGTAGTTATCTCAAGGTTCCTGAACATTTCAAGGGACATCACATTGACACTTGAGCCGGAGTCACACAAAACTTCTTCAACTTTCAAGTCCCCAAGAAAACAAGAAATCAAAATTTTTCCCGGATTACCCAATTTTGGGATAACCTTGGACTCATTCTTCGCCATGCTTGTTGAATCTAAACCCACTATCAGCTCTTCAACCTTCTCTATGTTGGCTAGCATCTCCTTGATGAATTTGATTTGACCCTTGACTTGAGACAAACTCTCCACTTTGGGCAATGGTGCACCAATTTTTTCCATACTCCCTCTAAAGCTTGAGAGTACCTTCTTTTGTACTTTAGTAAGAACTAGCTCGGGAAAGGGGAGTGGTGGCTTGTAGACAAGGAGATCATAAGCCTCAACTTCAGTCTTCTTAGCCACTTCTCTTTCCTTTTCAATGAGACTTGCATGTGTAGAGAACACATCCTCCTTGAACTCCTCTTTCCTCATTGGTTTGTCACCAAAGGAATGGTCATTTTCAATGACCGCTTCCCCAACTTGGACTTCAATGTCCGCATTGAAAACTGCCGCATCATTAGGACATGCAAAGAGTTGCTCAAACTCAGCCACTACACGCTCATATTCTTCCTCATCAATAGAGTAGATGGCATTGCAATATTCCTTGGGATTGGTCTCGGGTTTACCGGGCAAAGATGGTTGAGCTCGTGTAGAGGAGGAAGCAATGCCCTTGTTGTTCTCTAGTTGCTTGACCTTGGATCTCAAAGTTTCAAACTTGGAGTTGAGGTCATTGTAAAAAAAATCCACCTTGTTATGAATTTCGGCAATCTTCTTGCTTACATCCATGGCACTGCTTGCTTGACCTTGGAGGATTTGTTGTAGAACATTCCTCACATCCACATCTTGTGCAAAACCCGGTGGAGGACCTTGCTTAGACTGAAAATTCCCTTGGTTACCTTGGTTGTTCCCTTGGTAAGTGTTCTTGGGAACATAACCTTGTTGTTGTTTGTAGGGAACAAAGGGCTTTGGTTGTCCTCCTTGTCCTTGTGGAGGGTAGACTTGATCTTGAAGATTCTCCACATTTGTACTCCTATAGGAGAGATTGTTGTTCCTATAGTTGTTGTTGTAGCCTTGTTGATACCCTTGGCCACCTACATAGTTGACCTCTTCTTGGCAATCCTCATTCAAATCTTGTTGAACTCCTTGGCTCTCATCATAATCCCCCACAAAGTGAACATGCTTTTGTTGAGCTTGGAGCAACTTATCCATCTTTTCATTAAGAGATTTCATCTCTTTCCTCCTTTGGTCTTCATAAGTACCATCGCTCCTTGATGACCTATCATAGTCTTCACCATAGTTTCCATCACTTTGTGCCAAGTTCTCCATAAGTTCTAGACCCTCTTCTACATCTTTACCCAAGAAATTTCCATTACTTGCTGTGTCTAGAAGCATCCTAAATTTGGGGAGAACACCACGGTAGAGTGTACTCAAGAGAGTCTCTTCGGAGAAGCCATGATGAGGGCATTGTGTAGTGTATCCCTTGAATCTCTCCCATGCCTCACAAAAGCTTTCATTGTTCTTTTGGGTGAAGCCGGACAGCTCATTCCGCAGCCTTGCGGTTCTAGTGCTGGAGAAGAACTTTGCAAGAAAAGCTTTCTTGCATTGATCCCATGATGTGATGGAACCTCTTGGAAGAGACTTCTCCCACAAATGTGCCTTGTCCCCAAGAGAGAAGGGAAATAACCTCAGCTTGAAACCATCCTCGGATATGCCATTGATCTTGGTCATATCACATATTCTATCAAACTCATCCAAATGGTCAAGGAGATCCTCCAAAGCTAACCCATGGAACTTGTTGTGTTGCACCATGTTGATCAAACTGCTCTTGATCTCAAAGTTGTTGTTCTCAACTGGAGGAGGTAGGATACCTTGGCGATTGGCGTGAGTATTAGGAGCGTCTCCCGCGCCAATATGCCTTGGTTGGCATGGAGGATGTTGAGGCACTCTATGAGCTTGAGCCTCATTCCCTTGAGCTCCTTGTTGTGGTGCATGACCACCTTGTTCTTGTGGATTATCCATTCCCAAACGCCGTAGATGTGCTAGGCGCTCTTTTTCTCTTCTCACAAAAGCTCCTCTTGTTACCCGGTGAATGTTGTCGAGAGGCTCAACTAGATTGTTTTGTCCACTAGATCTCAAGTTCATACACCTAGAAACAAAGAGAAAACAAAGCAAGAGAGATTAGTAAGCAATAAGTGAAATAGAAAACTTAGTCTCAAGAAGAAGTAAAATCCTAATGCTTAAATCAACATCCAAATGGCAACGGCGCCAAATTGATAAGCATTTTTTCTTGGTGTGTTACTTAACAATTACCCAAGCTACTACTCATGTCATTGTAATACTTGAGGATCAATCCATATGGATATGGTTAAGACACTAGGAATGCATACAACTTCTTAATCCAAGCTAACAAACTAGTTTTGAAATAAACTAACAACCTAAGTGATCAAAATAAAGCAAAGCAAGCTAATTAACTACTAATCAAGATTATCAAAATACTAAAACGAATCCAAAGATGGGGTAATCAATCTAAGGTGTTCCAAGAATCAATTATTGATGCCAAACAATCACAATATAAGCTAATCCCTAGGCTTAGAACTCAATAGCTAGACTAATCCACTTTCATGGCACTAATCCTTTCATTAATCATCCTAATCAAGATCTAACTTTCATTAGTGAAAAGGAAGCTAACAAGCATTATGAGACAGTTCTAAATTGCCAAAAAACACCCTAGACAATCACTTTCATAAGCTAGGAATGTAAATCTCTTGTTTAGTTAGTTGGGGAATTTCATCAAACACCTTGTGAGTGTGAAATTCCCTAAGACCTAGTTTTAGCATGATAAAGGCTAACCTAGCATTTAGAACACTAAACAAGGAGGGAAATGAGAAGGTCTAACCCTAGGCATCTAGATTAACCCTTAAAACACCCGAGATCTAACCCATCCTTAGATCCTAATGAAACTACTCACTAATCATGGTGAATCCCTTAAATCCTATGAAAGAGATAGAGATAAACATGATTAGAGAGATGGAGATGAAAGATTAAAAGATATAAGTACTAGATTTGCATAAACTTAAAGAAATGTCTTACAAAATCACTTAGAAACCAAAAAGAAAAGTTTTCTAAGCAAGAACAAGAGATTAAAAAGATACTTAGGAAAAATTAGGTCTTTTCCTATTTAGAGTGAACAGTGGACGATCCGGGTCAACCCGGAACAAACCGGGTATTGACCCGGTTTAAGTCTGAAAATCGGGCAGCGTATCAAGCTTGCTAGGTCGATACGCTGCTAAAGTTTTCCTCAAGGAGGGCAGGTCGACACAGATGCCCGATACGCCGCTCTTCAATCTTCGGATGAGATGTGTATCGACCTTGGCAGGTCGACACAAATGCCTGATACGTCGTCTTCAAAACTCCGGGTGGCCTGTGTATCGAGCTTAGTAGCTCGATACAATCGTCCGATACGTGCTCTCCGAACTCCCTGCCGGGCTATATCGACCTTAGTAGGTCGACACCAAGGTCGATACTCTTCTAAAGATCGTCTGCTTCATGTTTGGCTCTCTTCTTCTCCTCCTCCTTGTCGTCCAACTCTCCAAAGAGGTCCTCCAAGTCTCCATAGTACCTAATTAGGACTCAATATGCAACAACTTAAGCTAAAACTTGCTAAATCCTATTATGAATGCAATTTGGACTAAAAGTGACTAAATGAATGCATAAATGAATGCAAAGATATCTAAAATAGGTGCTAAAACATGCTAATTTATGAATATATCAATGGCCAGAACGGGGGAGCACAGTATCCGCCGCCACCTCCACCACCGGCTGTGCATGTGCAAGTTCAAGGACTTTCGTATTGGGAAGCAATGAGGCTCATGAGGGATATGCAGATGGATCACTTTGATGGGAAAGCAAGTGCTATAGCTGCTGACAATTGGAGGAAGAAGTTGGAGGATAACCTTGATGCAATCAGGTGCCCGCAGGAGTACCGCAGGGATTTGGTTGTGCAATACTTGAAGGATGATGCCATGATTTGGTGGAAAGGTGTGGTAGAGTCAACGCAAGGGCGATATGAGTTGACTTGGGCCGATTTCAGGGACGAGTTCACTCGGGAGTATTTTCCGCAAGAGGCTATGGATCGGATGCAGAGTGCTTTCGATAATCTTCGTAAGGATAACCGAACTGTCCGAGAATACAAGGAAGAGTTTAACCGTTTGAGGAGGTTCACGACCAGACGCTTGAGCGAGGCAGACCAGATTCGTAAGTTCATGGACGGCCTGAGAATTGACCTCAAGAACCGTTGTACTATCAGGAAGTATGTCAGTATGGTGGATCTGGTAGAAACCGCTGCTGTGCAAGAAATTGGGCTGCAGGAAGAGCTTAAGTTGTCTAAGCATGCTCAAGGTAAAAGTTGAAAAGGGGCTGAGAATCATAAGAGGAATTGGGACACAGCTAACTCGACACCTAAGAGTGTCGTTTGCTACATGTGTCATCAACCTGGACATGTGAAGAGGGATTGTACCGCAGGTCAAGCGCCGAGAGAGGTCTAACCGCTGAGGAGCACTTGCCATCGTTGGGGTTAGATCGGACACCTTGCGAGGCAATGTATGGTTCCGCTTCAGGGACAGCAACTAGGAGGGCAGAATCGTGAGCAACTTCAGTTGCCGCCGCCACCAGCGGGGCAAGCAGGACAACCTCGAGTCTTTGTTGCAGGAGAACACGGTGGAGTGGAACCGATCGCTGGTATGTTATTTCCCCTAGACTTTTCTTGTTGTTGATTGAGAATCTTGTGTGAAATTTGAATAGCATGCTTAGTGTAGTACCAACCGCGTAGAATCGGTTTTGGTCGGGTGAATCGCCGCCCATTCTTTGTTTAACACATAAGCTATGTGTAGCTTTGTGTTCCCGGCACTGAGAAAGTGTGGGACTTTTGAGGGTGTGTTCGTCTCGAGGGCGAAGTAGATCGAGATAGCCAAAGTTGAGTTGTGAAGTCTATTGGAGGTTGCAAAGAAGTACAAATAGTGCTGGAAGGAGCGAAGATGGCCGAGAATCTTGTGGAATGGAGTTGGACCATACCGAAGTCATTTTTGGGAAGGAACTGTTTAACTTAGCGTCGAACGTCGGAAAGTTATGCGGTCCAGCATAGAAAGGATTGGAGTTCACAGTTAGAGAAAATGTGTACTTAAATTTGATGACGTTCTGAGAAACCGATGAGAATCGTAAATTGAAAAAGTTAAGACCAAGTTTCATGGGGCCGTATAAGATCATCGAGAGGATAGGGGCAGATACCTATCGGTTGGACTTACCACAAGAGTTGTTAGACTTTCATGATGTGTTTCATGTGTAAGTTTGAGGAAAGTGGTTTGGGAACTAGGGTTGATCTTATCGGAGCCGCCAGTGGACGTGGGTCGAATTCCAGTTAAGTGGGGGAGAATTGTAGCATCCAGGGCCCAAGAGAATTGGGAAAGGCCCAATTAGAAGACAAAGCCCATAAGGGCAAAACTCTTGCATCGTCACCATCTTCTTCAAGCTTTAAAAAGCTGAGATGAAAGTGGAGGAGCCGCACGTTCAGTCGATCACGCTGAAGCTCTGTCCGAATCCCATCAGCCCCTCCGTCGCTGTCACAGTTCAAGCCGAAGTCATCGAACGCTAGGAGAAGCCGTTGTGCGTTAACGTCGAGCCGTTATCTTTTCGAGCCCACCGCCGCCGCTCGCCGTCGTCGCCGTTCTGCTGCTCCGAGCCACCACCACCATCTGTGAATCTTCATGTGGTAAGCAGATCCGGTTTCCTTCACCACCTCCATTACGTTTCATCTTTCCCGAGAGTTATCAAAGTTGATCTGCCATTGTTGTTGTTGCTTAAGCCGCAAGCTTCTTCTCATCCACGTTGATTTGGTGTTGTGTTGGTGTGTTGTTGTCGTCGCTTTGGGTAAGCGAGATCTCATCTTTGTTATCGTTGTTGATTCACGTATGGGTTGTGATCGTGATGTTGTCTTCCTTGGTTGCTTGTGTCCTAAGCCACGGTTATTCCTCGTTTGCCAAGATCTATTTAATTATCTCAAGGGCTTTGTCAGCGTTGTCTTTCTTCTGTTCAATTGCACCCGAGGCTAAGGTGAGGACTGGCGTGATTTATTCTCTCGTATGTTCATACTCGTTTCGGTCTGAGTAGTCTTTTGTTAATGTGCGCATACCTGCGTTGTATCTATATGAATACACGTATTTGATTTTTGTGTGAACCGGATTAGTAACGCGTTAATAATACTTTATTATTATTTATTATATGACTGTTATTGATTGATGGACTTAGTGACATAGGTTGTTAAACGGAAAATTGTTGAATGATTTATGAATAGTGTTTGCGGGTGTTTGCATTGTGTGCGGAAAATTACTTATGCGGGTTGGGATAAGCTGTAGGCTTTTGAGGTGGATTTGCCTGTGTAATATCATAAGTAAGATAGAGGATTCTCTTACGTTATGAGTTTGTGTTGGATATGGAAGGCGTGTGGCGCACCATAGTCCATCGTTGGAGGCTTGACGAGCCCTGCGTCGTGAGGACGGACAGCGTGTTGTGCCGCTATATGCCACGGGGTGTGCGCCGGTAAAGGGCGCGGATGCACCAGTTATGTCTAAGATGTCTTTTCTTGATCTGTGAGTGTCTTCGGACGTGTTTGTTTGGGTGTATTAGCTTAAGACTTTCGTCTGGAATGGTTATGCATGTGCGAGATGTATATCGTGGGTCCCTAGGACCTGCACTCACTGGGTAATCCAAATTACTCATCCCTCTTCCTTGCAAGTGAGCGCGCTGACATACAGGAGTAGTCATTCAGCTTGGTAATGGTTTTGAAAAGACACGGATTTTATTTTATTATTCGTTATTTATTTTAAAGACGTTGATATTTTAATTTGGATTTGATTTTTAAGTTGAAAATGGTTTTGTAAGACATTTTGGATACGATTCTTGGGAATAAAGTGGCATTGAACTAGCAAGTGGTTTCTTGTGGTAAAAGTTAATGCATTTGAACATGCCGTATTGGTTACGTAAGAGGCGGGTGTTACACTTTACCTACAAACAAAAATCAAGATCCCAAAATATCCGGAGTTAAGGTGAAGAAACAAAGGTAAAAAGGAAACGAAAGATGCAGAAACCGGCGATCCAAAATTGTTTACCCAATCTAACATTTAACTAAAATTATACGTTTTATTTAATAATTATTTCACGAGTACCATCCTAGTTTATATAAAAGGAACATAATCAGCCAACCTAAAGTACAACCTACAGATTGTTTCTTAAATATCAGTTTTTTTTTTTAATATCAGATTTTATTCCATATGTTTTAATTGTTCTTCGTTTTCACATTCATAGATTATATATATGTTGATATTTTACCAATTAAGCTTGATACTTATGTTTACTATAAAATGCAACCTTCTCACACTAATTGTTACAAGTTAATTTCAATATCAATAGCTCTATTCTTTCCCTCTTAATTCTATTTATTTGGCTTAACTAGCAGCTACTAAGAAAAAAATGAAGAACTTTATGCAGTTAATCTCTACACTCTTCTTCTTAGTTATACCTCTTGTCGCACCAGGTATGCAAAACTAATTTTCCACAGTATTAAGCCATAACAAAATCTACTAAAATATATATATTTTTGGCATGGATGTTAGAATATGCTAAAATATATGTTATCTACTTATATTTTCATTCCCTTTTGTATGCATAGACTACTTAATTATTTGATTATAATGAAATAATCATTTTTTCAACACAATCTCGTACTTTGGAATGTATATTAATGCAGTAAAAAAAGTTTATTCGATAGAGTATTGAAAACACACGTTATTTCCAAAACAATTGTAATTTATAACGAATTTATCACTCTAAGATTGAATTTTCTTTTTCTTAGTTTTGATTAGCCAACATTCAAGCGACATTATTGCGATAAACCCTTCAGTTTTGTTTATAAGTTATAACTAAGTTTTACAGAAAATATTGTTGTAACGAGAGAGTTTTTCGTCATTACTAGTTATTTCTGTGGTCACAAAATAGAATTATAATTGAATAACAAAATATATTATTTTATAGGTTTGAAGATGGTTCAAGGACAACAAATGTGTGAAGCAAAAAGCATAAATTTTAGGGGAATGTGCTTGAAGTGGAGGAACTGCCAACGTGTATGTATGAGCGAAGGTTTCCCTGATGGTCGATGCAAAGGATTCTTCCGCAAATGCATTTGCAGGAAGCCATGCCCTGTTGCTAATTAAAGTAATTTTTTATTAATTGATTATACACAATCGCTAATCGATAAAATCTCTACTTATTTAATTTGATAAAAAGTAGAGTACAAGTCATGTACTCAAAAACTCATACAATGTGCGTGCATTTGTTTTCATCAACCACATAAAGATAATCAATATATCAATTTTAAATTTAACTTCTTCATCATCACCTAGGATATATTCGTGAATCATGATGTTTTAATCATTGAAGAAATTATGGAGGGATTTATTGATTATGAAATAGAGCTTATAATGGTTGATAGAGCCCTTTTAGCAATTGAATTAGCCATAAAATTTAAAGGGATGATGATCCTTCTTCTTCATGAGCTCTAACTATTGACTTTTGTTTTTCACCTTTATGTTTGACTTCTTATTTAATCAATCGCTTATCTCGGGATGGTTTGAGTTAGTCGTCACTTCAGCTTCCCCATTCGATGGGCCTATTAATTGGGCAAAGATTTGTACACCAACAACAATTTAAAAAAATTTACAACAGGAAAAACGAAATCGTTTAAGAGCGTACAAAGATGGCAAAGATCAGACTCTCAGATGCTTACAGAGATGGCTAAAAAGTGTTTAGGGTTATCAGAATCTTCAGGGGATGCAGATTATTATGTAAAACCGTAAGAGAAAATGGACTAGTTGATGTCCACATTTTCCAACCCCTTTCCTTGTCGCCCGTCTCCCCTAGACTTAGATTTTTCTCGGGAACCACCATGAAAACATCCATCTATCTCCTTGTTGATCCATATCATTCCTTGGAATTTGTGTGTGCCATGTGATTCTTTTTTAAAAATCAGATGTTTCATTCCTTTCATGTTGCCACGAATTTTCTTTCAAAATAGGAAATGGTTTTATGCTTTATAAATCTCATATGCATGGAATTTTACCTTGTTTTGTGAATCCCAAGGAAATACTAAACTATGATCTTCAATGATACAATAACCAAAGTATTTACAAGTACGGTGATTGGAAAATTGTGTTATTCCTCTCTCTCTCCGACGTTTTTGCACATAAGTGCATCTATGACGATGGAAAACAAGAGTGTGAGAGGTTTGAAAAGAGGTAAGGTAAAAGGTGGGTATCAACTAAAAAAAGTTGGCTATTCAGGATCAACAAGAGTAGTAAAAATAGTAAGAAATCTGGAATGTATGGTTCCTTTCTTTGATTTAACACATTCAATGGAAAACAATTAAATCAAGTTAAATGTCCAATAAAATAGAGATATCATAATTTTTCAGCTAAATTTATGTAAGCTGAAATCCTCTGGAGAAGTCAAGTTGACATAAGAACGAAAGAAAAATGATGCTAGTAGCAGATATAACTTTTTCCAGACTTACTTCTCACTGTTTTCATTGTGATAGTTAGTAAGGAGGGATAAGACATAATATATATATATATATATATATATAATATATAATCAGAAGACCATGAACAATGATGTATCTTAGTATAGGTTCTTAAGTAATTAAAGTTTAAAAATAAATAAAAATTGAGCTTTAATCAGAAATTGTATCTTAAATAAGAACTTTAAGTCATGTTTAAGATATGTATCTTAGTGACACGTGTCAGAAGGAGAATGGATCGGTATTTTTTTTATGGAAAAAAATAAAACATTTTTTTATGTTTAATAAATCAAATAAATTTTTCATAAAATAAAAAAAAAGTCAAATTTTTTTATTAAGAACCTCATCAAAGTTTTACCAATGGAGATGAAAAAATAAATTAGGAATTCTTAGATTAAATCCACAATAAAAAATTGCTAAGAATCTTATATGAGATTTACTATTGTGCATGCTCTAAAAGCAACAAAAAATAAAGTAAAAAGAAAATAAAATAAAATAAAAACTGAAATTAGAGATCCTCCGTGCTTTATGTGTTTAAAAAAGGCATTTGCCTCAGGTTCCAACATATATAATATTTTAGGGACCTTAAATGAATAAAAATATTCTTATTCAAAGTGGTTTTATTAATTGAGTTTAAGTATTGCCAACCGAAGTTCGACTATTTGTTGATCGGCTTTTTATTTTATTATTTTATCCTTGGGATTTGCGTTTGCCATGATATTCTTTTATAAAAATCAGATGTTTCATTCCTTTCATGTTGCCACATTTTTTTTTCGAAATGAAAAATGGTTTTATGCTTTATAAATCTCATATGCATGGAATTTTACTTTGTTATGTGAATCCCAAGGAAATACTAAACTCCGAACATCAATGATACAATAACCAAAGTATTTACAAGTACAGTGGTTGGAAAATTCTCATTCCTCTTTCTCCGACATTTTTGCATATAAGTGCATATATGATGATGAAAAACAAGAGTGTAACAGGTTTGAAAAGAAGTAAGATAAAAGATGGGTATCAACTAAAAATGAGTTGGCTATTCATGATCAATAAGAGTGGTAAAAATAGTAAGAAGTCCGGAATGTATGGTACATTTCTCTGATTTAACAAATTTTATGGAAAAAAATTAATTCACGTTAAAAGTACAATAAAATAGAGTTATCATATTTTTCCAACTAAATCTCTGTAAGTCAATGAGCTCAAAATACAAAAGCAAACAACTTAGCATGAAGTGCTCGAAACTACATTTATTGCTTAGATTATGTAAACTCAAACCCACCAAATTAGATTTCCGATTCATTTTAGAAGTTAAGGTTGTTGAAAAAAAAAAAACTCTATAAGCTGAAATCCTCTGGGGAAGTCAAGTTGACATAAGAAAAATGACGCTAGTAGCAGATAGAACCTTTTCCAGACTTGCTTCACACTGTTTTCAGTGTGATAGTAGTAAGGAGAGATAAGACAATTATATATAAAAAAAATATCAGTATAAAAGCAACCAAAAATAAAGTGAAAAGAAAATAAAATAAAATAAAAACTGAAATTAGCGATCCTTTAGACTAGCACTTTGTTTGTGGCTGCGGGTTCTCCTAGCTCCCCCCCCCCCCAAACGCTAATATGTATATAGTCGCGTGCCACTGGTCTCTGTATCGGTTGATCATCACGTTTCTCAACTGTTGGGGCGCGGAAACAAGAAGCTCGTCTCGATACTCTGATGCTGGAGAGGGACTCCCAAAAGACCGATGTTCTTCACTTTGCTATCCATAGTCTTCTCTCTGTAAGCTTTCTCGTCAGACACATTAGGCAGTGGGAGCAATTTGAGAACCAGGTCATCCTCCTGAGCGGTAGAGGGTGCCAAATGTATTGAACCTTCAAAGCTCATGTTCGTTGTTTCTTGCATTCCGTGTCTTCTCTGTTCTGTTTTGGCCTTCGATACTTCTTATGCAACCTCCGATTTGTGTTTGTTTTTTCTAGCTTGGTTCAATGGATCTTGGAGAGGTTCAAAGTTTTTGCATGTTACAGCTCCGTTAAAAGATCTAATGGTGACTTGGTGTCAAATAGAGGTGCAGTTCTGTTTTGGCGGCTATTCTACTTTCGTGGGAGATGGTTCTCGTAGCTTTCAAATGTTCGGGAATGTCTGCTGGATGCGGCTTCTCTGGCTACTCGAAGAGGCTTCTATGCCGCCAGTTTGTGGTTTGGTCCATTGAAGCATTTTCGTTTTTTTGTTCGTCCTCGGAGAAGCTATAGGCGCTGCTACTTGCGAGTTTTGAGGGTTGGCCTCGGGTGGGAATTGATCATGGCAACGACGATAAGGACTCGAGTTTCAAGGAACTGAGGCAACAATGCAAATTTCCAAGTTAGTTCAGAATTGGTGTTTCTTTGTCGGATTTCTTCTGGGCACGCTTGTCGACTTTTTTTTATATCTTTTCTTTCTTTTTGTTGTAACTTTGCCTTTGTTTGTAGTTTTCGATCTTTTTGCTTTCTAAATTATCTCTGTAATTTTTGTCACAATTCTAAAATTGGTATAAAACTTAACATTTTACCCCAAAAACAAAAACAAAACAAAAAATGTATTGAACCTACTGAAATTTTTGGAGTTCAAATATACCTTGGTTTTAAGAAAACAATTATACAAAGAATAAACGGAATCAGACACCTTACCGTCCCTGTGTTCGTAACTGAAAAAAAACTAAAATAAAATCTCTATGGTTTGATATATTATAAGCCATGTTCTTTTAGGTGTCGTTAGTGACAACAACCAGCAATCAGCACTACTTTTTTAAACTAAATCTAAAACCAACGACAAGGAATCAAGTGAAGGGTCAAGACCTGCAACAACGCTGCCGGTTAAGAGTGACGTTGAAGAAATTATCGACTCAAGTTTTTGCAAACAGAATTCTCTCAGCGACGAAGTTAAAGTGACATGTTATGAGGAATCACGTTTTGCCATTCATTAAAATACAAATGTAAAACAATAGATTTAAACAAAAGACATCAAAAATTGTAAAGCAATGATTTGCTCAAGTATTGAAAGAGTGAAATGCAAAGTAGAAGTGATCCAAGAAAGGTCAGAGAAGGAGGCTAGTTCTTGAATCGGATGCTCCGGCTTATGTTGGGATTGATACCGGAACCTTTTCCTCCATATGATGGACCCGAAGGTTTCCTTATGTCTCTGACTTGTCCTTTCCGTCTGATGACTTTCTGCTGGTTCTTTACCTACAAACAAAAACCAAGATCCCAAAATATCCGGAGTTAAGGCGAAGAAACAAAGGTAAAAAGGAAAAGAAAGATGCAGAAACCGGCGATCCAAGATTGTTTACCCAATCTAACATTTAACTAAAATTATACGTTTTATTTAATAATTATTTCACGAGTACCATCCTAGTTTATATAAAAGGAACATAATCAGCCAACCTACAGATTTTTTCTTATATATCAGTTTTTTTTTTGAATATCAGATTTTATTCCATATGTTTTAATTGCTCTTCGTTTTCACATTCATAGATTTTATATATGTTGATATTTTACCAATTAAGCTTGATACTTCTGTTTACTATAAAATGCAACCTTCTCACACTAATTGTTACAAGTTAATTTCAATATCAATAGCTCTATTTGTTCCCTCTTAATTCTATTTATTTCGCTTAACTAACAGCTACTAAGAAAAAAAATGAAGAACTTTATGCAGTTAATCTCTACACTCTTCTTCTTAGTTATACTTCTTGTCGCGCCAGGTATGCAAAACTAATTTTCCACAGTATTAAGCTATAACAAAATCTACTAATATATATATATTTTTGGTATTAATGTTAAGATATGCTAAAATATATGTTATGTACTTATATACTTTCAATCCCTTTTTATGCATAGACTATTTAATTTAAAATTTGATTATAATGAAATAATCATTTTTCAACACAATCTCGTACTTTGCAATGTATTAATGCAGTAGAAACAATTATTCAATAAAACATTGAAAACACACATTATTTCCAAAACAATTGTTAATTTTTACTCTCTCTCTTTCGCAAAGAGTGTCGTTTTGAAGTTTAATTCTTGTTTGACAAAGAGTGTCGTTTTATGTTTTCAATGCAGAATTTTGTAAAAAAATCCAGTTTTAACCTTATAGTTTTAGTGTATTATTTAGAGAAAGATGTATTTGGTGTATTAATAAGGGGTAAAATATAGTTTTTAATAGATTTTTTAATATGTGTGAAAAACTCTCAAATTACACTTTTTGTGAAACAGAGGGAATAAAATTCGTTACTCCCTTTGTTTCGCAAAAAGTGTAATTTGAGGTTTTTCACACATATTAAAAAGTCTATTAAAAACTCTATTTTACTCCTTATAAGGTTGAATTTTCTTTTTCTTAGTTCTGATTAGCCAACATTCAAGCAGCATTATTGCGATAAACTCTTCAATTTTGTTTATAAGTTATAACTAAGTTTTACAGAAAATATTGTTGTAATGATAGAGTTTTTTGTCATTACTAGTTATATCTATGGTCACAAAATTGAATTATAATTGGATAACAAAATATATTATTTTATAGGTTTGAAGATGGTTCAAGGACAACAAATGTGTGAAGCAAAAAGCATAAATTTTAGGGGAATGTGCTTGAAGTGGAGGAACTGCCAACGTGTATGTATGAGCGAAGGTTTCCCTGATGGTCGATGCAAAGGATTCTTCCGCAAATGCATTTGCAGAAAGCCATGCCCTGTTGCTAATTAAAGTAATTTTTTTATTAATTGAATATACACAATCGCTAATCGATAAAATCTCTACTTGTTTAATTTGATAAAAGAGTAGAGTACAAGTCATGTACTCAAAAACTCATACAATGTGCGTGCATTTGTTTTCATCAACCACATAAAGATAATCAATATATCAATTTTAAATTTAACACCAGACGCTTCATCATCACCTAAGATATTCGTGAATCATGATCTTTAAATCATTGAAGAAATTATGGAGGGATTTATTGATTATGAAATAGAGCTTTTAATGGTTGATAGAGCCCTTTTAGCAATTGAATTAGCCATAAATTTGAAAGTGATGATGATCCTTCTTCCTCATGACCTCTAACTATTGACTTTTGTTTTTCACCTTTAAGTTTGACTTCTTATTTAATCAATCGCTTATCTCGGGATGGTTTGAGTTAGTCGACACTTCACCTTCCCCATTCGATGGGCCTATTAATTGGGCAAAGATTTGTACACCAGCAACAATTTAAGAAATTTTACAACAGGAAAAACGAAATCGTTTAAGAGCTTACAAATATGGCATATGGAACCCCCACCTGGTCGACCAGTTAGTCGATCAGATTCCCATCAGACTCTCAGATGCTTACGGAGATGGCTAAAAAGTGTTTAGGGTTATCAGAATCTTCAGGGGATGCATATTATTATGTAAATCCGTAAAAGAAAATGGACTAGTTGATGTCCAGAGTCTCAAACCGTTTTCCTTGTCGTCCATCTCCCCTAGACTTGGATTTTTCTCTGGAACCACCATGAAAACATCTATCTATCTCCTTGTTGATTCATATCATTCTTTGGGATTTGGGTGTGCCATGAAATTCGTTTTAAAAAATCAGGTGTTTCATTCCTTCCATGTTGTCACGTTTTTATTTTCAATGGAAAACGGTTTTATGCTTTATAAATCTCATATGCATGGTAGTTTACCTTGTTTTGTGAATCCCAAGGAAATACTAAACTCTGAACTTCAATGATACAATAACCAAAGTATTTACAAGTACAGTGGCTGAAAAATTGTGCCATTCCTCTCTCTCCGACGTTTTTGCATATAAGTGCATATATGACGATGAAAAACAAGAGTGTGAGAGGTTTGAAAAGAAATAAGGTAAAAGGTGGGTATCAACTAAAAATGAGTTGCATATTCAAGATCAACAAAAGTGGTAAAAATAGTAAAAAATCCAGAATGTGTGGTTCATTTCTCTGATTTAACACATTCGATGGAAAAAAATTAAATCAGGTTAAAAATCCAATAAAACAGAGTTATCGTATTTTTCCAACTAAATCTTTGTAAGCTGAAATCCTCTGAGGAAGTCAAGTTAACATAAGAAACTGAGAAAAATGACGCTAGTAGAATGTAGAACCTTTTCCATACTTGGTTCTCACTGTTTTCAGTGTGATAGTAGTAAAGAGGGATTAGACAGAATTATATATAAAAGAAAATCAGAGTATAAAAGCAACAAAAAATAAAGTGAAAAGAAAATAAAAACTGAAATTAGCGATCCTCTAGACTAGCACTTTGCTCGTGGCTGTGGGTTCTCCTAGCTCTCCCCAAACGCTCATCAGTATATAGTCGCGTGCCACTGGTCCTTGCCTTGTCTATCTCATATCTTGGTATCGGCTGATCATCACGTTCCTCAACAGTTGGGGCGCGGAAACAAGAAGCTCATCTCGATACTCTGATGCTGGAGAGGGACTCCCAAATACTATACAGAAGACTGTTGTTCTTCACTTTGCTACCAACAGTTTTCTCCTTGTATGCTTTCTCGTCAGACACATCAGGCAGTGGGAGCAATCTGAGAACCAGGTCATCCTATTGAGCTGTAGAGGGTGCCAAATGTATTGAACCTTCAAAGCTCATGTTCGTTGTTGCTTGCATTCTGTGTCTTCTCTGTTCTGTTTTGTCCTTCGATTCTCCTTATGCAACCTCCGATGTGTGTTTGTTTTTTTCGGCTTGGTTCTTGGTCAAAGGTATTTGGGGAGGTTCAAAGTTTTTTTTGCAGGTTACAGCTCCGTTAAAAGCTCCAGTGGTGACGGTGTCGAATAGAGGCGGCGGTTCTGTTTTGGCAGCTATTCTGCTTTCGCGGGAGATGGTTCTCACAGCTTTCGCAAGTTCAGGAATGGCGGCTGGATTTGGCTTCTCTGGCTGCCTGAAGAGACTCTCATGCCGCCGGTTTGTGGTTTGGTCCGTTGAAGCGTTTGCATTTTTGTGTTTGTCCTCAAAGAAGCTGTAGGCGTTGCTGCTTGCGAGGTTTTTA
Organism: Alliaria petiolata; assembly: GCA_020283515.1. Lineage (NCBI taxonomy): Eukaryota > Viridiplantae > Streptophyta > Magnoliopsida > Brassicales > Brassicaceae > Alliaria > Alliaria petiolata. The sequence continues at coordinate 21,225,460 of JAHZTW010000006.1, forward strand.
GGGTTGGCCTCGGTGGTCAGGGGGGGGGGAGTTGCTCGTGGCAACGACGACAAGGACTCGAGTTTCAAGGAGTAACAATGCAAATTTCTGAATTAGGGCTCGGAATCGTTGTTTCTTCGTCGGAGTTCTTCTGGGCACGCTATGATGTGTGTTTAGCTTGTCGACCTTTTTATATTTTCTTTGTTTCCTTGTTGTAACATTGCCTTTTTGTAGTTTTCGGTCTTTCTGCTTTCTAAGTTATCTCTATAACTTCTGTCACAATTCTAAAATTGATATAAAACTTAACATTTTACCCAAAAAAAGGGAAAATGTACAAAACCTACTGATATCTTTGGAGTTCAAGTATACCTTGATTTTGAGTAGAGGTTGGCGTTCGGATTATCGAATCAGACCGGGTCAGGTATTTCAGTTTTTGGATATTTCAGAACTATTTCTTTTGGTATCGATCGGGTATTATTAAATTTTGGGTCGGATTCGATTCGGTTCTCGGGTTTTGTTCAGTTCGGATATAATATTTCGGATCCGGTTTTCTCGGATTCGGTTTGGGTTCGAGTACTTTTTTCGAAAAGTAACCAAAAGTACTTGAAAGTAACCGACAATCTAAACATAAAATTCCAAAAGTAAACAAAGTAATATCAATACTAAAGCAATCTAAACATTCAAAATTCAAAATTAAAATAAACATTAAAATTCCAATTTAAAATTATCACCAAAAGACAGAAGTACAAAAAACATAAAAGCAAAAAAAAACTTCAGTTCCTCCATGTTTCTAACTCCCTGTTACATTAAATATCAAATCGACTTATTATCATTGGCAATAAACCGAGAAACAAGTCAAAATAAGGAGTTCAAGTCGTGTACTTAAGAGTTGAAAGTTCAAGATTAAGGAATTCCATTTTTCTTTTTTTAGGAATTGATACTTTCTATGCTTTTTTCTTGAAAATCGGGATGGAGGGAAATGCAATCGACTGGAATAAGGTAAGAGGAGCTGGGATTGGATCTTACAAATCGGATACTTCGGGTACTGTTTTGGGTATCAGATCGGATTGAATATTACTCCCGATTGGGTATTTGATGGTATCAAATCGGGTTCGAATCTGATATTTTCGAGTTGGTACCGGATTGAATTTTCGGTTTCTCAAAACTAGGGCCTGACATTTTACTGAGATCAGACACATTACCGTCCCTGTGTTCGTAACTGAAAAAACTAAAATAAAATCTCTATGGTTTGATATATTATAAGCCCTATTCTTTTAGGTTAGCGACACCAGCAACTCAAGTTTTTGTAAACAGAATTCTCTCTGCGACGAAGTTAAAGTAACATGTTATGAGGAATCACGTATATAGTCGCTGGTGTAATTGGGGTAAACGTTTCACTAACTTGAAGGGTAAATAAGTTTTGCCATTCATTAAAATACAAATGTAAGACAATAGATTTAAACAATAGACATCAAAAATTGTAAAGCAATTTGCTCAACTATTGAAAGAGTGAAATGCAAAGTAGAAGTGATCCAAGAAAGGTCGGAAAAGGAGGCTAGTTCTTGAATCGGATGCTCCGGCTTATGTTGGCATTGATACCGGAACCTTCCACCCCAAAATTTCCGGAGTTAAGGCGAAGAAACAAAGGTAAAAAGGAAAGAAAGATACAGAAACCGGCGATCCAAGATTGTTTACCCGATCTAACATTTAACAAAAATTATACGTTTTATTTAATAATTATTTCATGAGTATTATCCTAGTATATATAAAAGGAACATAATCAGCCAACCTAAGGTACAACCTACAGATTTTTTTCTTAAATATCAGTTTTTTTTTAATATCAGATTTTATTCCATATGTTTTAATTGTTCTTCGTTTTCACATTCATAGATTACATATATATTGATATTTTACCAATTAAGCTTTATACTTATGTTTACTATAAAATGCAACCTTCTCACACTAATTGTTACAAGTTAATTTCAATATCAATAGCTCTATTTGTTCCCTCTTAATTCTGTTATTTCGCTTAACTAGCTACTAAGAAAAAATGAAGAACTTTATGCAGTTAATCTCTACACTCTTCTTCTTAGTTATACTTCTTGTCGCGCCAGGTATGCAAAACTAATTTTCCACAGTATTAAGCTATAACAAAACTAATTCGTCATTACTAGTTATTTCTATGGTCACAAAATTGAATTATAATTGAATAACAAAATATATTATTTTATAGGTTTGAAGATGGTTCAAGGACAACAAACGTGTGAAGCAAAAAGCATAAATTTTAGGGGAATGTGCTTGAAGTGGAGGAACTGCAAACGTGTATGTATGAGCGAAGGTTTCCCTGATGGTCGATGCAAAGGATTCATCCGCAAATGCATTTGCAGGAAGCCATGCCCTGTTGCTAAGTAAAGTAAAAAAAAATATTAACTGATTATACACAATGGCTAATCAATAAAATCTCTACTTATTTAAATTAATAAAAAGAGTAGTGTACAAGTCATGTACTCAAAAAATTAAACAATGTGCATTTATTTTCATCAACCACACATGAAGATAATCAATATATCAATTTTAAATTTAACTTCCGACGCATCATCATCCCCTAAGATATTCGTGAATCATGATCTTTTAATCATTGAAAAGAAATTATAGAGCGGTTTGTTGATTATGAAATAGAGCTTTTAATGGTCGATAGAGCCCTTTTAGCAATTGAATTAGCCATAAAATTGAAAGTCGGGTTATCCATCCTTCTTACTCATGACCTCTAACTATTGACTTTTGTTTTTCACCTTTAGGTTTGACTTCTTCTTATTTAATCCATCGCTTATCTCCGGATGGTTTGAGGGCTTGATTGGTTCTCCCGCTAGCACTCGCAAACGCAGCTTTTGCGGGTGGTAGCGGTTGTTGGCGTTTGAAAACAATCACACAAAACGCTTTCTAACGCTTCAAACGGCTTTTGTCGCTCAAAATCAAAAGCTCCTTCCAGCTAGCGTTTGCGGTTGTGGGGGATTGCGGGTGGATAATTAAAAAAATTAAAAATTAAAAAAGCACAAAATTTATTTAAAATTAAGATATATATATATATAAGAAATTTTTTTAAAAAATAAGATTTGAATATTATAATTACAAATAAATAAATAAATTTGACATTTTTTAACTAATATTCATTAATAATCTTTAGTAATTTTATATGTATAAGATCTATAAATTCTAATTATTTTGATAAGTTTTCTCTTCATCACTAATGTATATATAACAACTAAAATTCTTTTCATCTAACATCTCCATACAAAAAAAAAAACATTTTCTCTATTAAAATCATAGCTTTCATCCAAATTAAAAAAAAATTGATAAATAAAAGTAATAATTTTTATATTTAATTATGTTTAGTTAATAATTTTATTGTTTTTTATAATAATATGGTTTTTAATATTTATTATATTTATAAAATATGTTTATATTGTTAATTTATTGCTTAATCGGTACTGCACCCGCAAGTTAACCAGTCGTAAATAACCCGCAAACACACTCGTTTCTAACCGCGGTACCAGTCGTACAACCCGCTTAATAACGTTGTTAACCGCAATCGCCCGTTTCCGCAAACTCCTGCAACCGCAACCGCAACCGCTGCGTTTAAACCAGTCAGGCCCTCAGTTAGTCGTCACCTCACCTTCCTATTCGATGGGCCTATTAATTGGGCCAAGATTTGTACACCAACAACAATTTATGAAATTTTTCAACTGGAAAAACGAAATCGTTTAAGAACTTACAAAGATGGCATATGGAATCCCCACCTGGTCGACCAGTTAGTCGATCAGATTCCCATCAGACTCTCAGAGGCTTACAGAGATGGCTAAAAAGTGTTTAGGGTTATCAGAATCTACAGGGGATGCAGATTATTATGTAAAACCGTAAAAGAAAATGAACTAGTAAGTGTCCATAGTTTCTAACTCCTTTCCTTGTCGCCCGTCTCCCCTAAACTTGGATTTTTCTCGGGAACCACCATGAAAACATCCATCTATCTATTTGTTGATCCATATCATTCCTTGAGATTTGTGTGTGCCATGAGATTCTTTTTTAAAAATCAGATGTTTTATTCCTTTCATGTTGTCACGTTTTTTCCGAAATTGATAACGAATTTTCCCTTGTTTTGTGAATCCCAAGGAATACCAAACTCTGAACTTCAATGATACAATAACCAAAGTATTTACAAGTACAGTGGCTGGAAAATTGTGTCATTCCTCTCTCTCCGATGTTTTTGCACATAAAATGCATATATGTGCAAAACAAGAGTGTGAGAGGTTTGAAAAGAGGCAAGGTAAAAGGTGGGTATCACCTTAAAATGAGTTGGCTATTCAGGATCAACAAGAGTAGTAAAAATAGTAAGAAGGTTGGAAATGTATGGTTCATTTCTCTTATTTAACACATTCAATGGAAAAAATTAAAATCAGGTTAAAAGTCCAATAAAATAGAGTTTTCATATTTTTCTAACTAAATCTCTATAAGCTGAAATCTTCTGGGGAAGTCAAGTTGACATAAGAAAGAAAGAAAAATGACTCTAGTAGCAGATAGAACCTTCTCGAGACTTGCTTCTCACTTTTTTCAGTGTGATAGTAGTAAGGAGGATAAGACGTAATTTATATATATAAAAAAATCAGAGTATAACAGCAACAAAAAAATAAAGTGACAAGAAAAGAAAATAAAAACTGAAACTAGCGATCCTCAAGACTAGCACTTTGCTCGTGGCAGCGGGTTCTCCTAGCTCTCCCCAAACGCTCATCTGCATATAGTCGCGTGCCACCGGTCCTTGCCTTGTCTATCTCATACCACGTTCCTCAATAGTTGGGTCGCGGAAACAAGAAGCTCGTCTCGATACTCTGATGCTGGAGAGGGACTCCCGAATACTATACAGAAGACCGTTGTTCTTCACTTTTCTATCCACAGTCTTCTCCCTGTCAGCTTTCTAGCCAGACACATTGGGCAGTGGGAGCAATCCGAGAACCAAGTCATCCTCCTGAGAGGTAGAGGGTGCCAAATGTATTGAACCTGGTCTTGTTTGTTGTTGCTTGCATTCCGTGTCTTCTCTGTTCTGTTTTGGCCTTCGATGTGGCTCCTTATACAACCTCTGATATGTGTTTGTTTTTTCCGTCTTGGTTCAACGGTTCTTGGAGAGGTTCAAAGTTTTTGCAGGTTACGGTTCCGTTAAAAGCTCCAGTGGTGACTTGGTGTCGATTAGAGGCGGCGGTTCTGTTTTGGCGGCTATTCTGCTTCAGTGGTAGATGGTTCTCGCAGCTTTCGCAATTTCGAGAATGGCGGGTGGATGCAGCTTCTCTAGCTGCCCGAAGAAGCCCATGTGCCACCGGTTTGTGGTTTGTGGTTTGTGTTCATTCTCGGAGAAGCTGTAGGCGATGCTGCTTGTGAGGTTCGAGGGCTGGCCTCGGGTGGTGGTTGCTCGTGACAACGACGATGAGGACTCGAGTTTCAACTTTCAAGGAACTCGGGCAACAATGCAAATCTCCAGTTAGCGCTCGAAATATGTGTTTCATCTTCGGATTTCTTCTGGGCACGTTATGATGTGTGCCTAGCTTGTCGACTTTTTATCTTTTCTTTGTTTCCTGTTGTAACTTTGCCTTTGTTTGTAGTTTTCGGTCTTTTTGCTTTTTAAGTTATTTATGTAACTTATGTCATAATTCTGAGTTTATTACATTCAAAGACATTTTCCACTTTATAATTACATTATAAGGTACTTTCAACTACGCACATACTTTGATCATATGCAACGTCATTCATACCCTTTTGACTTTCAATTTATTCTTTTTTTCCTTCTTTCTCTTTCTTTCCCCTGCGACGACTTCAACGCCTCCTTCTCTCTCAATTTCTCCACCTCGTTCATCGTTTCTATGCTTGATTCTTCTTTTCAAGCATCTAATTAAACTTTGATTATTCCATTCACCTCACATATTTTACGGTGAGGATAAAGAATCGACTAGCTAGACGATGATACGCCCATCGATCAGGTTAATTGAGGGTTGGTGATGATTTTAACGAGAAGAGCATCAATCCGATCCAATTTCAATGATTAACTTCTCTATTGCCCCATGGTTGGATTTGAAGGTAACAAATCAGTTTTACTTCCATTGAAACTCAAAATTGCGTTTTGTGATTCATCTTTTTATGGATTTGATTTACTGAAACTAGTTTTGGAATTTTTTGTTTGTTTGTTATTGTTGACACCTTTAAGCACACGGAACGCAATTAGATCGCTTGGTGCACAGAACTTTACTGGGTAGGAAACCAAAGGAGAAAAGGAAGCTAATGGAAGATCTAATCCCACCTTTTGATTGTCTCCATGATGATTAACATCACTATCATTCTAGGGGCTTTGTATAATTGTATCCATGAGATTGTGTCCATGAGATTTAAATAGTACGATATGTCTAGCGACAGAAGGCTTCGACTTGCGCTTATCATGATAGGGTTCATGTGTTCGAGATGCATTGGACAATCATCGATGGACATATATTCATGGACAACTACAGGTGGTTGGGTTGAGAGATTCAACCACTCCAGCAGAGTACAAACCCCAACAATAAACAAGAACTTGTGGCTTTCAGAGTACCAAAACAGAGACATTTAAAAAGTCCTCTGATGGCTAACTAACAATTGTCTAAGTAAAGTTATTGTCTTACACAAATTGTGAATTGAATGAAGAAGGGGAAATGTTTCTATTGTTTATTTTTCAATTTTATTTTTAATTATGTGCCCATATCAAATAAATGTTTAAATTATTACCTATAGAAACATATCCATGTAAAACTTATCCATCATAGGTTGTCCACAAGACTCTTGAATTATAGTGTAAAATGATTGATGCAATAGTGTTGGTTGATTGTGATTACTGGTTTATCTTTTTTTTAGTTCTTCTTAACATTGTTTGATGCATTTCTCATCTAATCTTTGTGTATTATGGCTTTTAGATCTTCTCCAGTGAAGAGAGGACACTATGAGATAAATCTCATGGGTTAGAGCAAAGATAGAGTGAAGCGAATGAAGATTTTGGTCCAAGCAAACATGTCACAAATTGTTGGATGAAATTTGTATATGTGAGAACTGAGAAGATTCTTTTGAATAATGCAAACATGTCTTAATCTTCTCAAACGCGTGCACACAAATACGTACACATAAAAATATCCACAAAAACATGTTCATGACCATTTAAGATTAGAAAATTATCAAATCAGGCTTGGAAACTATGTCTTCTGCTAATTATTTTTATCTTCTCTGTTCATTGTGGTCCAAGCAAACACAAACCAATCCACATCAGGTCGAAATGAATTAATGTGGATTCAAAAAATCATATACATTTTACATCATCTCACAAACATCAATACAACACAATCCACACAAGCTCATCCATGAAAAACAGTACATCGTGTTCACAACAACATATCCTCGACAAGCTGTCCACGACAACCTCACATATCAATCTCACATACATTTCATAAAACACGAATGGAGCGGGATATAATGTCCACGGAAACTTGTCCACCAATACATCAATACAAATGTGTCCATGCAAGATTATTAAATCACTGAATCAGGTTTGTAAACTGTCTCCTGCAGATTTCTTTATCTTCTTTACTCGCTTTGGTCCAAGCAAACATGACACAATCACATTACCCAGAGATTAGGCTAAAATGAGAAAATGTGAATAATCCATACATGTTTTGATCTTCACAAACGCGTCCACCCAGTCGTATCCACACAAACTGTCCATGAATATGCAAGATCAGTACATCCCAAATGCATAATCTATAATGCAACTGCGTATACTGATATATACATGATGAAGATAATTATGACCTTTGAAACTGAAGTAGTATAACCTAATTGATCACACCGCCCTCTTATGTTGAGGTACTACACATGTGAAACAAACCCATCTCTCATAGCAAGTGTTTTTCCGTCCATCTAACCTCGTCCACTTAAGCCATCTCTTCCAATTTACCCAGCTTCGATTGCTGCCAGAGCTCATTATATACCTTATTCTGATAGATATACACATATCCAACCACAATATCTCGTCCATATGTTCATATTCACATATCTAGTTCTTACATACAGCCATGCATCCACCAAATATACTATGTATGCACTAATTAGTCAAGAAATAATTTATCTATGATAATACTAATTAATTTATCCATGATTATTATCCAGACAAACATATCTATGCTAAATTTTGGGATCGAACAAGTTTTCACAAATTCTCCCAATTGAATATTGAATCGAGTGATTGTGAAAAAGCCCAAACTATTGAATCCATGGTGAATAATTTTATGAGACAATTTAATACATATACATAGATCTTGTACCTTAATATCAAACGAATGTGATGAATGAAGAGAAGAAGAAGAATGTGATGAACGATGACACATTTGACGGAGACGCCGAACACTTAGTTGTGCATTTGTTGGCGATCCATTAGCTAAAAGTCATTTAGCTTTCATTAAGGGTAGGATTGGTTTCAATTTATCAAACAAAAGGCAAAGTCATCCAATAGCTAGAAGTACCCTTTTTGTAAAAACCAATTTTATAAGTGCATTTATGTATAAATGACTCCTGATATCTTTGGGTGAAGAGCTATAATGCCCCTAATTATTTTTGAATAACCCCCTCCATAATCTCACTACCCCCTCTTTTTTTACTCTCTCATTTTTACCCTTCCTTCCTTCCTTTTAAAATAAATCAAAAATCAAATAATAATAATTTAATATTTAATCTAAAAACAAAAATAATTAATTTCATTCAACCAATAATTTAACTATCAGTGGGTCCCACTTTTCAACTATTCTTTTTCATCCCCTCTAAAACCAACGATCTCTCAATCGTTATCCATCTCACGGCATTGGGGTTTTAAAATTATTTGCTAAATTGATTGGATATGATCTTACATTAGTAAATAAGGGCTAGAATGGTTAAATGCGCATTGAATTGTACTAAATCGTAGTAGATCCGTAGGTAAATAAAAAAAATTTGGGTGACAGACCTGAGTATTACTAGGCTAACTGGTATTACTAATATATCGGATATTACTGAGAGCAACTGGTATTACTGAGAGAACTCGCATTACGGGAACTAATGATATTTGTTATTCTTGTTCATGGGACAATGAATAAAGCTCGTTGCATAGTCATAGGTTTCGATTATGGGGGACGTTATTCAAAGGACGGTAATGACATAAAATGGGTGTCAAGAGAAGATGAAAAAGGAAGAACTCAAGAAACTAGGTTCTCATTTGTTGGAGAACGCCAAGGAAGAGGAAGAGAAAGATCGAGATTGTATGAGTGGTTTGAGAATGATAGTATTGTAGCTTAATTTATGTTTTCATAACTCATTTATGTGTATTTTCTGTCTTGTAATATTAGATATAACGGGTGTAACTAAGATTATTCATAACTCATTTTCAATTTGATTTAAGAAGTTTATTAGAAAAACAAACAAACAAATTTACGTTAGATAAGTAACTATTAAATGTTAAAAACGTATATTAAATAGGTAAAATAAATTTATAGCATAATGGTTTGTTATTAGAATATTTACACAACAAACACCTTACACTTTTATGATCACTTTGTTAATATTAACCACCTTTGGATGCAAAAGATACATAAGATGAGTTTAAAAAAATATTAATGCATAAAATCTTTGGAAACATACTTTAATTCGCTAAAATCATTTGTAAAACTAAAAATATAAATTTTATGGCTAGGTAAAACTAATTAAAATTGAGAACACCGAAAAGTACAACTATTTGTAAATCGGTATAAGTAGATAACTAAGTGTAATTTTGGCGGCTGACACTGAAGCCAAAAATGGCACACATGTCAATTTGGCTGCGCACATAACATAATTTCGGTGGAACACTATTCAAATTTGGTACAACTATATATAACTAGTTTTATTTGCTGTACAACTAAATTAAATTACATTAAAAAAAAAATTTTGAAAAAATGAAATATCTTATTTATCCCAATATCCATCTTAAATAGTAAATAATAAAATACATTTGTTATATTTTTTGGTAGGATCCATGTTTAATATTTTCTGATTTTTTTTTTGTAAATTCATTTTTGTTTACTCATAATAATACCTAATAATCGAAATACTTTTTCGGTCAGAGTAATATTTAATAAGTCTAGTAAGAACTAGTAAAATCCATACATTAAGTTGTAAATACCCAAAATACCTTCAGCAATAAAAAATAAAAAATATCCAAAATACAAAACATCAAATACCCGATACAAATACATCCAAACTATAAGTTTTAAGCGTCCATATCTCAACCATCAAATTATCACTTAAAAAGAGATTTTTAGAGAGTTTCTAAAATTCAATGTAACTCGAATTTTATGTTTATTTCAGATTTAATACTTGATTTCGGGTTTGTCTATGGATTTCGGGTTTGTTGTTCGTTTCTGATTTCGAATTTCTGGGTGTTTGAATTTCTGATTTTCTGGGTTTTTGCGTTTTAGTAATACTGGGTAACACTTGGTACAACTAGCTTCATTATCAAGAGGGAGATGAGAAACAAGATGATGAACATAAATGATGCCGTCGTCAGAGTTATCTTCAGAGAAGAGAGGAAGCATATCGGAGATAATTTCACTCAAGCGAGAAGCAGATTTAGATTCTTGATGCAACAGGTTTTAGAGTCTGTTTTCGAGTTTTAAATTTATAACCCTATTGTCTGCAAGTGCACATATGTGTGTTGTAGTATTTAGGGTGTCGAACCACAGAGACTATGATGCTTCAGACGAATCCACTAAAACAGATAATCAAATGAGAACGATCAAATTAAAAGTTGATTTTGGAGAAGTGATGGTTTAGTAACTGAACGGAAATCAAAAGCGGATTGCAAAACTATAAAACAGAACGCTGGGTGTCAGGGATCTCTCGGGGTATTTCACGAAATGATTCTACGGATTAACAAACTTGATCTAGCCAAAATCAATTCATCTGAATCTCAAGCTCAAACATGAAAGTGGTCGGATTTCCCTTTCGGAAAACCAAACACCTAAACCTATACAACTCGTTTGCTTCCCTTTCGGTAGCGACGTCGCAACAAGGTCAGCTATAAGAATAGGTTCAATGAAGCTCACAAAACACCGCTGATATGCATAAGCATCCTTCGGTGTCTGCTCGTTTAAAACTATGTCCGGCCAAAAGATTCACCGCATACGCGGCTCTAGTGATTCCACAATCAATCCTAAGTGGCCAGCCAAGGATTATGCAGTAAGAAAGAATTCAAACGAAGAACAGTTGAAAAGTATTTTATCTATGATCTAACAACCTATTGAATCAAACCATGAAATCCCTTTGAGAAACCCCCTTTGAAACCCAACTGAAAGACTACTCGGACATGGAATCAAAATTCATTATCATTGCAATAAGTAAAAATCACAAAGGTCTAAAGGGAACAGGAAAAGTAGTAGTAGTGATGCAAAAGAAGTATAGAAAGGATGAAAAATAGCAGTAGAGCAAATCGACGAGGGGAGGACGAAGAAGATGGCTTTCGCTCCTCTCCTTCTTCCTCCTTAGTGGTGGCTTCTCTTTTAGGTCGTGGATTGGGTGGCTGCGAACGTGATAACAAGCATATTTTACCCATTTTTGCTATTATAAGTGAGTGCTTTAATAAGCATTTCACTAAGGTTTTAATGCATAAACACTAGATTTCGAGTATTTGGTTGTTCAAGACTCTTTTCAGGTAAACTTAGCAAAAGACGCTTATTTGGGAGCAAAATGGACAATTCCGGAAACAGTGCTCAAGGACAGAAGTTAAACACCAAACGAAGGCCTTCCGACCACAAGATCAAGCTCATATTTGGAGACAAGGAAGCCTTATCAGCCGTCTTTCACCTCGAAGTGGTTTGATGACAATCCCACGGTTGGATCTCAAGTTATGGAAGAAGCAAAAAGGTCCGTCAAGCACCCGGAAGACCGAGATGGCCGCGCCACGGCCGATCCAGACGACCAGTGGCCGCGCCACGGCCCATCACTCGAGCGGCCAGCCCACTCGCAGTTCCCGAGCCCATTTGAAGCCCAACTTAAATCTGCAGCCGTCTTAAGCAAGCCAAGACCTAATCCACGACCTAGAGGACTTGAAGACCTATATATACTCGATGTTTAGGGTTTTTCTAAAAGGACGATCATCACGAAATACTCAAAGTCATAGATTTCTTTTTGGTGGCCGCGAATCCCGTATTCGCGGTTTGCCTTCGTTCTTTGAGGGAGATTGATTTGTTCTTGAACCCTCTTTGCTTCTTATCAATTTATACAAGTTGTGCATTCATCAATCATGATTTTTACTTCCCCTTTCATGTCTGAGTAGATTACTTTCGTTGGGTATTCTTTAAGAGGATCTATGGGGAATTTCATTAACTGTTATTAGACCAATCGTTTAGGTTGTAGACTACGGTTTTCTTTCTTACCACACTTGTTCTTTTTTCATGAATATAGCGTCATGAACTAGAGTCTGTTCGCAGGAGCTCGAGAGCAGCTAACGCCCTGAATCTCGGATCCGGACCTAGTGGGGTAGAGCACATCATTCCTGGAACGCTTATGCGTGGTCAGGAAGGTGGCGTGAATGTTTATTGTCCTGATCTTATTGCTTGATTGTTTAGGTCGCAGGATACGATAGTATACCTACGAAATTTGCATTCATAGATCAATCTATCTTTGTCAGAGTTAGGTTGTTAAAACCAGTGAATCAGTTTAGGGAGAACCGCCTAGTCTCGTTTGCTTAACTTTTGTGAGTTTGATTTCTAGTTAGAACCCCATAGATTTCCCGAGAAGATCCCCAACGTGTTCACCCATCTGCTTTTCAATCGAGATTTACGCACTTCAATATTTACTTTCTGCACTGCTTTTTAATCGAGATTTACGCACTTCCATACTTACTTTTCCGTCTGATATAGAGTTGATTGACAACCAGCTCTATATAAACTTGCTTTTCGTTTCCTGCATTCAATAGCTACTGAAACCGTGACACAATCCTACAAACCCCCAATTCTCTGCGTCTTTGCTTGCCCTGATTCTTCTGTTTTGCAGTTGACCTCCTCCCTGTGGATCGATACCCTAAGTACTACAACGCACGCTGTGCACTTGCAGCTTAGGGTCCTACAAATTAAAAACTAGATGAGTCCCCAAAGAAATCCTCCAATCTCGGACGACTATTAAGACCCCATCAAGCTTTTGGCACCGTTGTCGGGGAGGTTGCGTTTCGCTGTCCAAAGCAAAGGTCAGGATCACAACTCAAAGACATTCTTTTTCTCTAACTTCTAGATTTCTTTCTATGAGTTACAGGAACCACTACACCATGGAGAGTGCAAGGATAGATCCTTACATGCATCCCAACGTGCGTCCACCTGCAGAACTTATGCACCATTCTCGGAGACCACCTCCGACGCTGCTGCCACACGAGCGCTTCATGGCTCGCCCTCAAGGAGTACTCCCGCCTCCTATTATCCATGGGAGCGAAAGCCTTCACTTGCCTCCTGCCCAGAGCGATCAGAAAATCGCATCTGCTCCCTTGTATCAGCTAGTGGAGAACCTTATTGAAGCAATTACGGTAATGATTGATTATCAAGCCAAGTCCGAAAGATCTTTACACGCCCGGATGGACTCCATCCATGGTGAGGTTTTCCACAAACTCCACGAAGTCGCCAACAACGTGAAGGTATTGGAGAACCGCATTTTTGGCAATATCAACAAATTATCAAGAACTTCCGAGGACTTGGCGGATCACGTAGGGGTTCTAAACCGCGGATTAGGTGATGTCCGCACCGTGAAATACGAGTCCGAGGAAACTTACGGGACAATTTACAGCATCATAGGCCGAATGGAGAAAAACATTCATGAGATGGAAGACGCCCACCGAAAGGCTGAATCTCAAGTCAAGGACTTGAGAGACGAGATTCAGAATATGGCAAAGGTCCAAAGGAAGAACGAAGGCACCTTAGCTAGGATATCCAAGGAGCAAAAGCGGCTCGACGGGCTCATCAACAAACTTATAGGAGATTAGGCAGAACATGAAGCCCTGGCCGTGGGAGTAGAGAAAGCGGAGTAGAGAAAGCACCTTGTTTCTTCATCCAACCTCACCTGACGTGTGAACCTGCCTCTCAGGGAGAGCAACCCGAACCCGCTGAAGACAGACCTACCGTAGGAATCATCACCAACGTAGAGAGACCTTTTACGCTGCATATCCAGAGGGAAAGATTGGTGGAATTCCACAGAAAGGTGGAAAGGATCCCAGCAAGCATAGAATTCGATGAGGCATGGGAAAGCTACGGCCTGAAGGAATACTTTGAAGACAGTCTGGAAAGCAGAAACGAGATTAGAGTCCATTTTTGTCAAGCCAGACGTTTGATTGCCTCGGCCAGAGCCGCCTACTTCTCCCGAGCTGAGAAATATGAGAGCTACACAAACAGGATCACTCAAGAGAACCTCGACGAGTTCAACAAGGTTGTTCGAGGTCTTCCATCGGGTACCACGTTCATTGAAGCATGGACAGAACATCTTATCGGTCACTATTTCTGTGAAAGCAACGAAACCATGCTGGAGATATAAGACCTCTTCACACGAGCCAGGTCAGGAAGGCTACTTCGCAGCCTGCACAAAGCACTAAACCTTGGTCGATTCCTCATCTCATGTGAAATCAAGCGGATCGAGGTTGAGAACGCGTTATGTGATCCCGGCTCGACCATCAGCGTGCTACCAAGTTATGCAGCGCGAGAACTAGGGATCAGTCATTTCCACATGACGGAAGTGGTGATTGGATTGGCGGACCAATCCTTCGCGACCCCGAAAGGAGTCATCTACGATCTCCCGGTCATCATTGGCGATTGTAGAATCCCGGTGGACTTCTACATAGTCAAGACCCGCCAGGAAGAAGCTGCACCTATCATCTTGGGATGGCCATTCCTAGCCACTGCAGGAGCCATCATGGATTGGCCAAACAGGCGAGTCTCATTTGCCAATATCGATGGGAAGAAGTTCTACCCCGCGATACCTTACACTATGGAGAAACATCTTCTCGAGAAGGATGAAGATGCTATCATGGAGAGACTCGAGGTGCCTTTAACAGAAGAGGCCGCGAAAAAGGAAAAACGACCTTGCCTAAGGTCGAGCCCAACCTCCAACTAAGCTCCCAAACTACCAAAGTCTAGCTAAAAGACTTTAAACAAGAGCGGCTCAATGGGAGGCAACCCATTTTAGGTATTCTCTTTCTCATCTCTTTAACCATACTAATCTTTAGTTTTGGTTTCTTCTTAGTTTACAGCATTTTCATAAACCACAAAAGCAAAAAAAAATCAGAAAATCAAGAAAAGCACAAAAAATCAGAAAAACCAGAAAAAGATAAAAAATATGAAGAAGGAGGTTCGAAGAACACTCACCGGGCGACGAACTGCCCATGGGCCGGCCAGAAGGAGCCTGGCCGCGCCACGAGCCATGATGGCGCAGAGAGGACGTGCCTGGCCGTGGCCGCGACAACCCGTCGCGCGGCAGGCCTTCGTCTGAAACATTCCCCATCCCGACTTCACCAAACCTGATCTCCTTCAACCTGTGTCAAGCCTTTCAAGTTTCCTCCTTGATTCAAGGGCCTTAACACGTCCTAAATACCGCAAAGATCACTTCCACAACCACGACAAATTGTTGTTGCATCAAAGACGGCGAGACAAGACAAGACTCCATCCAAGTCAAGTTAAGTCAATGATCCTTCTCTCTACTTCTACTTCATCCTGCACAATCAACGGACCTGTATCCAAGAAGATGAAGAAGAATACGACGGTTCTAGAGGAAGAAAACCGTTTCCCAAGCTCTAGAAGGAAGAAGATGCAACTTCTTTCACCAAACCGCGAAGAGGAAAGTTCCCGAAGACTAGCTTCCCTCTTCGGCGACCAAGACCTTTACCGAAGCCAAGTAAGGATTTCATATGGCATTGAAGTTCAAACTAGCAATACCTGTCTTCAGGGATCCCGAACAGATCACTGGATAGGCCAGCATAGACCCAAACTTCAAGTTTCTGAGGTGACGCAATCTTCAAGACGCAAGGACGGAAGATTTTCCATCTCTCATTCACGGTGTTATCAAAGGTCAAGGAACCAAGACGAGTACTCGACAACCGGAGTACCTGTTCTTCTCAACAAAGAAGATTTTCTTTTCTTCTTTGCTTGAGAATGATCACTTCTTCGAAGCTCTCATGATGTTTGCGAACCTTCATTGTCCTTTGAGGAACTTGGGTTGCCATTCTCAAACTAAGAACTTCCTTTCTATTTTTTTTTTTTAATAACAAGGGAAGATCAAGGAGAGGTTGCATTTCATCTACTTAGTCATGCTAGAGTCTAAAAGAGGAGCAAAGGTCGAGGTACCTCAAGCCCCTTGACGAGAAGTTTTGATTCATTAGGTGCGGAGTCAACGCAAGATCCTTCGAGTACTCTAGAGATTAGAACTTTATCTGTTGGAATGATCCACTCGCAGTGTTCAACTTATTTTTCCTTGCTTCTAAACCCGTGAAAATGGTCATTAAGGTTCCATGTTCGAAGCGACTTGTACCTAGCAAAGTTCATAGTTTCTGACTAAAGGAAAAAAAAGTTTTGCCTCTATAAAACGACTCGATAAATGATGCAAGTATGCATAAGACTCATCAAATAAAAGTAAAGTTAGAAACCCTCCAGACTTAAATCAAACTGTCCCCAGTTTGTTTAAATCGAGTTGAGGTGAAAAAGATAGGTAAATTCAAGTACAAGCTTGTGAAGACTTACTTGAAAGTGGCGTTGGGTTTGGTGTGGGTGTATGAACGTGTGGTATGATTGAGCTAAGGACTTAATTATTCTCCTTATGTCCCTGCTTAGAATCGATTTAATTGAACTAAAGAAATCGAAAACTTAGCTCGAAAGGAAATGTGTTGCGCGGTTGAGCTTCCTTGCTTCAGACGGTGGTGGTGGGCGTGTGGTGGTGATGTTTGCGGCTGATGATGATGATGATTGGGGCACACCTTTATTGAGAAGAACAGGTACTCTGGTTGTTTAGTACTCGTCTTGGTTCCTCGACCTTTGTAGAACATCGTGAATGAGAGATGGAAAATCTTCCGTCCTTGCGTCTTGAAGATTGCATCACCTCAAAAACTTGAAGTTTGGGTCTATGCTGGCCTATCCGGTGATGTGTTCGTGATCCCAAAAGACAGGTGTTGCTAGTTCTAACTTCAATGCCATATGAAATCCTTACTTGGCTTCGGTAAAGGTCTTGGTCGCGGAAGAGGGAAGCTAGTCTTCAGGAACTTTCCTCTTCGCGGTTTGGTGAAGGAAGTTGCATCTTCCTCCTTCTGGAGCTTGCACAACAGTTTTCATCCTCCAGAACCGTTTTATTCTTCTTCGTCTTCATGGATACAGGTCTGTTGATTGTGCAGGATGAAGTAGAATGAGAGAGATGGATCATTGACTTAACTTGACTTGGATGGAGTCTTGTCTTGTCTCGTCGTCTTGGATGCAACAGCAGCGTGTCGCGGTTGAGGAAGTGATCTTTGCGGTCTTTAGGACGTGTTCAGGCCATTGAATCAAGGAGGAAGCTTGAAAGGCTTGACACAGGTTGAAGGACGTCTGGTTTGGTGAGGTTCGGGATGGAAAAATCTGCAGAGGACGGCCAGCCGCGCAACGGGTAGTCGCGGCCGCGACCTAGCGTCCGGCCTCCGCACCATCGTGGCTCATGGTGTAGTCAGGCTCCTTCTGGCCGGCCCACGTGCGATTCATCGCCCGGTGAGTGTTCTTCAAAACTCCTTCTTCATATTTTTGGTCTTTTCTATTTTTCTGATTTTTTTTTTTTGCTTTTCTTGGTTTTCTTAATTTTTTTTTCTTTTGGTGTTTATGAAAATGCTGTAAATTAAGAAGAAACCAAACTAAAGATTAGTATGGTTAAAGAGATGAGAAAGAGAATACCTAAAATGGGTTGTCTCCCATTGAGCCGCTCTTGTTTAGAGTCTTTTAGCTAGACTTTCATGTGCATCAGGCAACGGGTGCGTTGTCCAGGTACATTTTCTCCCTTATGTCTTCAGGCGTGGCTAGGTATGGCTTGATTCGTTGCCCATTTACCGTGAAGAAACTCCCATTCTTGTCCCAAAGCGTGACTGCCCCGTATGGCTTAACTTATTTTATCTTGAAGGGCCCTAACCATCTAGATCTTAACTCCCTGGAAAGAGCTTCAAGCAAGAGTTGAATAGTAGGACCTGGTCATTGGCCGTGAAAGTGTGTGGGATGATCTTGATGTCATGGTAGGCTTTGGTTCTTTCTTTGTAGATCTTATAGTTCTCGTAAGCCTTGTGTCTTATTTAGTCTAGCTCGTGCACTTGGATGCCTTCAGGTCGAAGTTGATCTTTTTGATAGCCCACTGCGCCTTGTATTCGATTTCCACCGCTATATGACATGCTTTCCCGTAGACTAGGTGAAACGGATTTATCCCCAAAGGTGTCTTATATGCGGTTCTATAGGCCCATGAGGCATCATCTAGTTTTGTTGACCAGTCCTTCCGGTGGATTCCAGTGGTCTTCTGCAGAATCGATTTGATTTCTCTGTTAGATATTTCCACTTGGCCGCTTGTCTGTGGGTGATACGGTGATGCCACCTTGTGTCTTACTCCATTCTTTCTCAACAGGTTGTCGAAAACTTTGTTTATGAAATGCGATCCTCTGTCGCTTATGAAAATTCTTGGAACTCCAAAGCGGGGGAAGCTGATCGTCTTGAACATCTTGACAACGACGCTTGCATCGTTGGTTGGGCTGGTTATTGCTTCCACCCATTTCGAGACATAACCGACTGCCACGAGGATGTACTGATTCCCAAAAGAAGTCGGGAACGGTCCCATAAAGTCGATTCCCCATACATCGAACACTTCTACTTCTAAGATGAAGTTATGTGGCATCTCGTTTCTCTTACTTATGTTTCCCATTCTCTGGCAAGCATCGCATCTTGAGATGAAAGTGTGTGTGTCCTTGAAAATAGTCGGCCACCAGAATCCAGCTTGCAATACTTTTGAGACTGTCTTAAAGTTGGTGAAATGTCCTGCGTAAGCTGATCTGTGGCATCCATGCAGTATGCCTTCAACTTCTTCTTCTGCTACACACCTGATATGTCTATAATTTGCATCATATTTACCTCCATTTAGTGTAAGTTTTTTATCATTTAGGAACCTAATTAAGCATCATTGTATTGCATTTTGATCATTTAGAGTTCTAGGGTGTATTTGCATAGTCTTTGCATATTTTGGTGCATTTGGAGTCTTGATCAGGTGATTTGGATGCTATGGAAGCATGAATGTAGTTGGAGAAGGATGGCATAGCAAAGGAAGGGCAAGAAATCATCAAGAGGAAGAAGAGAAGCAGCTAAATGAGAAGCAAAAGTCTTGTAGAAGCATATCAAGCATTTGGAGGCGTAAAATGTAGTGTCTGTAAGAAGGCCTTGAACTTAGAATCTGACTCTAAAGCCTTCTTAAGAGTTGTAGAGGATCCATTGTGCTTTCTAGTGCCGTTGGAATCAAGTCATTCGGACCCCTGGTTAGAAAGTTACATCGATTTTTAAACGGTTCGATGAGGCGGTTCGACGAGGCTGGCCGAAACTTCTCTCCAGGACGACGGTTCGACGACTATGTTCGACGAGGCTTCACCGAAACTTCTCTCCAGGGTGAAGTTTCGACCAGTAGTTTCGGTGAACCTCGTCGAAACTTTGCCAGACGATTTCTTTTTGACTTCAAATCGGATCAAACGAAGACTTTCCGTTTCGATTCAGCCTTCGAGCTCTTCATGAAAGTTGTAGGTAATTGAATCACCTTTCATCTGGAAGTGGTTTCATGTCATTATGAGCTGTGGTTAGGGAGATATGGCGATTTCCGCAAGACTGCTACCCCGGGTCAAAACCCGGTTTGTTCCGGGTTGACCCGGTTTGACCTCCTTCCCTATAAATACTTAAAAACCTAATTTTTATGTATCTTCTCTTGGGCTTAAACCTAAAAAACGCCCCTTTGTGGTTTTGAGGAGATTTGGAAGATTTCTTTTAAGTTTAATGCAATTTGATTCTTGTTTCTTCTAATCTTTCTTTTTCTATTCATCTAATCATGTTTACTAACACTTCTTGCATGAGATTTGTTAGATTAGCTATGATTAGTGAGTAGTCTCTTAGGAACTTGGGGATGGGTTAGATTTAGGGTTTTCTAATGGTTCAATCTTGCAATCTAGGTTAGATTCTTTCATCTCTCTTCTTATTAAAGTGTTCTTAATGCCAAATAGCTAATCTTTTGCTATTTTGGATCATAAGCATTTCACACACCCACCAAGTGTTTGATGAAATGCTTGAACCACTTTTCTAAGAGATTTATATTCCTAGCCTAAGATATTAGTTGCCTAGGGTGTTTATCATGCCATTTAGACTTATTCTTATTGCTTGCTAATTATTTTAATGCTAACACATCATTAGTTCATTAAGGTGATTAGGAAAGGGATTATTGCCACACATCATGGATTAGTCTTAATTAGTGTTCTAGGCATAGAGAAAGCTTGTTTGAGTTGCTTAAGTGATTGCAAGGTTGGCCATTTAGATGCCCAAATCAATGATTCCATCCCTAGGTTTTGTTTTTAGTAATTTATTAATCTTGATTAGTAGTTAATCTCTTGATTAGTGCTTGATTAGTGATAATTAAGGTTTTAGATCATCTAATTAGTCTTATAGTGTCTATTTTAGGTTGTAACTTGGTTTTAATAGCCCTTTGTCACTTGAATATCGAATTTGGCTTAGATTAAATAGTTTCATGTATTCCTAGTGTTGTTAATCTTAACCCCATATGGATTGACATCTCAAATACTACAATGACATGAGTAGTAGAGATTAATTGAAAGAGGAAAAATCCTACTATCAACACCTTCTGAATAAACCGTCCGTGCACTGTCTATAGAGATACGGCTCATCCCAGAAGTACTTACGGGAGTCTCGTAGAAACTTCTTCTTGATGTATCCCACGAACTGAGGTGGTTTGATGTCCGCTGCGAGGTAGTTTGCGATGTGTCGGAACCATGGCGTGTTGTATGCTCCGGATTGCGCCACATGAGGATGTCTTCTTGTTGGTTCTCTTGTTGCGGTAACTGCATTGATTTCATACATGCTCTTCTCCGGGAGGCTGTCGTTCACTGGGATCTTATCCTCAAAAAATACTCGTGAAAGGTGATATGCTGCCCCATTATCAGCTCCTCTTCTGTCTTCTATCTCCATGTCGAATTCTTGGAGTAGAAGAACCCACCTAATTATCTTAGGTTTCATATCTTTCTTTGCCATTATGTGCCGGATCGCTGCATGGTCTGTATGTACTATAACCTTTGATCCGACCAGGTACTGATGAAATTTTTCAAATGCAAACACAATAGCTAGGAGCTCTTTCTCCGTCGTTGTATAGTTGCACTGGGCGTCGTCCATGGTCTTGCTCGCATAGTAGATTGCGTGCATCTTTTATCTTTCTTCTGTCCCAGAACTGCTCCTACTGCGTAATCGCTGGCATCACACATTATCTCAAATGGCTGTTCCAAATCAGGCGGTTGTACTACTGGTGCTGATACCAGAGCTTCCCTAATCTTGCGGAAGGCTTGCAGGCATTCTTCGTCGAACTTGAACTTTGTGTCCTTGTAGAGGAGGCGTGTCAACGGTCTTGCTATCTTCGAGAAGTCTTGGATCAACCTCCTATAAAATCCCGCGTGTCCTAGGAATCTCCGTATTCCCTTGACATTTGATGGTGGTTGTAGGCTCGTCATGACTTCTACTTTGGCCTTATCAATCTCGATGCCTTTTGCGGAGACCTTGTGTGAGAGCACTATTCTGTCTCTCACCATGAAATTACATTTTTCCCAGTTCAGAACAAGGTGCTTATCTTCGCATCTTTGCAGGACCTTCCCTAAATTACTTAGGCAATCTTTGAAAGACGGTCCATGGACCGAGAAATCATCCATAAAGACCTCCATAAATTTTTCAATATAATCAGTGAAGATTGATAGCATGCACCTTTGAAATGTTCCAGGAGCGTTGCAGAGGCCAAACGGCTTTCGCCGGTACGCGAACGTCCCATAAGGACATATGAAAGTCGTCTTTTCTTGGTCCTCCGGTCGTATAGGAATCTGAAAAAAATCCCGAATATCCGTCAAGAAAACAATAGTATTGATGGTTTGCTAACCTTTCAAGCATCTAGTCGATGAATGGTAGCGGGAAATGATCCTTCCTGGTTGTTGTGTTTAGCTTCCGGTAATCGATGCACATTCTATAGCCGGTTACGGTTCTTGTAGCAATCATCTCGTCCTTGTCACTTTTGATAACTATAACTCCTCCCTTTTTTGGGACCACGTGAACCGGACTCACCCAGGTGCTGTCCGAGATTGGATATATGATCCCTGCTTCCAAAAGCTTCATTACTGCCTTCTTGACCACCTCCATTAGGTTCGGGTTGAGTCTCCTCTGTTGTTCAACTGAATTTTTCGCATTTTCCTCCAAATGAATATTATGCATGCAGAGGTCCGGAGATATCTCAGGAATATCGTCTAAAGAGTACCCTATTGCTTTCATGTGCTTCCGTAGTTCGCAGAGCAACAACGTTGCTTCGACGTTGTTGAGGTTAGAATTTATGATTACCGGATAAGTCGAATCTCGTCCCAGGAAGGCGTACCTTAGCCCAGCTGGTAGTGGCTTTAGCTCAACTTTGGGGGCCTTGAGCTGGTTCCAAGGGTCGGGAGCTGCTCCTAGGGTATCCTTCGGTGGTAAAGTCATGCATTCCTTGTCCCCCAATTCCAGAAAGGCGGCTAGCCAACGTGAGGTTTGGTTTGGTCGAGCATTCTTGTGCAGCTTTTCGTTTCTTCGCGACCAAGGTTGTCTTTAGCATTTGCGTTTGTCAGGGCTATCTCCAACGGGTCGTCCATAAAACACCGAAAAGTACAACTATTTGTAAATCGGTATAAGTAGATAACTAAGTGTAATTTTGGCGGCTTACACTGAAGCCAAAAATGGCGCACATGTCAATTTGGCTGCGCACATAACATAATTTCGGCGGAACACTATTCAAATTTGGTACAACTATATATAACTTGTTTTATTTGCTGTACAACTAAGTTAAATTACATTAAAAAAAAAATTTTGAAAAATGAAATATCTTTTTTATCCCAATATCCATCTTAAATAATAAATAATAAAATACATTTGTTATATTTTTTGGTAGGATTCATGTTTAATATTTTCTGATTTTTTTTTTGTAAATTTATTTTTGTTTACTCATAATAATACCTAATAATCGAAATACTTTTTCGGTCAGAGTAATATTTAATAAGTCTAGTAAGAACTAGTAAAATCCAAACATTAAGTTGTAAATACCCAAAATACCTTCAGCAATAAAAAAAAAATATCCAAAATACAAAACATCAAATACCCGATACAAATACATCCAAACTATAAGTTCTAAGCGTTCATATCTCAACCATCAAATTATCACTTAAAAAGAGATTTTTAGAGAGCTTCAAAAATTCAATGTAACTCGAATTTTATGTTTATTTCAGATTTAATACTTGATTTCGGGTTTGTCTATGGATTTCGGGTTTGTTGTTCGTTTCTGATTTCGAATTTCTGGGTGTTTGAATTTCTGATTTTCTGGGTTTTTGCGTTTTAGTAATACTGGGTAACACTTGGTACAACTAGCTTCATTATCAAGAGGGAGATGAGAAACAAGATGATGAACATAAATGATGCCGTCGTCAGAGTTATCTTCAGAGAAGAGAGGAAGCATATCGGAGATAATTTCACTCAAGCGAGAAGCAGATTTAGATTCTTGATGCAACAGGTTTTAGAGTCTGTTTTCGAGTTTTAAATTTATAACCCTATTGTCTGCAAGTGCACATATGTGTGTTGTAGTATTTAGGGTGTCGAACCACAGAGACTATGATGCTTCAGACGAATCCACTAAAACAGATAATCAAATGAGAACGATCAAATTAAAAGTTGATTTTGGAGAAGTGATGGTTTAGTAACTGAACGGAAATCAAAAGCGGATTTCAAAACTATAAAACAGAACGCTGGGTGTCAGGGATCTCTCGGGGTATTTCACGAAATGATTCTACGGATTAACAAACTTGATCTAGCCGAAATCAATTCATCTGAATCTCAAGCTCAAACATGAAAGTGGTCGGATTTCCCTTTCGGAAAACCAAACACCTAAACCTATACAACTCGTTTGCTGCCCTTTCGGTAGCGACGTCGCAACAAGGTCAGCTATAAGAATAGGTTCAATAAAGCTCACAAAACACCGCCGATATGCATAAGCATCCTTCGGTGTCTGCTCGTTTAAAACTATGTCAGGCCTAAAAATTCACCGCATACGCGGCTCTAGTGATTCCACAATCAATCCTAAGTGGCCAGCCAAGGATTATGCAGTAAGAAAGAATCCAAACGAAGAACAGTTGAAAAGTATTTTATCTATGATCTAACAACCTATCGGGCTCCTTGTAGGTCAGTCCGCTCCTAAGCTCCACTGCCTTTACGGTGTCGTAGCACTCTTTGCTATCTTTGTTTTCTTCTTCTGTTTCCCCCGTTTTCTTTTTCCCATTGGTTAGTTTCTCGTATTCTTTTGCTACCCTTCTTATTTCTGAGGCGAGGTGCTCGATCTTTCCATTAGTTTCATGGTGGTTGCGCTCGGCTTCTTTCCTAGCCTCAGTCGAGGTTCTCTCAAAAGAGTCTACGAGTTCCTGAATCTTGTCCTCGAGCTCATCGATTCGATCAGACCGATCTCTGTATAGCGGGAGGTCAAGAGATTGGCTTGCCCCCATTAGATCTCGGGTTTGATGGTTGCCTCGGTGTCGCACTATGCTTCTTTCTAGGTTCTTGTGATGGAGGTCAAGGCAGCGGCAATGCCTTGAGTTGATATTGCGGTCCGAGTTCTCGCGTATGCGGGAACCCTGCAGTTCCCGGATGGCTTCCGACTATTGTGTACGTTTCGAGTCCATTCTAGCTAGTGCGCTCATTATGATCTTTAAGGGATCCGCTTCGGCCTCTTCTTCATGGTGTGATGTTTGACTCGGATCGTTCAGACCGTTGTACTCGCTAGTGGCCAGGTTGGTCACCAATAATCGCGCTCCTTTTACTGATTTTGAAGAGAAGTCTCCATTGCTTGTGATGTCCACCGCGGCTTGGAGTCACCTATTGATTCCTTTATAGAATGTGATGATCATGTGCTTTTCAGTGAATCTGTGGTGTGGGCAGTCTCTCTCGTATTCTTTAAATCGCTCCCATGCTTCGATGAGAGTTTCATGATTTTCCTGCCGGAATCCTTGTATCTTATTCCTGAGAAGGTAGGAATGAGATTTAGTGTAGAAGCGGTTTAGAAAAACTTTCCTACATTCCTCCCAGTTCGTGATGGACGCTGGGGCCAAAGATCTCAGCCACTTGCTCCCCTTTTCTCCTAAAGAGTAGGGGAAAAGCATGCATTTCAGGTAATCCCCATTAAATTTGGAGATGATGCAGACTCCTTCGAATGCTTCAATATGCTCTATGGGTTACTCTGACGGCTGACCTTGGTATTGGTTTTGTTTAACCAGATCTATCATACGATTCTTGATCTCGAAATTGTTTCCTTCAGGCGGTGTCAACCGAAAAGGGTTTCGGTCTTGGAAAGACTTGAGGGGCGCGTCAAACTCAGAAATTACAGGCGCGTCCTCGGCGAACGTTTTGTCTACGTCGCTAAATAGATCTTCTTCGTCTTCAACTCGTTGTTCTCCGTTTAGGATAGACGAATCTCCAAGAGCTTTGGGGTCTCGGACTTGATCCCCCATAAGAGAAGTACCTGCAAAACGCAAAGTTAAACGAGTAGTTCAGTAATCGTTCTGTTGATTTTTTCAGTAAAGAATTTGTGAGAAGCAAATCACAGTCCCCGGAAACGGCGCCAAAAACTTGATGCAACAGGTTTTAGAGTCTGTTTTGGAGTTTTAAATTTATAACCCTATTGCCTGCAAGTGCACAGATGTGCGTTGTAGTATTTAGGGTGTCGAACCACAACGAATCCACTAAAACAGATAATCAAATGAGAACGATCAAATTAAAAGTTGGTTTTGGAGAAGTGATGGTTTAGTAACTGAACGGAAATCAAAAGCGNTTTAGGGTGTCGAACCACAACGAATCCACTAAAACAGATAATCAAATGAGAACGATCAAATTAAAAGTTGGTTTTGGAGAAGTGATGGTTTAGTAACTGAACGGAAATCAAAAGCAGATTGTAAAACTATAAAACGGAACGCTGGGTTTCAAGGATTTTTCGGGGTATTTCACGAAATGATTCTACGGATTAACAAACTTGATCTAGACGAAATCAATTCTTCTGATTCTCAAGCGCAAACACGAAAGTGGTCGGATTTCCCTTTCGGAAAACCAAACACCTGAACCTATACTACTCGTTTGCTTCCCTTTCGGTAGTGACGTCGCAGCAAGGTCAGCTATAAGAATATGTTCAATGAAGCTCACAAAACACCGCCGACATGCATAAGCATCCTTCGGTGTCTGCTCATTTAAAACTATGTCTGGCCAAAAGATTCAGCGTTTACGCGGCTCTAGTGATCCCACAATCGATCCTAAGTGGCCAAAAGTATAGAAAGGATGAAAAATAGCAGTAGAGCAAATCGACGAGGGGAGAACGAAGAAGATGGCTTTCACTCCTCTCCTTCTTCCTCCTAAGCGGCGGTTCTCTTTTAGGTCGTGGATTGGGTGGCTGCGAACGAACTCCCCTAAAATAAGAGTACCAACGTGTATTTACAGGTCTTTAGGTCTTCTTAGGCGTCATTTAGGGTTCCACCAAGTTTGGTGGCCATCGGGCTTGTTTTGGGCTTGCAAACGGGCTCGGGAATTCTCACTTGTCCCGGCCGCGCGAGCGACCAAGCGTGGCGCGGCCGTTGGTCTTCTGAGATTTCCTGTTGCGGCCAGGCTTCTTCTGAGGATGTGTCTGACGGGCCTTCTTGCTTTCTTCATAACTTGAGATCTAACTGTGGGGTTGACCTCAAACCACTTCGAAGTGGAAGACAATAGATCAGGATATCTTGACACCAAAACTCAGCTTGATCCCGTTGTGGGAAGGAAAAAGAAATGGCAGCAAAAAGTTGGAGAAAGAAGAAGGATCAAAGAAGAACGACGAAAGGAAAAAAGGGATTTGAAGATTTTTTGTTTTGATATTTTCTTTTCTTTAGTTTTAGGAAAAAATATATTTAATAGAGTTGGGTGGGTAACCCAACAATATCATAGTTGGGTTTGTAGTTTCTTAGATTCATTAAGGGTACAAAGGACTTAACATGCTTTTGGATTTAAAAAGAAAATTAAAAAGAAATGAGTAAACATAACAGGGGCAAATCAGATCAATTGTGCGTAGACACATAGCATTTATTTAGATTGTGAAGACTTATACTTGGTAAAGTTTGTACCCCAAGTGGAAAGTTATGGCGACAGATGGCGAAACTAGGGTTTTGGGTTCCGGGGACGAGGATGTGACTATGACAGACATAGGGGAGAAAGGACGGCCGCCGGGAGATCCACCAGATGGGAGGGAGACATGGGCAAGTAGGGTGACTGGGATGAATGCAGGAGGGATGCCGATCCCGGAGACGCTGCTGGATGAAGAATTTGTCTCATCGAGGTTGCGGGTGGATTTTCCTCATGGAGAGGATGGAGAACCGGTGATCACGATAGAGAGGGAGGTGTTGGAAGCGATGAACGGTATGTGGAAGCAATGTATGATTGTGAAAGTGCTAGGACGGAATGTTGCCATATCAGCCTTGAGTAGAAGACTAAGGGAGATGTGGAAACCGAGAGGAGCCATGTATGTCATGGATCTGCCGCGTCAGTTCTTCATGATCCATTTTGAACTAGAGGAAGAGTATTTCGGAAGCTACCTTTTGGTGAAAGCTTGGTCTCCGGATTTTGATCCACTAAGAGATGATATTGCCACCACGCCAGTTTGGGTAAGGCTAACAAATATACCGGTTAATTTTTACCACAAGACAATTCTAATGGGTATAGCTCGGGGGCTTGGAAAACCGATTCGTGTGGATGGAACGACACTGAACTTTGAAAGAGCTAGATTCGCTCGGGTGTGTGTGGAGGTGAATCTTGCAAAACCTTTGAAAGGCACAGTGTTAATCAATGATGAGAGATATTTTGTGTCCTATGAAGGCTTGACAAATATCTGCTCAAGTTGTGGTTTATATGGACATCTAGTTCATTCATGTCCGCATATAGCCATGGAAAAGAACGAGAACTGTGACGCCACAACGGTGACTGCAGGGGTGAGTGCATCGTCACCGGGGGATGAGGGGTTCACGATGGTTCGGCAACCGCGGAGGACGGTGGATTCAACACGGAGTCAAGTTGTTTTCATGGCAGGAAATTCAGGAGAAAAACAAGGGCGAAATCTACGTGAAATCCCGTTAATTAAGGATCCAGCGAATATTGAGATATCTAATATATTTGGAAACTTGGGGGAGGATATGAGTGTGCCAGAATCAGGAATTATCGCACCAGAGGAGGCGAATAAGGAGAATGAGAATATTCTCAATAAACAGAGGAAAGG
The DNA here is from genome assembly GCA_020283515.1 of Alliaria petiolata. Classification (NCBI taxonomy): domain Eukaryota; kingdom Viridiplantae; phylum Streptophyta; class Magnoliopsida; order Brassicales; family Brassicaceae; genus Alliaria; species Alliaria petiolata. Next base: position 21,254,107 of record JAHZTW010000006.1, read on the forward strand.
AAAGAGAATAGACCAAGGAAAGGACGGTATGTTTAACGGTGGTGTGGAGAGAGTTAAAGCGGGAGTCAAGAATGGATTAAAAGAGAAACGGGCCGTGAACAACAAGCCCAATGAAAGAAATCGCTCGAAACCCAAACAAAACATCAATAGGCCCATGCGGGGTCTTATTTTTAGACCCACGAGAGGGGAGATCGAGTTGTCTGCATCGGGGAAAAGACTTAGGGTGGAAAAGGACAGCACGGATAGACCTGGAGGGATGTTTGTGAACAATACAGAAGGAGAAATGGAAGCTAAAGATACGATGCGAGATCAAGAGATGGTCACAGAGAAGAGCTTGGTGGTAGCGAGAGTGGAGCCGAAGGAGGGAGAGGTTGTTATGTTGATGATTCCGCCCGACGGAGGAGCGGGATCGGAAACTGCATAACAGGTCGCCCCGGTGATTCGATTGAGCTTTGTGTACGCAATTAAGATGAATTGTCTATTGTGGAATTGCCGGGGGCGAATAAACCCAAATTTCGAAGATCAATTCGATATATTTTGAAGAAGTGGTAGACGGATATACTAGCTGTGTTTGAAACTCACGCGTGTGGAGACAGAGCAAAGAGTATTTGCCAAGGCTTGGGTTTTGATAACTCTTTTCGTGTGGATGCGACGGGACAGAGTGGTGGATTGTGGAGGTCGGAAGTTGGCCATCTCAGCGTTATCGAGTCGTCAGACCAGTTTATAAATGCTAAAGTGACAAATGGACTGGAGGTTATTCATTGGATAGTGGTGTATGCAGCCCCAACTGTGAGCCGGAGGAGAGGTCTATGGGGTCAGCTACAGAGTATTATCCAGAATGTGAACGAGCCATTAATAGTTGGTGGTGATTTTAACACAATTGTTCGATTGGACGAGAGGACGGGAGGAAATGGTAGGTTATCGCCGGATTCTCTAGCTTTTGGAGATTGGATGAATGAACTTTATCTAATCAATATGGGGTTCAAAGGTAATACTTATACATGGAAACGAGGGCGAGTGGAGAGGAATTATGTGGCAAAGAGGTTGGATAGGGTCTTGTGTTGTGCGCAGACGCGTTTGAAGTGACAAGAAGATGTTGTTTCCCATCTACCATTTCTGTCGTCCGATCACGTGCCGTTATATATCCAACTTGAGCCGGTGGCAAGTGGAAACCCAAGTAGGAGACCGTTCCGGTTTGAGGCTGCTTGGTTGAAACATATAAGCTTTAAGGAGTTGCTTTTAACATCTTGGAATGGGGAAATGGCAACGCCAGATGCCTTAAAGAGTTTGAGAGAAACGTTAAAGCGATGGAATAAAGAAGTTTTTGGTGATGTCCAAAGGCAGAAAGAGAAGCTAGTACCGGATATCAAGTCAGTCCAGGACCTGTTGGATACTAGACAAACGGATGATCTCTTGATACAGGAGAAAAAGCTGATTAAAGAGTTTGATGTTGTTCTGGAACAAGAGGAGGTTATTTGGTTCCAGAAATCACGGGAGAAGTGGATCACTTTAGGAGATCGAAATACGAAGTATTATCACACTTCAACTATTGTACGTAGAAGGAGGAATAGGATTGAAATGTTGAAAGATGATAATGGGGTATGGATCTCTCAGCAGAAGGAGCTCGAGACACTGGCCATCGATTACTATACCCGACTTTACTCTATGGCAGATGTGGATCGGGTTGTTAACAAGTTGCCACAAGGAGGTTTTGAAGCGTTAACACAGGCAGAGCTAAGGGAATTGAACAAGCCTTTCTCGGAGATGGAGGTTTAGAAATTGATGTAGTAACGTTGGTACGTTCTTACAAGGATGGACGAATGGTGGTGAATCTATGAATGGCCGTACGGCTCTCTTCACAGGTTCAAAGGAGATGGGATGAATAAGCGTTTGATGGATCGATTGACGCCACTCAGCCTATGAAGTAACTGAGATAAGTCGGACACTCTGAATCACAAGGCTTCTCACACAAGTGAATAAGAGATCAAGGGTTTTCTTGCTTGAATCGCAGAGAATAGGGTTGTTTGCTAAAAAGATTGTGTATTGAAAATGAATGAGAGATGGAGCTTATAAGCTCGGATTACAACGGTAACTTAAATAGAAAAGAAAGGAAACTACATAAGTGAAATAAAGGCAGAAATAACAAGGTCCTAAAATGAAACTAGCCGTTGAGTAGCTTGGTCTTGGCGTCTTCTTCTGTTTAAGGAAAGTCTTGTTTATGTCTTGATCAGATAAGAGATAGCTAGGAATCTCTTAATCGCCTAGTCTTGTAGAGCATTCTAAGTGTTTAGAATTTCTTGCCCTCCATTTAGCTCCTTAGCTATAACAAATAATGTTATATCTCCAATGCCTTGTAGAACTGGCAAGAGTAGACTTGAGTTGGTCTTGATACGCAAGTAAGCGTCTTCTGGTGGTTTAGTATAGGCCGTGAGGTCTTGAGTGATAGGGAACTCATCCTGGACAGTAGAGTGAATGTTTCCCAAGTCTTGAGTCTTGAACGTGTTTAAGTCTTCTTGTGGACCGATTGGTGTCTCTTGAGTAATCTCCTTTGTAAGCAGCTTCTTCTTGAGTTCTTCATGCTCAATGAGAGTGATTAAGCTTTCCACAGACTTGTTAAACTCCTCCCTGATGCTCCTTGTTCCTGATCTGGTCCGTGGAGCTTGTCTCATGACCGGCACAGCAGCTGCTTCCTCAGCTACATGCTCAGCTTCGGTTAAGTCAGGACCGATGTCCTCATCAGAAATCGATAAGGAGCATGGGGAGATATAAGGCTTCGGGCCTGGACGGTTTTCAGCCTGTCTTCTACCAAGATTGTTGGGATGTGGTGGGGACGTCAGTAACTCGTTTTGTACTGGAGTTCTTTAGGACAGGGACATTGCCGATTGGGACAAACGATGCTATGGTAGTCCTAATCGTAAAGGTGTTAAAGCCTGAGAAAATTATGCAGTTTCGACCTATTAGTTTATGTAACGTTCTATTCAAAACGATTACCAAAACTATGGTCATACGGCTGAAGCAGTTTCTGCTGAAACTCATTGGTCCGGCTCAGGCAAGCTTTATACCTGGTAGATTGAGTGTGGACAACATAGTGGTGGTACAGGAAGCGGTCCACTCGATGCGAAAAAAGAAAGGGAGAAGGGGTTGGATGCTACTAAAGCTAGATCTCGAGAAGGCCTATGACCGGATTCGTTGGGATTTTCTAGAAGATACGCTGCGTGAAGTGAGACTCCCGGAAACATGGGTTAGATGGATTATGCAATGTGTTACGGGTCCATCTATGAGCTTATTGTGGAATGGAGAAAAGACGGATGCTTTCAAGCCCCTACGTGGACTTCGGCAAGGAGATCCTTTGTCTCCTTATCTGTTTGTACTTTGCCTCGAGAGATTATGTCACCTAATTGAGCAATCGATTGCTGTGAAGGAATGGAAGCCGATTAGCTTATCTCGTGGTGGTCCAAGATTATCCCACATCTGTTTCGCGGATGACCTGATCCTGTTCTCAGAAGCGTCGGTGACTCAGATCCGTGTGATAAGAAGGGTTTTAGAGAAGTATTGTCACGCATCGGGTCAAAAAGTAAGCCTTGAAAAATCAAAGATTTTCTTCTATGGGAATGTGAGTCAAGAGTTGGCAAAGACGATTAGTGATGAGAGTGGTATCCAATCGACATGTGACTTGGGGAAATATTTGGGAATGCCAATTCTACAGAAACGAATAAATAAGGATACATTTGGAGATGTTCTTGAGAAAGTATCATCACGATTAGCAAGTTGGAAGGGTCGCCTATTAAGTTTTGCAGGAAGACTAACGCTTACTAAAGCGGTTCTCTCATCAATCCCAGTGCACTCGATGAGCACAATAGCTTTAGCGGGATCGATAATTAAAAGCTTAGATAAAACTTCGAGATCCTTTCTATGGGGAAGTACCACGGAGGAACGAAAACAGCATCTTGTAGCCTGGAAAAGGGTTTGTCTACCAAAAAGTGAAGGGGGATTGGGAATTAGACTCTCTATGGAAATGAATAAGGCCTTACTCGCAAAGTTGGGCTGGCGTTTACTAACTGATCAAACGAGTCTGGGCAAAGCTAGTACGGAGTAAGTACAAAGTACATGATGTCCATGATACTTCATGGATCGTAGGTAAAGGCAATTGGTCATCGACCTGGAGAAGCGTGAGGATGGGAATGAGGGAGGTGGTGTTACCCAGTTTGAGTTAGGTGCTTGGAGATGGGCGTACAATCCGATTTTGAACGGATAAGTGGCTGCTTAATTCGCCGATATCGGAACTCGCAGAAATTGAGATTCCGGAAGGGCTTATGGAACTAAGTGTTCAAGAGGTATGGAGGAATGGAGTGGGGTGGTTGCTACCTCAGATAACACCATACATATCTCTGAAGACGAGATTGCATCTCGCGTCCGTTGTGGTCGACGATGTCACGGGAGCAAAGGATCGATTATCATGGGGAGAGACTCAGGATGGGAGATTTACGGTGAAGTCTGCCTATTCTTTTCTCACTAGAAATAAACAGCCGAGACAGAATAACCAAAGACTGTTTAACCGAGTATGGCAGGTGGTGGTGCCGGAGAGGGTGAAAACATTCCTATGGTTAGTAGTGAATCAAGCCATAATGACCAATACGGAGAGATGCAGGACACTTAAGTGATACGAGCGTTTGTCAGGTCTGCAAAGGGGGTGAAGAATCGATCATCCATGTTCTTAGGGATTGCCCTGCGATGAAAGGTATTTGGACTCGGATTGTACCGTTAAGGAGCCGCAGTAACTTCTTTGCGACGTCAATTTTGGAGTGGATTTATGGGAATTTGGGGGCAAGCGCAGAAGTAGAAGGATGCCCCTGGCCTACAGTATTTGGAATGGCAGTATGGTGGGGATGGAAATGGCGGTGCGGTAATGTATTCGGAGTAAATGGGAATTGTCGAGACAGAGTGCGGTTTGTGAAAGATCTCGCGAAAGAGGTGTGGCTTGCACATTCGAATATGAGAGTAAATACGAATGTGAGTGTTGAGATGGATCAACTCATATCGTGGAATCTGCCGAGTGAAGGTTGGGTAAAGGTTAACACTGATGGTGCATCACATGGAAATCCTGGACTAGCTACTGCTAGGGGCGTATTACGGGATGAGGAGGGCACTTAGTGTGGTGGTTTTGCCCTTAACATTGGTATATGCTCGGCACCCCTGGCTGAACTCTGGGGGGTGTATTACGGGTTGTATATTGCTTGGGAACGTCGGGTCACGAGACTAGAACTGGAGGTGGACTCGGCGATCGTGGTTGGCTTTTTAAAGACAGGAATAAGTGAGTCTCACTCTCTGTCCTTCCTAGTACGTTTGTGCTATGGCTTTCTTTCAAGGGACTGGATAGTCCGGATTTCTCATGTGTATAGAGAGGCTAATCGTCTAGCAGATGGATTAGCAAACTATGCGTTCTTGCTTCCTTTAGGTTTTCATTCGTTTATTTCTATCCCAGAGAGTGTCATTTCGGTTATGTCGGAAGATACTAATGGAGTAGCAAGTACACGTCGTGTTCGGATGATGTAATTTGGATTTTTTTTTCTTTTCACTTTTGAATAAATTTAGAGGAGATCTTGTCTCCTCATTCCTACCAAAAAAAAAAAATCAGATCAATTGTGCGTTAACTGGGGTATCTCAGCCACTGATCCCATATCTTTGGAGTTTGGAGTTCAAGTATACCTTGGTTTTGAGAAAAAATTATACAAAGAATAAACGGAATCAGACACCTTGTCGTTCTTGTGTTCGTAACTGAAAAAACTAAAATAAAATCTCTATGGTTTGATATATTATAAGCCATGTTCTTTTAGGTGTCGTTAGCGATGACAACCAGCTAGCAACACTACTTTAAACTAAATCTAAAGACCGGCGACAACGATGCCGTTTAAGAGTGACGCTGAAAAAATTAGCGACACAAGTTTTAGTAAACAGAATTCTCTCAGCGACGAAGTTAAAGTGACATGTTATGAGGAATCACGTACATAGTCGCTGGTGAAATTGGGGTAAACATTTAACTAACTTGAAGGGTAAACAAGTTTTGCCATTCATTAAAATACAAATGTAAGACAATAGATTTAAGCAAAAGACATCAAAAATTGCAAAGCAATGATTTGCTCAAGTATTGATTGAAAGAGTGAAATGCAAAGTAGAAGTGTTCCAAGAAAGGAGGCTAGTTCTTGAATTGGATGCTCCGGCTTATGTTGGAATTGATACCGGAACCTTCTCCTCCATGTATAACTAAGTTTTACAGAAATTATTGTTGTAATTAACGAGAGAGTTTTTCGTCATTACTAGTTATTTCTATGGTCACAAAATTGAATTATAATTGAAAACAAAATATATTATATTATAGATTTGAAGATGGTTCAAGGACAACAAATGTGTGAAGCAAAAAACATAAATTTTAGGGGAATGTGCTTGAAGTGGAGGAACTGCCAACGTGTATGTATGAGCGAAGGTTTCCCTGATGGTCGATGCAAAGGATTCTTCCGCAAATGCATTTGCAGGAAGCCATGCCCTGTTGCTAATTAAAGTAAAAAAAAATTAATTAATTGATTATAAACAATGGATAATCGATAAAATCTCTACATATATAAATTGATAAAAGAGTAGAGTACAAATGTACTCAAAACTCATACAATGTGCGTGCATTTCTTGGCTATTCATAATCAACAAGAGTGGTAAAAATAGTAAGAATTCCGGAATGTATGGTTCATTTTTCTTATTTAACAAATAAAGGAAAAATAAAATCAGGTTAAAAGTCCAATAAAATAAAGTTATCATATTTTTTCCAACTAAATTTATGTAAGTCCACGAGCTCAAAATACAAAAGCGGACAACTTAGTACGAAGTGTTCGAGACTACCTTTATTGCTTAGATTATGTAAATTCAACTCCACCAAATTGGATTTCCAATTCGTACTAGGAGTTAAGACTGTTGACAAAAGAAAAAAAAAATCTCTGTAAACTGAAATCCTCCGGGGAAGTCAAGTTGACATAAGAAATATGACGCTAGTAGCAGATAGAACCTTTTCCAGACTTGCTTCACACTGTTTTCAGTGTGATAGTAGTAAGAAGAGATGAGACATAATTATATATATAAAAAATAGAGTATAAAAGCAACTAAAAATAAAGTGAAACGAAAATAAAATAAAATAAAAACTGAAATTAACGATCCTTTAGCACTTTGCTCATGGCTACGGGTTCTCCTAGCTCTCCCGAAACGCTCATCCGTATAGTCGCGTACCACTGGTCTCTGCCTTGTCTATCTCATACCTTGGTATCGGTTGATCATCACGTTTCTCAACAGTTGGGGCGCGGAGACAAAAAGCTTGTCTCAATACTCTGATGCTGGAGAGGGACTCCCAAATACTATACAGAAGACCGCTGTTCTTCACTTTGCTATCCATAGTCTCCATGTACGCTTTCTCGTCAGACACATCAGGCAGTGGGAGTGATAGACTCATAATTTAGCATATTTTAGCATTCATTTTACATAGTTTTGCATGTACTTTTGCATTCATTTAGCCACTTTTAGTCCCATTTGCATCCATATTAGAGTTTAGTGAGTTTTAGCTTAGGTTGTTGCATATTTGTACATATTGAGTCTTTATTAGGTGTTTTGGAGGCTTGGAGGACCATATGGAGTTTCATGGATAATCAAGAGGAGGAAGAGAAGCAGCTAAATGAGAAGCAGAAGTCTTTTAGAAGCATGTTGAGCATTTGGAGGTGTGAAATGTATGTGTCCAGACGAAGGCCTTCCACTTAGATTCAGACTCCGAAGCCTTCTTCAAAGTTGTAGAGGATTCATGGAGATTTCTAATGACGTTGGAATCAAGTCATTACGATCAGCGGATCAGGAGATACGGCAATTCTTGCAAGCCAGTACGAAGCAAGCAAACCGAGGAGGATCCACCAGAGTTTACCTCGGTTTGGTCACCTCGGACAGACAAACCGAGGAGAATCCACCAGAGTTTACCTCGGTTTGGCTACTTTTGATAGACAAACCGAGACGAAGCCACCAGAAATTACCTCGGTTAGGAGCACCTCGGCCAACAAACCGATGCGGCGCCAGACTGCCTGACGTGACTGGAAGATCAGGTCAGATGAAGACTTTCCGTTCCGATTCAGCCTTTGAGCTCTTCATTAAAGTTGTAGGTAATTGAATCATGTTTCATCTGGAGGTGATTTCATGTCATTACGAGCTTCTTTTAGGGAGATATGGCGATTTCCGCAAGACTGCTCCTCCGGGTCAAAACCCGGTTTGTTCCGGGTTGACCCGGTTTGACCTCCTTCCCTATAAATACTTAAAAACCTAATTTTTATGTATCTTCTCTTGGGCTTACACAGAAAAACGCCCCTTTGGGGTTTTGATGAGATTTGAGAGATTTATTTTAAGTTTAATGCTATTTGATTCTTGTTTCTTCTAATCTTTCATCTATCTCTTCTTTAATCAGGAAGCAATCTGAGAACCAGGTTATCCTCCTGAGCGGTAGAGGGTGCCAAATGTATTGAACCTTCAAAGCTCATGTTCGTTGTTGCTTGCATTCCATGACTTCTCTGTTCTGTTTTGGCCTTTGATACTCCTAATGCAACCTCTGATGTGTGTTTATCTTTTCTGGCTTGGTTCAACGGTTCTTGGAGGTTCAAAGTTTTTGCATGTTACAGCTCTGTTAAAAACTCCAGTGGTGACTTGGTGTCGAATAGAGGCGGCGGTTCTGTTTTGGCGACTATTATGCTTCCGTGGGAGATGGCTCTTGCAGCTTTCGAAAGTACAGGAATGGCTGCTGGATGCGGCTTTTCTGGCTGCCCGAAGAGGCTCCTGTGCCGCCAGTTTGTTGTTTGGTCCATAAAAGCGTTTTCGTTTTTGTGTTCGTCCTCGGAGAAGCTATAGACGCTGCTGCTTGCGAGGTTTGAGGGTTGGGGGTTGTTTGTGGCAACGACGACGAGGACTCAAGTTTCAAGGAACTGAGACAACAATGCAAATTTCCAAGTTAGCGCTAGAAAATCGGTGTTTCTTTGTCGGATTTCTTCTGGGCACGCTATGATATGTGCCTAGCTTGTCGACTTTTTTTTTTTATCTTTTCTTTGTTTCCCTACTGTAATTTTGCCTTTGTTTGTAGTTTTGGTCTTTCTGCTTTCTAAGTTATCTATGTAACTTCTGTCACAATTCTAAAATTGGTATAAAACTTAACATTTTACCACTTAAAAAAAAAAGTACCGAACCTACTCATATCTCTGGAATTCAAGTATACCTTGGTTTTGAGAAAATAAATTATACAAAGAATAAACGGAATCAGACACATTACCGTCCCTGTTCGTAACTGAACAAAACTAAAATAAAATCTCTATGGTTTAATATATTATATAGGCCCTGTTCTTTTAGGTGTTTTAGGTACCGTTAGCGACAACAACCAGCGATCATCACTACTTTTTTAAATCTAAAACTAACGACAAGGAATCAAGTGAAGGGTAAAGACGAGCTACAATAGTCGCTGGTTAATGTCGCTGCTGAAATTGGGGTAAACATAACTTGAGGGTAAACAAGTTTTGCCATTCGTTAAAATACAAATGTAAGACAATATATTTAAACAAAAGACATCAAAAATTGCAAAGCAATGATTTGCGCAAGTATTGATTGAAAGAGTGAAATGCAAAGTAGGAGTGTTCCAAGAAAGGAGGCTAGTTCTTGAATCGGATGCTCCGGCTTATGTTGGGATTGATACCGGAACCTTCTCCTCCATACGATGGACCTGAAGGTTTCCTGATGTCTCTGACTTGTCCTTTCCGTCTGATGACTTTCTGCTGGTGCTTTACCTGCAAACAAAAATCAAGATCCCAAAACATCCGAGTTAAGGCCAAGAAACAAAGGTAAAAAGGAATCGAAAGATGCAGAAACCGGCGAATCCAAGATTGTTTACCCGGTACTTCTTTCTCGGGTTCTTTAGGTCCTTGTTGCGATGTCGAGTCAATCCTCTGTTCTTATTCATCTGCGTTTAAGAAGGAAAGTTTAGAGATGGTTGAATGGCTAGAGAAACAGAGAAGATGTTGTGTGTTTTGGAAACATTCTAACCTCGTTCGAAATCAATCGTTTTCCATCCACATCCACGCTTTCGGGTAATGACGAGATCGATGATGGTTCCCTGAACCAAACACAGACCAACACAAATCGTGCCAATGAGATGAACAAATGCTACTTATCAATTGTGACGATTTGCAACAAAAAAAAAAAAAAAGTTTATAAGTAGTGTATACCTTGAATAGATCTCTGCTTTGGCAGCTCGTTTAGCTACTTGTTTCTGTTTCACTTGTTTGTAAAATTCATCTTCTGAGCCTTCTGATTCGCCGTCATTATCAACCATGTCAATATCATCATCATCCTTATCACTGTCGTCATCTGATGCAAATGTCCCACTTTCATTCTTGCCATCTTCCTCTGACTTCACACCAGCTCCAGCCAAAACTTTGAGCTCAAACTTTCTACGACGTTCTCCAATATCATCCCTTTGCGGCAAATCATCATCTCCAGAAACAGTCTTGCGAAACATGAGGTGAAAAAGATTTTAACAAAAGAATGACAAAGACATGTCTGAGTTTCACATCTGCTATATGTTACCTTGGGCTTCCGTTTCGTGGACACAAGCCTGGTGAGCTTATCAGCTGGTACATCAGGTGTGCTATTGTCTGCATCATCCACATAATCGTCGAATGTCTCTAGCTTCCTATTAGCTAATTTCTGACGTTTTTGAGCTTTATCAGACTTCGAAACAGTAGAACCAAAAACTCCATTGCTTCTTAACTTTCCCTCTAGAGCAGCTCGAAGTTTCAACATTTCCTCGCTCTGCATATCAACTTGATCTTTCTGCTACAAAGAAAGCAGAATTGTTCAAGTTAAACAAAGGAAAAGTACCAGTAAGCAAGAGCTTGGGAGAGTTCGATAGAAAACTCTGGAAAATGCTTAAAGATCTGTTTTCACCTGGTGCTTGCGTTTCTCTCCTTTTTTCTTCTTGTCGATTTTCACCGGCTGTATAAACGGAGATCAGCAAGTGGATACAAAGAAATTGTCAAACAACTCATAAGAGATCAACTAAAGTGACAGCTGAGTAAAATCCAATTTCTACCTCGACTGTGTCTTGTGCGATTCTAACTACCGAAGAAGAAACAGGTGAAGAGAACGCATCTTCTTTGACCACCTTTTGCACTGTTCCATTAGCAATACTTCTCGACAGAGACTCCTCAAATCCAGGGGGAAGCTCTCCATCAAGTTCTTTGATCTAATTAAATACAGAGGTGTAGATTAATTTAGCTGCTATGATAAATTAACAAACAAAGCTTGTATAAAAAAAGTTAAAAGGGTACCACAGAACCTTATCCAATAAAGCTTTGATGTCTACAAGACGGGCAAGGACCGGATGATCACGGATGGGCTGCCCTTCAGACTTGAGTAGAAAATAAAATGTTATAGATTGGCAATAGGTTAGTAGCAGAAGCTGCTTAACCTCCAAGTACCTTGTAGCACCGTTCAAGGGAATTCCTCCTTCCTTTAACTACAAGAAGACATAATTGCATAAAGTTTCAGGAGTAGCCACAGTGAAGAGGTTTCTATCTAAACAAAAATCGTGGAACAGTAAAGAGGTTTTTACCTTACTCATAACAGGATTTATCTTACTCTCAAGCTCTTCGACTGCATCATTCAACTCAGATAAAAGACCAACTATTTCGGGAGCAGAACTACATGAAAGACATAATCACTGTGAATATTATTGTACATGTACGTAATACAAATTATATTTAAACATAATGAAAATTTTGAAGCCGAAGACATCAACTTTACCTATATACTACTTCCATTTGCTCTTCTTTTGACAAAGAGTTTATGTCTTTCTTGATCTCTTCAACATGTGTATCCTTGTCATCCTTCTCTTTCTTATCATTGATGGATTTTGTAGCCCGCTTGCCTTTTACAGAAATTTCCTGCCGAAATATAACCAGAATGATTCGTCAGTTATCTAAGCAACAGGACACGACGGTTCTTCTTCGTAACATCCATTACCAACCTCCATGGTTAATTCTCTGTCACTCTCTTCTTCGCTATCATCTTCTAACCCAGCATCAGCTGCTGTAATGTTTCCTGCTTGTTCTGCCTGTAGTCTTAACACCTCCTCTTCTTCCGCTTTAAGGTCTTCATCATCACTTGATTGGTTCTTTAAAATCACATCAAACCAACATTAATAACGTGTGCAGAGTTTGTTTCAGAGAGAACATCAGATATGCACAAAGTAATCTAGCTTTTTAAATCCGCAGGAGTTGCAGATGACAAACAACCACAACACTAATTACCTCAAAATCAACATTATCAGCACCACGGTAATGGCCCTTTCCCCATGTGTTGTTCCTTTTGTCTCCCTCATCTTTATCCTTATCACCCTCAGCCATTTCATCATCAACATCACCAAACTTAGCGCGCAGATATTTATTCTGCCTTATCACTGCACAAATTATTATAAGCACCGGTGAACAAATTGATTAGGCCACTCAAAAGGAGTAATTTTAGGCATTATGTTTTTACATAAGAAGGCATCCTTACTTTTTGCTGTAAGTCCATTTTCGGATTCCTCTTCGTCTTCTATATCTTCATCTTCCTCTTCATCGTCCTCATCTTCATCATCCACACCCTATAAGCCAAGACAACCGAAATTGAAAGGAAAATCAGACAGAAGAGTTTACAAAGGAAAAATCTTTGTCTGAAAACATAAGCCAATTTAACAAACCTTCAAATCAAAAACTGGTTGCACATCATCATCGTCCGACTCATCAGTATCATCGCTAACATCCAAATGAACAATATCCCTCTGTTCAAGAACTGTTGACACAAACCAATCATCAAAAGAATATACAAACTTACTTAACTCAAAACAATAGCTAAAAAAACTCTAATTAATGAGCAATCAATCACACACATCTCTCAAATTCGCATGATTTCACTACTCCTCAAACTCGTTTATCGATTAAGCTTCGGAAATTAAAAAAAAAAGGACAAATCTTTTTAAAGAGGGCAGAAACTTACAGGCGTCAATCTCGTCATCGTATTTGTCTTCGACTATATCTTTGCGGGTTTTGGTGCTTTTGCTACCAATCTTGTGATTCCCTCCTTTTCTCCCCATTGTTGAGCTGCAGGGCAAAGTTCTGAGGATATGCAAACTGTGCGACTGCACAAGGTCCCAGAAATTAGGGTTTTTTCTAGTTCACAAAGATCAAACCGATGCAGCAATTAGATCCCGACCAATCTGATAAGGGGAACAATTTGTGGATTATCGATGGTCTACGGAAAAAAAATCGAAGAAGCGGAGTGAGAGAGAGAGAGAACGCGTCTACTAAACCTTGCTAGGGTTTTACAATTTGTTGGGCTTAAGAAGACCCATTAGTTTGGGAAGCCCAACTTTAAATGAATCCTCATATTCGTCTTTAACTTGGAGCGACTTTTTTTTTTTTTTTTAATTTCATTCATTTTATTTATAGGGATTTTTTCATACCCGAAGAGTACGAAAAATGTCAGATCATACATTAATGATAGTATTAGGTTATAACATACCCTAATAAATAATCTCGTTTAATTCATACCTAAACTTATAAAAATCAGTCAATCCATTCTTAGTCGCAACAATATTCGTTTTACTGTTAGTTTATGATGACTCAGATACCACATGATATACGTTATCATTTTAGTTAAAACCGTAGTTAAATTTTTCTTTTAAAATGATGCAGTTTTGAGATAAGAAAACAAAAAAATCTAACAAAGAGCTAATTCATATTCAATTTTTATTGTAATGGCAAATAAACATAAACTACGTAATTTTTATTAGATTTTTTGTTTTTTTATCTTATCTCAAAACGGCGTCGTTTTAAACAAATTTTTTAACTAAAGTTTTGACTAAAACGACATCGTATATTACGTGGTATCTGAGTCAGCTCTTTGTTAGATTTTTTGTTTTTTATTTTATCTCAATACGGAATTGTTTTAAACAAATTTTTTTAACTATGGTTTTGACTAAATCGATATCGTATATTACGTGGTATCTGAGTCAGTTCTTTGTTAGATTTTTGTTTTTTTATTTTATCCCAAAAGATGTCGTTTTAAACAATTTTTTTTAACTATGGTTTTCACTAAAACGACATTGTATATTACATGACATCTCAGTCAGCTCTTTGTTAGTTTTTTTTAAAATCTCAAAACGGCGTCGTTTTAAACAAATTTCTTAACTACGGTTTCAACTAAAACGACATCGTATATTATGTGGCATCTGAGTCAGCATAAACTGACGGCAAAACTAATACTGTTACGACTAAGTATGGATTGATTGATTTTAATAAGTTTATGTATGAATTGAACGAGATTATTCATTAGGGTATGTTATAACCTAACACTATTATAGATGTATGATCTGGCCTTTTTCGTATTCTTGATGTATGAAAAAACTGAAAGTCCTTATTTATACTGGGTGTTACTGGTTTATGTATATAGTTGATTTAGAAATCCAACAAATCTTTGTAAAAATTTATTGATTTCCAAATCTAGCATGTTGATTTTAGTTAGTATTTGTAAATGCATAGATTTAACATCGGATTTGAGTCTTTTTATTTTTAAAATAGAAACTAGGTGATCGGCCCGCACCGTGTGCGAGTTCTAAAATATTTTATATGTTCAATATATAATTACTTTTGTATATTGAAGATTTATTTTTTTATAATTAATAATACCTTTATATAAATATTTAATAAAATAAATAACGATAAATCAAATGAAAAATGTTATAGATTTCAATAGATTTTGAAAATAAATCAAAATGAAAAATGTTTTAGTTAGTATTTGTAAATGCATAGATTTAACCTCGGATTTGAGTCTTTTTATTTTTAAAATAAAAATCCTTCCAAATACACTAAAATCCAAGTCCATAATTTTAAAATCATGAACCAATAATATAGGATTTGAATATGTATTTAAAAATCATAGAACCATAACACAATATTTGAATATAAATTTTAAAATTATAAAACTAATAACACTGGATTTGGTTGATTTTTCTAAATCCATTAAAATTACAGAACCAATAACCTCCACTAAAACATCAACTTGTTATAGTGTAGTGTAACTTTACATTATGGCTTATTGGTTGACAATGTAAATTTACGTTTTTTGCTGTATAATTAAAGTTGTAAAAAATAATTTTGTGCATGTAGATTTTAATACTGTGGATATTTTAATTTTTTAAAGTGTATTAGTGCTTTTGATGTTTTGCTTTGTACATCCAAAAAAGAGGCGCAGACATTCATTGTCAAATATAAATGCTTGTGAACTCCACTGTCACTATACGCGTACAGTAACTCATTTTTATTTTCTATATATACGAGTGTTTCGTTCATTTGTAAATCCATCCCTCTTAAGACATAATATAAATGTCTATTCCTTCTCTCTTTATCGGTAACCCCTCGTTCTGCGGGTATAAAATTTCTGGCTTTATTTTTATTATAACACGTTATCAGTACGATAGTCTCTTATATACCGAAAAGGTAAGATCTATTTTGTGTTTTACTTATTTTCATTTTTATTTATTTATCATGCCGAGATGATAGGCTATGCCTTCTCCGAGCCTATCGTTATGGTAGGCTATGTCTTCACAATCGAAATGATCACATGGTAGACTATGTCTCCTCAGATCATATTTATGGAGTAGGAGATTAAAATTCACACTCATGCTTATTTATTAATATTATACTGGACGGCTAAGCCGCCTTATAATTTATTTATTGGTTAAATGTGGATGATCTCATCACCACAATATTACCGTTAAATATATGTCTATATTATTTAAAATTTCTGATTAATTTTTATTTTAAGTCTTTATCACCTAACGGTAACAAAGAAAATTTTTTAAAGTTTTTTTTACACTCCCAACAGCTAGTTAACGGTTAGTAAACAGTATTTTCATCTATAAATACTCTTATATTTCACTCATCCTACTCAAATATTTCATCTTCCTCCAAAACCCTCTCCAAACAAATTTTTAGTTTTCATAAGAAAGGAAGAAAAATGTTTTTCTTATGTTTAGTCTTTGTACTTGGTTATATTCTCGCCACTTTTTATAGTTTACTCATCGGAGAATTTGCTCCAGAAGAAACTGTGATAATTTTATTTTGCTGTTTTATGCGTCTGTATTCCTTGTAATCGCTTTCTTTATTTCAGTACCTCGCATATTTTAATAAAATAAATATGTACTTTGATTAATATTTAATTATGCAATTATTATATTATTACCATGTTCAAATTTAATCTATAAATATTTTATGATTAAAACTAAATTGTTAAAGTTCTTGTTTATTCAGAGATAATGTCAAATCTAGCAAAGCTCGAGATTGCTGCCCTCGATATTACTGGAAAAAATTGTATGACGTGGGCAGTAGGTGCGAAAACGCATCTAAGAGAAAACGGGCTCCTTGATACCATCGATAAATCAAAAACGATATCATATGAGAAAAAGGCAAAAGCCATCATATTTTTGCGTCACCATATCCACAATGGTTTAAAAGATGAATATATCATAAAAGAAGATTATGCAGATCTCTGGCAATCTCTTAAAGAAAGGTTTGATCACCAAAAATATGTGATCTTACCGAAAGCCAGGCACGAGTGGTTACATCTCCGGTTTCAGGACTACAAAAGCGTTAGTGATTATAATTCTGTTTTGTTTGGAATCACATCTAAAATGGTGTTGTGTGGGGAAAGTATAAGTGATTATGATATGATTGAGAAAACTCTCTCCACATTTCACCCGAGTAATGTAGTCCTGCAACAACAGTATCAGACAAATAGATAAGCTCGTTATTTGGAGTTGATGCATGTACTCCTTGTTGCCGAGCAAAATAACAAACTCGTGATGATGAACCATCAGAGCCTTCCAACTGGATTTGCACCATTCCCAGAAGCGAATATTGCACCGTCTAGCTATAATAATTGGCAAGGACGTGGATGTGGACACGGCCGATACTGTGGTTGTGGACGTGGACAATAATTGGCAAGGACGTGGACGTGGACACGGCCGATACCTTGGTCGTGGACGTGGACACGGCCGATACCGTGGTCGTGGACGTGGACGAGGATATGGTCGTGGACGAGGTCAAGAAAAAGGATACCATCCCTATGATTTCAACCATAAAAGAGAAAATAAGAATTTTCAAGAAAGGCCGTGAAATTAAAAGAAAAAAGGAAACTGTTTGCTACAGATGCGACATGAAAAACCTATGGGCACGTACATGTCGTACGTCAAAACATTTAGCCGATCTGTACTGGGAGTCACAGAAAGCAAAAGAAAAGAGAAATGAAACTAATTTCATTTCCGGTAAACCTGGACCTTCTTTTCATGGCCTAAATGATGACACTCATCTCGATGTCTCGGATTTCCTGGTTGATCCTGAAGAATCAACGAAATCGATGTAATATGACATTTCCCTCTAAATAAGACAAGAAAATAAAAGTTTGATGTTTTTAGTATTTTATGTACTTTTATGTTTAATGTTTTAAAATAAGTTTCATTGTAAAATAAGTTTTCTTGTGAAATAAGTTTTATAATATAAGTTTATGTTTTGTTAAATGATTATTAATACATCTTTTATGAATATTTTAAATCCAGAAAATGTCAGAATTTGAGATAAAGGATGGAGATATATGTCTGGCAGACAGTGCTACAACGCACACAATAATCAAAAATAAAAAGTATTTCTCCAGTCTCAAAATGAAAGATTCCGCTGGAAGCGTGAATACAATATCTGGTAATGCAAAAATTATTATGGGCTCCGGAAGAGTTAGTTTTTCAATGCCAAGGGGAACAAAATTTGAAATAAAGGATGCATTATATTCCCCAAAGTGCTACAGAAATTTGTTAAGTTTTAAAGATATTCGCGAAAATGGATATCATGTAGAGACTATGAATAAAAATGGCATTGAATATCTTTGCATTACATCAGAGAGGATACAAATATTGGAAGAGTTGCAAATGTTGTTCTCTGGATTATATTGCACAAAAATAAATATGATTGAATCATATGTTACAGTAAACCCGAAGTTTACTAGTACTTTTAAAGTTTGGCATGAAAGATTAGGCCATCCTGGTTCAATCATGATGAGAAAAATTGTGCAAAATTCTAATGGACATCCATTGAAAAATGAGAAAATACTACAAACGGGCAAATGATTATGTAATGCTTGTTCTTAAGGAAAGCTCATAACTTGGCCATCACCAGAATGAATTACCATAATTTTTAGAAAGAATACATGGTGATATATCATATATGTGGACCGATCCATCCACAATGCGGGCCGTTTCGATATTTTATGGTTTTGATTGACGCATCCAGTAGATGGTCACATGTGTGTCTATTGACAACACGAAATACTGCTTTAGCTAAATTCATTGCTCAAATAATCAGAATAAGAGCACAATTTCCTGATTATGCCATAAAGAAAGTGAGATTGGATAACGCTGGTGAATTTACTTCACAAGTGTTTAATGATTATTGTATATCTTTAGGAATCGATGTTTAACATCCGGTTCCACATGTTCATACACAAAATGGCATGGCTGAGTCATTGATTAAACGGTTGCAATGGATTGTAAGAGCGTTAATATTGAGAACAAAGCTCCCAATTAATGTTTGGGGACATGCTACTTTGCATGCTGCGGCCCTAATACAGATACAGTCAAGTGCATATAATGAATATTCTCCATTACAGTTAATATCTGGTCAAGAGCCAAATATTTCCCATCTTCATGTTTTTGGCTGTGCTGTTTATGTTCTAATAGCCCCACCGCAGAGAAAAAAATGGGGCCATAACGAAGATTGAGAATATACATCGGTTAAACGTCTCCAAGTATCATTAGATATCTGGAACCAGTAACTGGCGATATGTTTACGACACGTTTTGTCGATTGTCATTTTAATGAAAATGAATTCCATGCGTTAGAGGGAGGATTGAGAGAATCACCAAAAGATAACATCACATGGTGTACAAAATATTTGGCTTATCTTGATCCTCCTACCAACCAACGTGAGATGGAAGTTCAGAAAATTGTACATATGCAAAGGTTGGCAAACCAGTTACCAGACGGCTTCACAGATACAAAAAGGGTGACAAAGTCATACATCCCGCTGTAAATGTTCCATCCAAAATTAGTGTTCCTGAAGAACACATTGATGGGAACATATCAAATGAACCTTGGGTTCAATTAAAGAGGGGGAGACCGATGAGATCTAAAGATAAAAATCTGATATGCTCAAATTTATCATAGAGCTACTCTCTCAAATTAAGAGATCACTGCAGTATTTAGGGATCGAATCCACAGAGAAAGAGATAGTCACAAAGCAAATTTCTAAGTTCGAATTAAGCTAAGAAGAAAAAATGAAAAGTAAAAGACAACGAATAATTAAAAGCGGTGTAAGTTCAGGAGACGAAACGCTAGGTTCAGGGAAATTCTCAGGTGATCCAAATTGCAGGTCTAGACAGAATGTTAGGAATTATGAAGAACTGTTCTTGAACTTAAAACACTAATGTAAAATCAACCAACTCTCGCTGCAAAGATTATCTATGTCTAAACCCTAGAATTCAAAATCTCTTTGCAAATTCAAACAATTTAGACAAGCACTAATAACAGGTTCAATTGTTGATATCTCTGTAAATTGCATGTTTTTAGCATACATTTCACACTAGTTAAGACCCCATTCATGCACTTTCATCTTAGTTTTCATCACATTTTCACTCATGTTAAGTCTAGATGCATTAGGTTAGGTCTTTGCATATTCTTGCATGTTTTGGAGTGTTTTCTCAGGTGTTTGTGAATGAGGATGGTCCGAAAAAGAAATCAAGAAGAGAGATCTCAGAAGGAGGGCGAACAGCTGATATCGAGCACGGATCACGGCCCCTTAGCCGATATGGACAAGCGCATGACGAACCCCGAACGAGTAGCAGCGACTTGGACCAGAAAGAAGCACCCCGGAACGAAGATCCAACAAGAGGATTCCATGAAGACGAATATCGGAGCAAGGCAACGGGAAGTCCCCGATCCAAGTAAAGAGGAAGGCAAGTCACCACGACATGATCCCGAAGCACTTGCCCGATATGGAGACTGCTCGAAGAATCACAAGAAGTTAGCATATCGGCTTACTCACCACGACATGAAGCCGATACGTTACAGTCCAAAAGAGTTCCATTTCGGGAAAGTGGTCCCAATATTTTAGGTTTTTCCTCTTTCATGTATAAATACTTTGTCCCCCACGCCTATCTCTCTATCTCTCATTCCAGCTTTAGTTTTCTGTCTTTTGTAACCGAAACTCTTAGTTTTCTTTCACAATTGAAGCTTGATTCAAAGCTCTGATCTTTTATGATATTTTGAAGTTTACAAGTATTGTTTCATAGCATTTCTTGTAAAAGCTTCTTCCTTTTCTTGTTTTTGACAATCTTGCAAGCTATGAGTCACCTTCTTATCCTTATGGATCTTGAGGTTTCTCAAATGGCGCGTGAGTAGTCCTTTTTAGGGTTTTGATGGGGTAAAAGAACCAAGGGATTCTCAGATTTAGATTTCTTGCTTAGCTAAAACATAAAGTTAGATTATTTCTTGTTTATCACTCCCAAAGCTTAGTCTAGCTTGATCATCTAGTCTAAAGACCACAGGCGGCTTGACATGAAAACCACGTGCTTGCTTAGTCGGAACCATGAACAAGAGTTTGACTCCTTAGGCTCAGACGAACCATCTGTCTAAGGGTCTTACGGTTCAATAGGGACGTTGTAGATAGTTTAAAGCTCGTTCATTTAGGGTCTTGAGTGACACAAGATCTAGTCTTTAGTTTCTTTTAGTAGTAAAGTCTCAACCTTTTACCATATCGGCTTGACTCATATAGACCAACATAACCGATTTGTTAACTAAACACTCCCAAATGGATTGATACCCATACACTATACTGCATACGGTTGACAATGTTGGGTCATTGACCTAACGGGTGAAAAAGCCTGTTGTCAATTGGCGCCGTTGCCGTTTGGGAAAAAGTTTAGTCATCTCGGTTCTTGGTAGTTACAAGGACAAGTTTATAGCTTTCAAAACATTTAACACTTCTACCGTGATTTCTCTGTTGTAACAGGTACATGAACCTACGTTCACACGATACAACAAATCTTGTTCCCCAAATCGAAGAAATACACCTGCTCGAAAGATCAGCTAGACGAAATCGGGAACAAGCCGAAATTGCAAATCGTGTGACGATGGAGAATCAACAAGGTGCTCAAGGAGCTGCGGGCGCAGCTGGTGCACAAGGCCAATAAGGCCACCAAGGACCCCAAGGTCCACAAGGCCTACAAGGCGTTCAAGGACAGCCTGGTGTTGCAGCTGCTCCAAGAGCTGTGAGGCAAATCGGTGCGGGAGATGCACTGATATCGACTGCAAGCCGACACGGTATCCAGCCACCACCAGTGCAGAACAACAATTTCGAGATCAAGAGTGGTCTCATCTCCATGGTGCAGAATAACCGATTCTTCGGTCTGCCTTTGGAAGACCCACTTGACCATCTCGACCAGTTCGACCGTGTATGCGCCATGACAAAGATCAACGGTGTAAGCGAAGATGGTTTCAAGTTGCGGCTGTTTCCCTTCTCGTTGGGAGACAAAGCACATGTCTGGGTGAAGACTCTGCCCCATGGATCTATCACCTCGTGGGCAGAATGCAAAAAGGCTTTCTTGACGAAGTTCTTTTCCACATCGAGGACTGCCCGATTAAGGAACGAAATCAGTGGATTCACCCAGAAATCCAATGCCCTCACCATGGCTTCAGCCAAGAACACTCCTCAGCACTCTATACCGAGGTGTCATTCCCAAGATTCGGATGCTGCTCGATGATAGGGCTCAGGTTTTACCCTAATAAAACTACTGCAAGTGCACAGCAAAAGCAATTGTAGTATAAGAGGTATCGAAATCCAAGAGAAGTAGATGCTACACTATGGTTTCTAGGTTCAAATTATGCTAGATCAAATCAGATAAAAGTAAAACAAGGCAAGAAATAAATGAGTATCACGAAATAGGTTCTTAAAATCAGGAGACGAAACGCTAGGTTCATGGAAATTCTCAGGTGATCTAAATTGCAGGTCTAGACAGAATGTTAGGAATTATGAAGAACCGTTCTTGAACTCGAAACACTAATGTAAAATCAACCAACCCTCGCTGCAAAGATTATCTATGTCTAAATCCTAGAATTCAAAATCTCTTTGCAAATTCAAACAATTCAGACAAGCATTAATATCATGTTCAATTGTTCACAAAATCCTAAACCAAATCTCTTTGCGAATAGGTATTTTGCTCATCTAACATTAGTTCAGGCAATTAATAATACTCTCGCATCTATTAATCAACCTAAGATCAGATTCTAGGTCATGAAGATAGAATAAGAATTAAACACAAATCCAGATGAAGAACTCTTAATGATTTTATCCTAACAATTAAATTCAACCTAACAATTCATTAATCACCCTTGAAAAACCCTAAACCTAACTAGCAAACTACTTAGACATGGTGAATGAAGAAAACATCATGAATAAAGAAGATTGCATAAAAGAAATCAATAGAAACAAAGGAGTTCCAAATTTGCTCTGAAGGAGACAAATTCTTCTCTCTAAAATCTCTCTAAAAATCTCTCTCTAAGTCTCAAAACAGAAAATAATAATAATAGTTGGTGGCTAAACAATGCCTTGAAAATCTATATTTATAGGCAAACTTGTAAATATTTGAAACTTCTTATGATTTCCTTTTTCTGATGGAAGTCCGTGAAACTTGGCGGTCTCGATGGTGTCGATAGACACCTTGCGTGTAAATCCGTCTTCTGACTTCATCACTTTGCAACTTCTTCCAGAATGCTCCAAGAAACTCCAGAATCTCCAACTTTGCTCCAATCGTAGTCCAACCCGTAAACATTCTAATAGGACTCTAAAAAGACCAAAAGACTCTATAAAAACACTTATATCATGGTCCAAAAATGGGTAAAAACCATGATATATCACTCGATACGGCGAGCAATGGAAATTTCCTAGCAAAGGACGTTGAAGATGGTCTTGGGCTGGTTGAAAACCTAGCTCAGAGTGACTCATCTTACCACGAAGACTATGACAGATCCAACCGAGGTTCCAAAGAAGAAGTGGATGGAAGCCGGAAAGTGATCAAGGAGCTAAACGAGAAGCTTGACAAGTTACTACTTGTCCAAACTCAAAAAGAAGTTCATTTCGTGGAAGAACTCACTCAAGTCCAAGAAGGGAGGACGTCCAGTATGAAGATGTTAACTACATTAACGCTCAAGGAGGTTACAACAATTGGAGACCCAACAATAACCTGTCCTACCGGAACACAAACGTCGCTAACCCACATGACCAGACTTACCCTCAGCAGCAGGCAGGAGGAGCAAAACAATTCGTGACTTACACGAATCAACAAGGCTTTGTACCAAGGTTCCCATTTCAAGGCGGTTACCCGCCACGACAACAAGCCGTTGCACCACCTGGTTTCCAACAACAGCACGGGAACCCACCTGCTCAAGCTAGCTTTGACTTGGAAGGCACTCTAAAGCAACTCCTCCAAGGTCAAACACATATCCAAGCGGATATACACAAACGTTTTGCTGAAGTGCACAACAAGATAGATGGTGTCAACACGGAGCTATCCGAGAAGGTCGAAGCTTTAGCCACTCGCGTTAAAGCACTTGAAAACAACAAAGGCATTGCATCGACAAGCCAACCAAGCAACCTTCCTGGAAAATCCGTCATGAACCCAAAGGAATATTGCCAAATGATCACCACTAGCAACGAAGAAAAACGGGATCAAGCCGAAATCCCCTCACCAAAACAGGCTCAAGTCGATGAGGACATCGACATCCTAATAAGGGGAGGGAGTTCTAAAAATTTGGGAGTCCCTGAAGAGAAAGCGGCAACTGATCCACCCAAAGCTCCATTTCTGCGAGTCTACAAACCACCGATGCCATACCCCCAGAAGCATAAGAAGCGTCTCATAGAGGAACAAGAGGCCGAATTGATCGAAACCTTGAAGAAGGTTGAAGATCTATTCAACAATGTTGAAAAAAACCAAGCCTATTCCAGCTTTCCTAGTAGCTTTGAAGGATAAGCTCTACGCTGATGCAATGGCAACCATAGGAAGGAATGCAGCAGCTCGTGAAGAGAAACCTAAGGAAGAAACCTTAGTAGTGAAGAAGCTCGAAGATCCAGGATCATTCACTCTCCCATGCACACTCGGAGGGATCACCTTTGATAACTGTTTGTGTGACCTCAGTGCAAGCATCAACGTTATGAGCCTAGCCACAGCTAAGCGTCTCGGCTATGACACTTATACCGACTGTAAGAAGCCGTTATCGCTGGCCGATGGAAGTGAAAGGAAGACAGTTGGGAAGCTGCTGGACTTACCTCTCATGATTGGGAATGTGCTATTGCATAGTAACCTCCTGGTAATAGAAATGGACCAGGATGTCAAGGAAACCCTACTGTTGGGAAGACCTTTCCTAGCTTCTGCTGGTTGCATGTTTGATTGCAAAAGCGGCAAGGTAGAGCTGAGGCTAACGGGGAGCTTGGTAATGCATTTTGACATAAAAGGGAAGAGGATCAACGAAAAGGAGCATGCATACTCCCTCGAGCTCAAGAAGGCGATTGAGGAGACCAAAGACCCATCCTT
Source organism: Alliaria petiolata (assembly GCA_020283515.1). Taxonomy (NCBI): domain Eukaryota; kingdom Viridiplantae; phylum Streptophyta; class Magnoliopsida; order Brassicales; family Brassicaceae; genus Alliaria; species Alliaria petiolata. The sequence goes on from JAHZTW010000006.1 coordinate 21,278,890, forward strand.
GGAAATATGCTATGACGGAGCTAGCTTTGATGGAGTTTCTCTCAATGCAATGTTCGAGGGAAAACCAGAAGAAGTCCAAGAAGAACCAAAAGAGTTGATCACTTGCAAGAAGTCCTATGTGCAAGGACCAACCCTCGGTGATCTTCTGGAAGTATGACTCTCAAACATGTTCTCTCTGCTGGAGGTGAGATGAGATACAAGCTGAAATGCAAAAGAAAGGTTAGACCCTTTGCTTACCTTAAGGTGATTAAAGACACCGATTTGACCAATCAAGAGGGTTCTAAGGGAAGCAAAGAGGGAACCTCCAATGTATCTCTTGCTGATTTCATCTCGGTGATTAAGGAAAGTAAAGATCCTCCCATAGGATCGAGGGGTGCTCATTTCCCCCTTCCACTCAGAAAAAGAATCAAGAAAAGTCAAGCTAAGTGACTCAAAACAAAGCGCTCTTGGGAGGAACCCCAAGCTTATCCATGTACATATTAATGCTTTTTCTAGTTTAAGTTTAATGTTTTCAGGATCCCATGAGAGATAAGGTGGGGTCACTTGTATACAAGGAAGAGCAAAAACCAATGTGAGGATTGTCTAGCACTGCAACGGGATGCAATATCGGTTTAACACCGAGGTAATATCCCAGGGCATTCCATGTCGAGCAGGCACAACGGTGTGTAGCCGATATGGGACGAAGTCCAAGCCAGACAATCTTTACCAGGGACAAATATCGGGAACAAGCCGATATCCTGACTTACACTCACACCATATCGGGATCAATCCGATATGGCCATCCATGTAATAGGGTTTTTAGACTTAGCCAATCCGTGAAAAGCACTCAAATTCATGGCCCACTTTTCCGGATAAGGCAAGAACACTTGGTTGGGGTTAGCCGATAGTTATTCTCCAAACCAAGAAACCCTAGTCAAACCCTCTTCAATCCTTGTCTCCTCTTTAAAAAGGCCAACACTATCGCCTCTCTCTCTCTCTTTTCCCATCACTCTCAAATCCAGAAAATTGTTTCTAGCTTTTTAATTCGCAACCCAATCCTCTGCGATTTTCTTCCAAGGAATTTTTGCAAAAATCGAGCTAGGTAATTGCTTACTCTTGAGCGATATGATTGAATATTGTTTAGGATTGTCTAGATCCGTTGCGTCTAGGATTTGAGAGTTGATGGAGAAACATTTGGTAGACTATTTGCATAAACATTTAGGGTTTTTTGTAGGATTTTCTAGAGTTTTGGCATATCTATTTACGAGAATAGGCTTCACGGCTAAACTCTTTTGAAATGTCAGAATTCTGGAAATCTCCTTTCTCACCTTTGATTAATGCATGCTTGTCTAAGAACTTGAATCCGTGAAGAACCACTAATAAGAAAAATTCTTTGCCCTTCACGATTTAAGTTCATCCCGATCTAGTATATAAATCGATTATGTTTTCTTGAGTCTCTCTAGTCATGAATAGAGTTGCTTTAGTTTAAACATACACGCAAGAAAACTTTTACTCTTGATGTTTTTCCTTGTACTTACACACTTGCGAGTGTTTTTGTTTGATAGGTACAATGGTAGGAGCAACGAGAACCGGAGCTGTTCTTGGAAGGTCAAGGGATTACCAAACGGAGAAGAAAGATGGAAAAAGACCAGTGGGAAGTTCCAGCCGAGCTGTTACAGTTCACTCACCCACACGTGCATCGGGAAGGAGAAGTACGAGTTCCCGACCCACACTGGCCGATATGCGTGCAACATTCAGGCGAATGGAGTTCAAAGCCACACGCTACCCCCACGAGGAAACAATGATCAAGATGGGTATCTACGAAGATTGCCAGATCCTTTTCAATGCAATGGGTCTGAGACGATTCATGGAGAATGCCTATGCATCTCACGACGAGGCGACTTTCCAGTTCCTAGCAACACTGGAAGTGACCTTCTACGCCTTTGGAGAAGAGACTCCAGAGGAAGATGGAGATGGCTATATCCGCTTCAAGTATGGAAGTGAGACTCACCGAATGACATTTCGGGAGCTCGAGTCGATATTCGAATTCAGCCAAGGCGATATGCGCGAGATGACCCTCAACATCGAAAGGGAGGAGCTGGAGGCACTGTAGGGGCACATTGGAGTGGGCACTTACAAGCCCGGAGTGAACAACCAGGATAAGGCACCCAGCCTTGAGATATGTGCAAAGAGCCATTGCACATACCTTCTATGCAAGGAAAGAGTGTGGAGCTGTCCTGACCAAGGAACTGGAGATAATGGATGACGGTCTGGTAGAAATCATCCAAGAAAGCCGAAATGGGACCGAGCTAAAGGGAAGCAGAAGGAGCACCGGGCTGATCACGATTTTGCTCAAAGAGCTCCTCCACTACAAGTCGTGGATGATTTCCACGCCAAGCGAAAGGCCGCAGATAGGCTGTGGAGGAGTAGTATCTGCCATTCTGAAAGGGGCTGGTGCTGATCTGGAAGAGCCAACGCACGGGATCCGTTGGATAGATATCGGGTACTTGAAGAAGTGTCAATTTCTCGGGAAACCATATCGGCATGGGCACCGATATCAGTTCACCCTCCCATTCGAGAGAGCAGCCGTGTTGTTCCTGCCAAACCCATACCTGACGTCGATAAGGGAACCTCTGCATCTGGATTTCGAGCCGCAGGAGGAACACCTCTTCCCCTATGGAGCTGACTTTTATGGGGACTACGAGGAAGAATATCGGGAGGAAGCCGATATGGTCGCTGAAGAAGAAGAAGAGGATGAAGACGCTTATGAGGAGCCTACAGATGAATATGGTTTCCCTCTCTATGGAGCAGAGCGTTACCATTTTGAGCCGATCACGAGTGCAACGCATCGAACGCTCAAGACGGCTCATGATCGGATCAACGTGCTTCAGCGGTACTGCAAATGGCAGGATTGCTAGATTAAGAAGCTAGTCTCCACGGTGAAGGGGATTAAAGGGCACGTGAGAGGTTTGAAGGGCCAAATCAAGTCACTCACCTCGAAGCTAAAAGGATTGACACCCTCGCCACGGCCTGAAGCTGATATGTCACCTGGAGAACAAGAAGGAGAAGAAGAGGAAGAGTCTGATGAAGCGGACAGCCAAGCACCCCAAGAGAGGAACTCCTTCTCATTTCTGCCAAGGGAGCACGAGCTAAGTGAGCCAAGAAGGTATTCCTGCCAAGAAGAGGGCATATCGAGGGAGAGACGTGCGAGTCAGTCCCCGGTACCGGAATCAGACAATCCCTCTTTCTCGACCAGTGAGGACACCACGTCCTCACACCACACCGAACAATGAGGTACCACTCCAGAACCATTGTACATAAGCATTTTTCATTTTCTTTTTTTGCTTTTTGCTTAAACATTTTGCATTCTCTTAGGACCGTATTCTTCCTTCCTTCTATCACACAGGGACTGTGTGATTTAAGTTTGGGGGAGTACGTAGTGCATGCATTCGCTTAGTTTAAACATCATGCATTAATCAAATGTGCATAGAAAAACAAAAAAAAACATTTTTTAAAAAACATTTTTTTTTGAAAATTTATCTCACAAAAAGATTCATGTAGTTACATTTCCATACTAGGATTGAGTCTAGATGCATTCATTTAGGATTCATAAGCATTCACATAAGGTGTTAAGTATGATGAATCCTTGTAAATAGCCATTTTTAAGTCATGAATTCAATGCCTTATTTCTTGTTTGTTTGATGCATTTTGAATTAGACTGAGCTTAAGGCAGCACCACATTTGGAATTCGTCTTGTGAAATTCGGTTTTAGCTTGATGCATTGTGATTTGAACCATTTCCCTAATGAACTTGAACCGTTAAAACTGAAAATTTAATTATCTTGTTCATATTTGTCAATTAACTCATAGATTTCACTTGGACTCTCTTTCTCTTTTTACCACTCTTCTGCTAGTCCAAGTACCAGACCACACCCGAAACCTAAACATTTGATTTTAAACCATAAACACTTTTGTGAGAGCATGTGAGGCCTTTGCACCATTTTCGAATCTTCTAAGGCAAAAAGTGTTGGGTTTAGGCCGACAAGGTTAGATTTCCATGTAGACGTTGGCTCACAATTCGAGTCAACACTAGGTTAGGTGGTGTAGATACTGAAACGGCTTGATACCGAAATCTGGAGCCGATATTGCTGGTTAGACTAGGAAGGGGGGTTGGGTTCCAATTGCTGGTTTATTGACAGAAAGGCGAAAGAAGGAAACCACTGAGTCAGACGGGGACAAGTATAAAGGAGATGGCGGCATAAAAAGGGCTCGAAACAAAAGAAGAAAAGGGTGATTCCAAAAAGAAGCAAAAGAAGGCCAATCAACAAAGTCTAAATCCGGCCAATAACACCAAAAGTGGAACACAAGGAACGCACATAAAAAGCTAGAAAGCCGAAACCGATCTCCAACAAAGAAGAAGTCCCCCGAAAACGACCAGGAAAGGTAATATCGAGGAGTAATAACGGGTATAAGGCGAAATGCCAAAGCAAAAGGTAACTTAGGAGGGAGCAGTTAGACTAAGGTAGAAAACGAGATAGATGTTTTGGGTAGATGGGAATTTACCTTTGTATGCATCCATTGGTTTTTACCCTTAGCATTTTGCATTAAGAAGATTCCTTTCATGAGTGATCCCTCTTAAACACTTAACCCGTTCGCACTACGAGTTCATATTTAGCTCGTGACCTTACCCTGAACCAAGTGAGTTGATTGACAGGCATGAATGAGATCCACGCTTTAAATTTTCTAATGAATGTGAAAGGGGATTGGGAATTTGAATGTGCATCTAAGTTAGGATTGATTTTGCTTGATGTTGCGATGAGTGTGGCTAAGGCTTTTTGGATAGGTAGAATTCAACCTGCATCCTAGAAACCTGAACTTAGACATTGAGTTGATTTCTTTTAAATGGCGTTTTGGATTCAAACTTACATGTTTTCTTTTAAAACCTCACCCCTCCGGTTGGCTTTTGCTTGAGGAAAAGCAAAAAGGCAAGTTTGGGGGTGTTGATATCTCTGTAAATTGCATGTTTTTAGCATACATTTCACACTAGTTAGGACCCCATTCATGCACTTTCATCTTAGTTTTCATCACATTTTCACTCATGTTAGGTCTAGATGCATTAGGTTAGGTCTTTGCATATTCTTGCATGTTTTGGAGTGTTTTCTCAGGTGTTTGTGAATGAGGATGGTCCGAAGAAGAAATCAAGAAGAGAGATCTCGGAAGGAGGGCGAACAGCTGATAACGAGCACGGATCACGGCCCCTTAGCCGATATGGACAAGCGCATGACGAACCCCGAACGAGTAGGAGCGACTTGGACCAGAAAGAAGCACCCTGGAACGAAGATCCGGCAAGAGGATTCCATGAAGACGAATATCGGAGCAAGGCAACGGGAAGTCCCCGATCCAAGTAAAGAGGAAGGCAAGTCATCACGACATGATCCCGAAGCACTTGCCCGATATGGAGACTGCTCGAAGAATCACAAGAAGTTAGCATATCAGCTTACTCACCACGACATGAAGCTGATACGCTACAGTCCAAAAGAGTACCATTTCGGGAAAGTGGTCCCAACGTTTTAGGTTTTTCCTCTTTCATGTATAAATACTTTGTCCCCCACACCTATCTCTCTATCTCTCATTCCAGCTTTAGTTTTCTGTCTTTTGTAACCGAAACTCTTAGTTTTCTTTCACCATTGAAGCTTGATTCAAAGCTTTGATCTTTTATGATATTTTGAAGTTTACAAGTATTGTTTCATAGCATTTCTTGTAAAAGCTTCTTCCTTTTCTTGTTTTTGACTATCTTGCAAGCTATGAGTTACCTTCTTATCCTTATGGATCTTGAGGTTTCTCAAATGGCGCGTGAGTAGTCCTTTTTAGGGTTTTGATGGGTTAAAAGAACCAAGGGATTTTGAGATTTAGATTTCTTGCTTCGCTAAAACATAAAGTTAGATTCTTTCTTGTTTATCACTCTCAAAGCTTAGTCTCGCTTGTTCATCTAGTCTAAAGACCACAGGCGGCTTGACATGAAAACCACGTGCTTGCTTAGCTGGAACCATGAACAAGAGTTTGACTCCTTAGGCTCGGACGAACCATCTGTCTAAGGGTCTTACGGTTCAATAGGGACGTTGTAGATGCTTGTTTCTTTTATTGTACCGCTATGCGAGAGCTAGTCTATGGTGATAGAGATTCAAAGAGTTTAGACCCAAAAACCATGGGCTAAACGTTTTGAGGATCCCTTTACCTAAGAATCACCATCAAAGACCAAGTCTTGATGTGATCCAAAAGCTTTAGCTTGATAAATGATCTGAGAGTTACCTAGTTCATAAAACCCATCTTAATCCTTCTTTTACTTAGAAGGCTTATCTTTTACTTCTCACTTAAATAGTTTAAAGCTCGTTCATTTACTTCTCACTTAAATAGTTTAAAGCTCGTTCATTTAGGGTCTTGTGTGACATAAGATCTAGTCTTTAGTTTCTTTTAGTAGTAAAGTCTCAACCTTTTACCATATCAGCTTGACTTATATCGACCAACATAATCGATTTGTTAACTAAACACTCCCAAATGGATTGATACCCATACACTATACTGCATACGGTTGACAGTGTTGGGTCATTGACCTAACGGGTGAAAAAGCCTGTTGTCAATTGTTCACAAAATTCCTAAAACAAATCTCTTTGCGAATAGGTATTGTGCTCATCTAACATTAGTTCAGACAATCAATAATACTCTCGTATCTATTAATCAACCTAAGATCAGATTCTAGGTCATGAAGCTAAAATAAGCATTAATCGCAAATCCAGATGAAGAACTCTAATGATTTTATCCTAACAATTCAATTCAATCTAGCATTTCATCATTCACCCTTGAAAAACCCTAAACATAACAAGCAAACTACTCAGACATGATCAATGAAACAGAAATCATTATTTGAATATAAAGCATAGAAGAAATAAAGGAGTTCCAAATCTGCCCTAAAGGAGTCTGATTTTTCTCTCCAAAAACCTAAACTTTTATGATTCTTAAATATATGATAATGCCTAAACGATGGCTTTAAAAACTATATATAAGGTCCAAAACACGAATTGGGCACTTTTGCAAATAAGAAAAACTTTTTGGGCAATTTTCTTTTCTTCAATCTTGTAAAAGTCACAACCGTCTTCTGATTTTGAGGGGTGTCGATCGACACCATGAACAGTGTCGATCGACACTGTTCATCCAACTTCAATCCGACTTCATCTTTTCAGCAGCTTGTTTCACAATGCTCCAAAATGCTTCATAATCCCCAATTATGCTCCAAACGTACATGAACCTGCAAAGACTCTAACAGGACTCTAAAAAGATCAAAATACTCTATAAAAAGGACTTATATCATGGTCAAAAACCGGTAAAAACCATGATATATCAACTCCTCCAGACTTAGCTTTTGCTTGCCCTCAAGCAAAACAGAAACCAAGTATATAGTCGAGGTTTGAAAACCGAAACATTCAGTTAACCTTTGGAACGCCACATTGAACCAACACTCTTGAATCTACATACCATAGAGCCAACCTTAGATAGTGTTTCAGTATACTTACCACAAGCTTAGCAATCTACTAAGTGAAGTCCGGATCCATTCCTTCTCAAATTTTTGAAATTAAACAAGGGTATTGACCAAAGAGCTTACAGATTCTTTCCCTTCCTTAGCTCCTAAACAAGACATTCTTTGCACAGCTCTCCTATTTTCTCTTCCCTTAGTCAACTTCTGCCCATTTTCAGGGTGTTCTACAGATCTTTTCATTGACTTTTTCTTATTCTTTTGAAGTCTTAGAACAGTGCTGCTCTTACTTGTGTTCCTTGTGAGGAGACAGGTTCATGAGCGCTCACTAATATTGTTCCTTGTGAGGAGACAGGCTCATGAGGATCTTTGCACAATTCCTTGACTTAGACTCCTTTTTTGTTCTTTCGATTTTTCTCAAGGGAAGATCAAGGACAGACTGTAGTTTTCTTATCTTGTCAGTGCTGAAAGAGGAATCAAGTCCAATGCATACCAAGCTCTAAACAGGAATCTGAACTCTCTCTGTTAGACTGATCCACTTACAGATTTCTACCTAGTAAAACCTGCAATCAACTACTATGGCAATGGTCATTCAAGTGTCAATATGTTGTGGTTTAGTTGCAAGAAAAACTGAAAATTTCAACTGATTTTGACTCAATAAAACAAAAATGACTCAACTGACTCTCAAAACAAAAGCAAAATACATTAGTATTTTCCTCCCCTAGACTTAACCAACACTGCCCTCAGTGTGATTAAATCATAAGGTCAGAAACAAACCAAATAGAAAATATAACAGACATGATGGATAGAGGACAAAAATCTACACAACTTAGGCTTTGAAATCACTCAAATCCGTAAAGAATTGAGAGAGATATGAAGAAAACAAGTTGAGTAAACTTACCTCCGAGGGGGTGTCGATCGACACCATTAACAGTGTCGATCGACACTATTCATGTCGAGCTCCAGTGTCGACGTTGGTCGACATCCGCCCGTCAGTCTAAATTTTTTTTTTTTGAAACAGAAAACAAAACCCAAAATTAGTGAAAACAAAACCAAAAGTCAAAGAAAAATCTACCTAAAAGTGGGTTGCCTCCCACTCAGCGCTTGTTTTTAGTCATTAGCTTGATTGTGTCGTGGTTCAGACGTCTGTGGATCAGATGGTGGCATTGAATGCCTCCTAGAAGAATGTCTCCTCATCCATGGTGGTGTATAGGCAGTAGGTGCATGAGAGCAACCAAGGAATTGAGGAACAGCAGTAGGGTGGGACTTGTGTTCGAGTGGGACACTTTGTTTTCCTGCAGAATCATCAAAAGCAATACCAAGCCTTCTACGAGAATCTCGTTGCTTGCATAAGTGTGAAACAACTTTTGAACCTTTTAAGTTCTTATTGATAAGATCAGGGGGTTTGGGATTGATTCGAGGAAGTACATACCTTTGCTTTCTTCGAGGTTTCTGGGCTGTAGGATGTGGAGTTGTCTGTTTGACATCATAGGATGGAGTTGCATCATTGGAAACAACTCGTGTATCATTATGCGAAGGGTGTCGATCGACACTAGGGGTGGTGTCGATCGACACCAAACCAGCAGCTCGAATCTCTGCATTTTTCTGCAGTTCAGCTCTGCAATCCTTGCCTCCATCACAAAAACGTCTTCCTCCATCAACTTGGCCTTGATTAGAACCTCTTCTTTGCCCATAGTCCTGAAGAGATTATCAGCAACATTGTTTCCACTCCAATCCTCTAGCTCCAGAGCTTTAGCAGAATTTCCATCCAATGCTTCTTGAACAACCACCTTGTTCACTTGCTCTTTAGTATCCAGCACCTCTCTAGCGATCACAGCAATGAGGGAGAGATGTTTGAAAGTTCCAGTAGTAGGGATAGCTTTGTAGAAGGCTCTTTTGTCAACATTAGAGAAAGAGATTCTCTTATTAGGCATGTCTACAACTGCTCCCATAGTGGCCATGAATGGTCTTCCAAGGATGAATGGCATGACAGAATCTTTGCTTACTTCCACAACCTGAAAATTAGTTGGTACTAGACAATTCCCTACTTTGACAAGTAAGTCTGGAATTGTACCATATGGGACTATGGTGGAAGAGTTGGCAAAAGCAAGAGTCATCTGAGGAGGGTGAATGTTGATAACATGCATATTTTACCCATTTTAACCATCATAAGTGAGTGCTTTAATAAGCATTTCACTAAGGTTTTAATGTATATTTAGTAGTTTTCGAGTATTTTTGTGTTCAAGACTCTTTTCAGGAAATCTTAGGAAAAAGAGAGCAAAACAGAGCAAAACGGATATTTTCGGAACATGAGCTTTTTGACAGAAGTTTAGCACAAGACGGAGACTTTCCCACCACGAGTGAAGCTGAATTTTTGTGGCAAGATAGCCTGAACTACTGTCTTTCACCTCGATGTGATTTGAGGGCAATCTCGTGGTTGGATCTCAAGTTATGAAAGAAGCAAGAAAGCCTGTCAGACTCATCCTCAGAAGAAGCCTGCCGCGCCACGGCCTATCCAGAAGACCAATGGCCGGGCCACGGCCAGTCGCTCGCGCGGCAACAACAAGTGATGATTCCCGAGCCCATTTTCAAGCCCAAATCAAGCCCGATAGCCACCAAACTTTGTGGAACCCTAAGTGACGCCTAAGTAAACCTGAGGACCTATAAAAACACGAGGCCACTCTTATTTTGAGGGGAATTCGAAGACAGCCACCAAGACCACGATCTAGAAGAGGAGCCGCCGCCAAGGAGGAAGAGAAGAGGAGCGAAAGCCGTCTTCTCCACTCCCCATCTCGCCGCCATATTCGACTACTCTCTTTCACCTTTTTTTATGCACTTCCTTTGCATCGTTATCAGTTTATTTCTTTTCTTTTCATACATTTGTGATTTTTACCTATTGCAATGATAATGAATTCCGATTCCATGTCTGAGTAGTCTTTTAGTTGGGTTTCAAAGGGGGTTTCTCAAAGGGATTTCATGGTTTGATTCGATAAGTTGTTAGATCGTAGATAGAATACTTTTCATTGTTCTTCATTTGGATTCTTTCTTATTGCGTAATCCTTGGCTGGCCACTTAGGATCGATTGTAGGATCACTAGAGCCGCGTAAGCGCTGAATCTTTTGGCCGGACATAGTTTTAAACTGGCAGACACTGAAGGATGCTTATGCATATCGGCGGTGTTCTGTGAGCTTCGTTGAACCTGTTCTTATAGCTGATCTTGCTGCGACGCCGCTACCGAAAGGGGAGCGAACGAGTAGTACATGTTTAGGTGTTTGGTTTTCCGAAAGGGAGGTCCGACCACTTTCGTGTTTGAGCTTGAGAACCAGTAGGATTGATTTGTCTAGATCAAGTTTGTTAATTTGTAGAATCATTCCGTGAAATACCCCGAGAGATCCCTGAAGCTCAGCGTCCCGTTTTATAGTTTTACAATCCGCTTTTGATTTCCATTCAGTTACTAAACCATCACATCTCCAAAACCAACTCTTAATTTAATCATTCTCATTTGATTTTCTGTTTTATTGGATTCGTTCGAAGCATCATAGTCTCTGTGGTTCGACCCTAAATACTACAACGCACATCTGTGCACTTGCAGGCAATAGGGTTATAAATTTAAAACTCAAAAACAGACTCTAAAACCTGTTGCATCAAATGTCAGCAATCTCTAATCTCTCTGCAATGTCCCTTGACATGAGGTTCACGCTAGCACCAGAATCGCAGAGGGATTGTTCAAACACAACTCCTCCAATGGAGCATGGAACAACAAACATCCCTGGATCTTCAACCTTAGACAGTTGCTTCATTGGTGGTGGTGTATCCCTTGCTTTGTGAAAGAGTTCTTCCATTTCTTCAAAACTCTCTCTCTGCAATTTTGGAAGAATGCACACAAGGGATACCTCTAATATGCTTCATCAAACGAGATCTCCTTAGGAATCTTTCCCACCCTCTTGTTGAAAGCAGCTAGCTCTTTTCCACTAATGGACTCCCTTAGGTGTTTGGGTAGCAAAGGATATGGAACCTTAGGCTTGTATACCCTTTCCACTACAACTTGTGAAGTTTCACGTGATGCATGAGAGTGGTGTCGATCGACACTGACATTTTGTTTCGAGGATGTTGTGTCGATCGAGCTCGATTTTGGTCCGTCAGAGCTCGAATTCTCGAGTTTTTCTACTGATGTCGATCGACACTCAGCAGTGGTGTCGATCGACACCTGCTCTGCAACTGCAGCATCGTGTTCTTCATCTAGCTCTTCGATCTCTTCAGCACTCAGACCCTTTTTCAGCTATGTTCGAAGGCTTCTTCCACTCTGAATCGTGATGGCATTCACATGGTGTCTCGGATTCGTGTCCATCTTTCCAGGAAGACATCCTTCTTGTCTCTTCAAAGCTCCAGCAGTTTGAGCTACTTGAACATCTAACTGCTTCACATGAGTACTTAAGGACTCAAATTTCCCATTCAGATCGGTGTACAAAGCATCAATCTTCCCATTGAAGTCCACAATCATCTTCTCTTGACCCTCCAAGATCTGTTCAACCAAGGATTTCATCTCATATCTTGTGCAGGAGGCTTCTGGTAAGAAGAAGAACCATAAGTTCTATTGAAGTTGTTGTTCTTAAAGGGCTTATGGTAGGAAGAACCATAGCCTTGTTGATTGCCAAATCTCTGACCTTGAAAACCAGCTCCATTGACATAGTTAACTTGTTCTTCTTCAGGCTCAAAAGTCTCCACTTCTGCAGCAAACTGGACTTGCTTCTTTCCCACTATAAGACTATGCATTGAGTCTAGCTTAGCATTAACCTCAGCAATCTGACTTCCATCAATGTTTCCAGCTCATTTCTTCCTCTCAAGATCTGCATTCTTGATACTATTTCTAGAAACCAAGTTCTCAATCAGCACATATGCATCTTCTGGATATCTAGTGTTGAAGTTTCCATTGCTGGCAGCGTCCAGAGCCATCTGGTATCTCCAATCAACACCTCTAAAGAAGATTCCTAGCAGCTGAACCTCACTGAAGCCATGGTGTGAACAGTCTCTCTGATATGCCTTGAATCTCACCCAAGCAGCCTTGAATGCTTCACTTGGTCCTTGAGAAAAAGTAGAAATCTTCATCCTCAAATCTTCAGACCTTGCATCATCAAAGAAATTGCACAGGAATGCATTCTTTGTGTCCTCCCAGGTAGTAAACGATCCTGGTTCCAACTGCTTCAGCCAGTATGCAACATCTCCAACAAGTGAGTAAGGGAAAAGCTTGCAGAAGAGATAATCATTGGACACACCATTGGCCTTTATGCTTGACGCCATGACTTCAAATCTCTCTATGTGGTCCATGGGATGCTCATTAGGAAGACCATGAAAGGATGTTGAGCCACTAGAGTGTAGTAAGCAGGCTTCAACTCGAAGTCATTCCTCTGGAAGGCAGGAGGGCGAATTGCAGCTCTATTAGCATAGAACTGATCAGGCCTGTTGTAATCGCCCAATGTCCTTCCACGCCCAGCATCTCTGCGTGCTATCTATTGCTCCGCTTGGTGTCGATCGACACCAACTGGTTCGATGACAGCAACTTCGTTCTCATCGAGTCTCTGCCCCTGAGCATTCCGTTTGTGCCCTTCTGCATCTACCAATTGACCCTCTTCGTCTCGTATCAGGACAAGTGGATTAACCATTGCAGATTCCTTCTTGGCTTTCCTGTTTGTCCTCTCCAATTTGGCTAGTTCGCCTACGCTCAAAATCACAAGCTCTTTTTCCTTGTTGCTTATGGTACCGCGGTTAAGCATACACCTGAAACAGACACAAGAAAAATTTGCAGAAAATCAGTAATCAAAAATAAAAATAAAAACCGAGACAAAATTCTAATACTAAAAATCTGTAGGCAACTAATCTCCTTCCTCGGCACCGGCGCCAAAATTTGATATGCTCAAATTTACCCTAGAGCTACTCTCTCAAATTAAGAGATCACTGCAGTATTTAGGGATCGAATCCACAGAGAAAGAGATAGTCACACAGCAAATTTCTAAGTTCGAATTAAGCTAAGAAGAAAGAATTAAAAGTAAAAGACATCGAATAATTAAAAGCGGTGTAAGTTCAGGAGACGAAACACTAGGTTCAGGGAAATTCTTAGGTGATCCAAATTGCAGGTCTAGACAGAATGTTAGGAATTATGATGAACTGTTCTTGAACTTGAAACACTAATGTAAAATCAACCAACTCTCGCTGCCAAGATTATCTATGTCTAAACCATAGAATTCAAAATCTCTTTGCAAATTCAAACAATTCAGACAAGCATTAATAACATGTTCAATTGTTCACAAAATTTCTAAACCAAATCTCTTTGCGAATAGGTATTTTGCTCATCTAACATTAGTTCATGCAATCAATAATACTATCGTATCTATTAATCAACCTAAGATCAGATTCTAGGTCATGAAGCTAGAATAAGCATTAATCACAAATCCAGATGAAGAAGTCTAATGATTTTATCATAACAATTCAATTCAGTCTAGCAATTCATCAACCACCCTTGAAAAACCCTAAACCTAACAAGCAAACTACTCAGACATGATCAATGAAACAGAAATCATTATTTGAATAGAAAGCATAAAAAAAATCAATAGAAGAAATAAAGGAGTTCCAAATCTGCTCTAAGGAGTCTGATTTTTCTCTCCAAAAACCTAAACTTCTATCATTCTTAAAATATATGATAATGCCTAAACGATGGCTTTAAAAACTATATATAAGGTCCAAAACACGAATTGGGCACTTTTGCAAATAAGGAAAACTTTTTGGGCAATTTCCTTTTCTTCAATCTTATAAAAGTCATGCCTGTCTTCTGATTTTGAGGGGTGTCGACTGACACTGTTCATCCAACTTCAATTCGACTTCATCTTTTCAGCAGCTTGTTTCACAATGCTCCAAAATGTTTCAAAATCTCCAATTATGCTCCAAATGTACATAATCCTGCAAAGACTCTAATAGGACTCTAAAAAGACCAAAAGACTCTATAAAAAGGACTTATATCATGGTCAAAAACCGGTAAAAATCATGATATATCAAATCCCCGAAAGAAAAAGAATGTGTGAGAACAAAGTAACGAAAAGTGCCAAGAGGACATATATGAGATGGTTCCAAAAGAACCACATATGGAAGAAAGTCCTCAAGATAAAAATGAAAAAGAAAAATATGAAATTTCCATCAATTACGCACAAAATGGAGAATTATGGATTAGAGATGAAATAAAAGATAATGATGGAATATTTTCTTTTTCTGTATCCAAAGAGCTCGATCATGAAAGTGATGATCTAGAGCCAAGGTCCATATCAGAATGTCAGAAAAGACATGATTGGGAGAAATGGAAAATGGCCATAGAAACTGAATTATCCTCCCTTAATAAAAGAAATGTTTTTGGACCTATTGTCACAACACCAGAACATGTAATGCCAGTCGGATACAAATGGGTATTTGTAAGAAAGAGAAATGAGAAAAATGAAGTCACAAGGTATAAAGCTCGACTTGTGGCACAAGGTTTTTCTCAAAGACCGGGTATTGATTATGAAGAAACATATTCTACGGTAATGGATGCAATCACATTCAGATACTTAATGAGTCTTGCAGCATCCAAGAATCTAGACATGTATTTGATGGATGTTGTGACAGCATATTTATATGGTTCACTTGATAGTGACATATATATGAAAATCCCTAAAGGATTGAAAATGCTAGAAGAATTAAGGTCAAAATCTAAAGAGATTTGTTCGATCAAGTTACATCGATCACTTTATGGATTAAAACAATCTGGACGCATGTGGTATAATCGCTTAAGTGAATACTTGTTGAGTAAGGGGTACATCAACAACGCGATATGCCCTTGTGTGTTTATTAAGAAATATGCATCAGGTTTTGTGATCATTGCTGTATATGTTGTTGACATGAACATAATTGGAACTCAAAAGGAGATTGATGATGCAAGAACTCATTTGAAAGAAGAATTCTAAATGAAAGATCTTGGAAAGACAAAGTTTTGTCTTGGGCTTCAGATAGAGCATTTCCGAGATGGAATATTTGTGCATCAATCAAATTACACCAAAAGAGTGTTAAAATGCTTTAGTATGGATAAAGCAACTCCTTTAAGTACTCCAATGATTAATAGATCACTTGATATTAACAAGGATCCATTTCGGCCTTGTGAAAGTAACGAAGAAATATTAGGCCCTGAAGTGCCTTATATGAGTGCTATTGCTCTTATGTACCTTGCAAATTGTACTAGACCAGATATAGCTTTTGCTACTAACTTACTTGCAAGGTATAGTTCATCACCAACACGCCGACATTGAAACGGAATAAAACATATATTTTTGTTATCTACAAGGCACGATTGATTTTGACTTATTTTATTCTTGAAACTCCGAGGTTGGTCTGGTTGGTTTTGCAGATGCAGGATATTTATCAGATCCGCATAAAGCTCGATCGCAAACTGGATATGTTTTCACATTTGGTGGAGCTGCAATCTCTTGGCGTTCCCAAAAGCAGACTTTGGTTTCAACGTCTTCAAACAATGCAGAAACAATTGCATTAAATGAAGCTTGTAGGGAATGCGTATGGCTCAGATCTATAATTCATCACATACAAGAAACAAGTGGGATAGACACAAACAAGGAGCCAACAATAATATTTGAAGATAATGCCGCGTGTGTTGCCCAACTCAAGGAAGGCTATATCAAGAGTGATCGAACGAAGCATATCCCTCCAAGATTTTTCTCCGACACTAAAGAACTCGAGAAAAAATCAAGAAGTAGACATTCAATATGTTCGTTGATGTGACAATGCAGCCGATCTATTTACAAAGGCGTTTCCCACTACAACATTCAAGAAGCATGTTCATGGTATTGGAATGCGGCATCTACGAGACTTGTAAAGAGAAGATGAGCTCTATTATTTTCAGGGAAAGTTTGCTGTTGTTGCACTCTTTTTCCCTTTGTCATGGTTTTTATCCCACTGGGTTTTTCCATGAAAAGGTTTTTAACGAGGCAGCACACAACTTCACAAGATGCGATAATGACACTGGTCTGCAAGGGGGAGTGTTGTAAAAAGCAAATAAAAGAAAGAGGCGCAGACATTAATTGTCAAATATAAACGCGTCAAATATAATTGCGCGCACAGTAACTCATTTTCATTTTCTATATATACGAGTGTTTCGTTCATTTGTAAATACATCTCTCTTAAGACATAATATAAACGTCTCTTCTTTCTCTCTCTATCAGTAACTTCTCGTTATGCGGGTATAAAATTTCTGACTTTATTTTTATTATAACAGCGCATGTAGATTTTAATACTGTGGATATTTTAATTTTTTTAAGTCAAACTATTAGTGCATTTGATGTTTTGCTTTGTACATCCAGAAAAAAAAAAAAAAAAAAGAAACGAAAAACTGTAACTTAAAAAAATCTGTGTACATCATGATTATAAGAAATTTGATAATGTAAGAAAATTATGGCTGTAAAAAGACTATACATCACTTGTCAATCAAGCATGTACTTTCCTTTGGCTGTGGCGTTTGGGAGCAAATCATCAATTTCTAGTCTCTCGTCAGTTAATTTTTTTTTGGGATGAATTTTGATTCTTACATCTCATGTGGAGAACAAAGTTTCGGTTTTTTCATACATCAAAAGTACGAAAAAAACTGGTTCATACACAAACTCTAGTGATATGATAATCCATACTACAATGGATAATTTTTCAAATCCAAACTATTAGTACATTGGATATTTAGCTTTGTACACCTAAAAAAGAGAGAAAAAAGGAGTTGTAGCTTTAAAAAATTTGTGTACATCATTATTGGAAAAAATTTGATATTGTAAGGAAATTATGGATGTGAAAAGATTGTACATCACTTGCCAATCAAGTTTTTTTCGGCCGGTAGCGTTTGAGAGCATATCATCAGTTTTTAACTTTTTAGTCTCTGATTAGTAAAAAAAAAATTTTTGATGAATTCTGATTCTTACATCTCATGCGTGGAACAAACTTTTGGTTTTTTCACATCAAAAGTACAAAAATACAGGTTATACACAAACTCTAATGTTGTGCTAATACATACTCTAATGGTACATTTGCTCCATTAGTTAGAAAAAGCCAGAGCATATAAGACCATTTGCTTCCAAATCCCAGACAATCACGAGAGGATGAGATACATATATTTCTCTTTTCTACCAGGTCTTATCTACCTTTTGTTTTTTTTTGCTTTTAGGTGCATGCGGCAGCTTCCCTTTAGGATGGAGGGGTGGCGGCTAGTATTGGCATGTTTCCGGCAAGACTTCACAATAAAATTCTTTCTACCACTTTTTCATCTATTTCTTTGCATTTATCTAAAAACGTACCATTTAATCTAAATAAGTATTCCTCCAACTTATATTGGGCCGCACTAAAAAAAATGGAAAATATGCATTGTTCTTCTATAATTTGCAATGTTTTTAAACTTGACACATACAGGAAACCGGAATACCTATCGGATCTGGGTTATCGGGTTAATCTGGGTCAATGCGGATTAATTGTAGATCAATTAGTTGATAAAAAATTATACTATATAGTTTTGAAAATATAAAATAAAATATTCATACCATGTTTAAAAAAACATCATGTACAATAATAATTAAAAAATGTTTAAACATTCTAAATTTAGATTTAACCAAAATAAAGATATTAAGATAGTAGAAAAACACGAATACTGGAAAATAAACTAATGAAACGTCTTTAATATTAAAAAAGGTTTTTCAAATTGTCAATGGGCCGGTTCAACTGGGTCATTGAGTCAGTGGATCGCGGATTTTCTTGGATTTTTCCGGTTTTATAAGTGACTGGTTTTAACACTAAAACTAGACCAGAATAGTGACTAGGCCATGGGTTAACTGGTCCGACCGGATGGTTCGGGCCTGACGTGAAAACATTGATAATTTGTTATTATACTAAATAGAAAAGAAACAAGTTCAAAAAAGTTTGTAGAATTTTTTTACTATTCCACCATTTTTTTTCTTTCATCGTTATTACTAGGCCCGCATCTTCTGATAAACCGAACCGAACTAGTTGGTTCTTTTGGTTTTCTGATTATTTTGGATTTTAAAAATCCTACCGAAATTAACCGAAAATATTACAGTTCGATTCGGTTCGGTTATAGGTTATTTTATATATTTTAAAATTTACCGAAACTTGTCGATCTTTTTTGTTTTTACTTAAAATTTGGTTTACACTCAATAAATTCGGGTTTAAACTCAATAAATTCGACTACTTATGATTTAACAAACATTTGAAGTGATTTGGGGTTGTATTAAACTTAATATTTTTCGACTACTGTAGCCACACTGCCATATGATTATAGTTTTCCTAATTGTTTAGTTGTTACTGATTGATCTTGTTTTTTTATTTGCACTAGGTGATGACCCGTGTGTACACGCGGGTTTGCATTTTATTATATATTTTGTACTTCTGATTAATAGTATTTTATTTTAAATATAGTGTTAATATAATTTCAAAATTTAAATATGTAAATATATAAATTTTGTTTTCACTAACCCGTTCAAATTTTTATTTTTTGATAACTTCAACTCTGATTTTATTTTTGGAGCTTTTCTGCTCTAGATTTTCTCTCTTTGTTCTAGCTTTTAGATTTGTATAACTATGTTAATTTGTTTCCATGAAGTATAGAATGTATAAGCAGTAATGAACTATGCCTTTGTAGTTTGTACTCGTTTATTGCTTCATGAATGGATATGGACAACAAAATCCATGATGGCATTTTTTCAAGTTTTATGATATAATTATCTTAAAATGTGTGGGTTACACGAAATGTTATTTGAAGAGCTGGTGACGTTTAGTAGGGTCTTTGGGTTTCTTGAATTGTTGAGAAGAAGATTTGTGACGGCCATAGTTGTATTCCATGTAGACCATTCTTTTGGCTCCCGACATTTCACTCCACGATCTGTTTCTTCTCTCCTTTTGTAGAGCCATACCGTTTGTGTCTTCTTCCAGTTGCTCCAAACCTACCATATCATCTCCAACATTCATTACCTGTCCATATTATTTATATCTTTCATTCAAATCTTTCTTATCAAACCTTATGTAAGAATATATTTTTTAGAAAACACATCCATTCTTTCCAAGTTAGGCTTACACTTTGTCATTATTCTTTACTATTTAACACCTTTAAACTTGATGTAATCTCCAAAATTTTCAAATTATGATCATGATGAGTCCACAACTGTATCTAGAAACTTATTTTATTAAGCTTTTAAGCCTCAAATTTGTTTTCCGCTTGTTGTTGTTGCCTAAATATGCGACCACATAACCTTGAAGCCCATAAACTTTTGAGCATATAACTTCTTAGATAGTACGAAGTTCTCTTCGCCCAATTTCTCCCATGGATTTCGCGACTTTTAACATGGAATAAATCATTGAAATTTGGAAGCTTATTAATTAAAATATGGCAATCTAGAAAGCCAAACCAAAGACGTGCATAACAAAAGGAAAACGAAGAATACCAGTAAAAGAAAAATAATTAACTAATAACATACTCTTGAATAAATATTTAACCCAACTCAGAGAATTTATAGGTTTATGCAATATAAAAGTTTCCGAAAAAAAACTCTAAAGTCTCATGTTATTCATTTATTGCTTCTAGTGAATGAATGAATTTCATACTGCATATGAATATACAATCTAATCGATAAATTTGAAATATAAATACATTAACCTGATATTTTGCAGTTTTTTTTCTTTGATGTACTGATTTACCACCCATTTTCATCTGTTGTCTTGCCACATCTTTGCACATGCAGTTAATAAGATGCAGGATAAAGTACTATAAACCAAATGATATAAAATTACAGCACGAAAAGTTAAAGATTGTAGTAAGCCAATGAAATAGAAGGATGAATGGAGATCATGTGAACAAAATATGGGTTTTGTTTATTGTTAATACAAAACAGAACCATGAATCACCAATATAGCAGTCTTTTACTGTTGTAACGTCAAAAAAAAATTTCGGAGAGACATGAAAACATAACCCTGCAAAATTTAACGAATAACCTCAACTCAAAGAAGCTCATGTCACCTAACTTATCCCACATGAGAACCGTTTGAGTGACGAAGACTATTTATACCCGCGTTTTATTTATTTTTATTTCCAATTATATATCTATTTTACCATAAGATTTGTTTTTGTTTTTTTTTTTCCAAGACTGATTGGGCTTAAAAAAAATTGCTTGAAGACGTTAAAAACTCACGGTAATGGAGACCATCACCAGCACTATCATGTGTGCGTTGCTGGGTTGAAGCAGAATTCCAAATGATGCTAGTAAGGCCTACAAATTCGAAACAATTAGTGACTTAATTGATTCTTTACTACAAAGAAGCAGCGACACATAACTAAATTGCTATTGTTAGACAAGCTTTTTCTCTTAATTACCAATGATATACAACTCATATAAGAGACTCCCCAAAAGAGAAATGAGGTGAGAGATGAAGTTTCATAAGAACATTATAATCCGTCAACCAGTCTAATTGCCAAGTCTGGAAAAATGCTATGTAATCATATATAACTTCTCAAAAAGTGCAAACACTTCAAGTGCCACTGGAAACTACTCAAGAATTGATCATCCACTCTCGAAAGAGAAGCCAACAACGTCCTAAAAGAGAATGAAAAACAAATCTTCTGATTAGTTGGACGATAAAATTTTATAACTGAATCATGCATCATTCAGATGATGTTCGTTTCATTTTCGATCATTCATCTGAATGATTTATCTGGATGAAACTTTGTTTGTTTCTTCATTTGGTTTTAAAGACCATTTGAATGGTTTTGATTAAAATGACTAAAATGCCCTCACTTTTATCTAATCATATTTTTTTTTATTTTAACCTTATAAATTTGATCTTAACTATACTTCTAAAATATATTTACATCTACATATTCAAATTATTATTTTCTAAACATTTATAAACTGTTTTTTATTAACAAATTCATATAAATTTAATATATTTGTTTATTACACATCTAAAAAGTTTAACATACATATCTTTAACACAATAAAAAGTTTAATCTTCCATATTACACATGTTTTTAACATAAAACAGAAGCATGATTTATAAAACATAGTCTTCACCATCACCATGGGTTGTAACTTGAGCCTCCCACCACGTTTGTTCTGTAGACCAAAAGAACAAAAGAGAAAATGTGTTAACTAAGCTCAAATGAATATGACTCACGAAAGAAACAATATGAAAAAATATGAAACAATGTGAAACAATTGGCCAAGGACCCGATACTCCATCAACATCTCAGACATTTCTAGGAACCCAGTCGAATCATAACCAAGTCCTGTTTTGTTGCGAGTCAGTTTCTTGAAAGATTCGTACTGCTTCTTGCAAGTAGTAAACTTGATCCCAAATTTCTTCCATGGATGTCTTTCCCCATATGCCTCACAGAACTTGTCCATGATTGTTTGTCTTGCAGTTTCATTGACTAGCTGGTTTCTTATGTTTCCTTTTAGCTTTTCATCAATTCGTAGTTGAAGGTAGAGACGTGTCTGATCATCGCTCCAAGCAAGATTCTCAGAACCAGGGATGGATGACATGGTACAAACAGATGCAATTCAGAAAACAGAAGCTCTAAACTGAAACATTTACAACTACTGGTTAATTAAAACTGAAATGCACAAGTGACCAACCAAGAAATGAAAACAAACACACTGCATAAGACACGTAAAAGATGAGTCATGATTGAAAACCCGAATTCAAGTGACCAACCAATAACTAATAAAGCCTGAATTCAAGCAAACACACTGCATAAGACAAGCGTAATGCTAACATTTCGAGAATCAAGATGAAAAAGGGCATGTATATTTTGAGAACTTCACAAACATCAATGGACACAAAATCAATCAAACACGAGGTTATAAGCTCATACAACACACCAAGCAAATTCAGAGAAAATCGCACCAAGCAAATCCATTAGCATCTACTAAATAGCAAACCCAGAAGAGTAAAATCGAAGAAGAAGCCTAGGAGAGTAGAGTCTAAAAGCTAAGAGAATTAGAAGAAAAGGGAGAGAGAAGCTCGCCTGTGTATTCGCCGGAGAAGGAAGCAGGAGCGATAGACTCGCCAGAGAGAGAAGCAGAAGTGAGACTCGCCGTAGACGTCGGAGAGAGCGATTCGTCGGAAGAGTGAATCGCCGGAGTTGGTGAGAGTCGGCAAGAGAAAACGGAGAGTGTGAGATGGTGAGAAGCACGATTAGGTTTAGGTTTTTTTTGTTGTAAATGTTTGTTTTCATTAGGGTTATTTTGGTCATTTACAAATTTGGACTGAATCAGATCCAGCCAACTGATCGAATTAGGCCCAGCCAACTGATTTTAAAATTTTAGCCCAAATTTTTTAAATCCATCCAGATGGATCATCTTACTGATTTTTGTATTTAGTGTTGTTCATTTCGTCATCATCGATCATCTCCATCCAGATGGAAACGAACAGGGCCTGAGTAAGAAATTTTTTATCAAACCATCAAAATCAATAAACAAAAAACAATATTTGAAAGTGGCATTTATCATCCAAACACTCAATAACGTGGCTCTGTGCACTGATTTTAAGTCACATAAACCATACGTGAGCAAAAAAAGGATGAACTCCTAGTCAGATTCTCGATTTTCTCAGACCTTATTTCTTCTTATCCTCAGCATCATCATCAATATGGTAATGAGGAAAATTACATGAGGCTGCTCAACCCGCTTCCGATTGTGTAACAAATCCCTGAAAAAGTACGCATGTCAGTATAATAAAAGCATCTACGACGTGTGAAAACAACGGCGGAGGAAGAGAAATTGTAAATTAGATATGCTTACCTGATTTAGATCAGTTTTAACCAAAGACAAAGAATCGATTACAAATACATAGATTATTCCGATTTGGGGAAACCCGAGAGAGCAGAGACAAGATTTAGAGATACAAATAGAGATGAGATACTCACGAACAGGTAAACGATGGAGGAGAAAACGATTGGAATCCTAATTTAAGTTTGCATCACTATCGAACCAAGCGAGTCAATAGTGAGCGTTTAGAAGGAGAGGAGAGGAATCGTTTAAAGAGAAAATCAATTTAATGCAGATACATTTCTTTTAGTCAGGTAACTAATCGTCAAAGTGAGGAGAGTCGGTTGTAAATCTAAGCTTGGATCAGAGTATCATATTTGAAAACAAAAGAGTTTTGTGAGATGACGTACAAAGTTTAAACGCACAAAGACTATGCATCCATGTGCTAATTGTTTCTCCCTATCATCAGATGATTTAGTGACTGAAATAACTAAACGGAAACCACGATTAATTTCTAGCTAGGGACATGGATATAATATATATGTGCGAAACGTTAAATCTCAAATTTTCTGATAATGGCAGAAGTCACATTCTTTCAAACGTTTGACTTTTATCAAAGATGCCCATAAGCAATTTAAAAACCCGTCTTGAAAATACTACATGGACGGATTTGCAAGAAATGTGAAACAATTACTAATGCGGAAGATGGTCGTACCTTTTCATCTAAAAGTAGTAGATCAAAATTCATGAGTGCTCCATTGAGTTTGAAATTCCTAACTTCCCAAGAACGTAAAAGACGGACGGTTATGTTTTGCTTGGACTTTCCTTGTTCGAGTTTGTGTGAAGGAATTGATGTCAGCATTTGTACGAATCTAAAAGAAAAAACATTATACCAATCAGAGTTTGAATAAATTAATGGATAAAAAAGGAGTTGTTGAACTGTAAGTGCAAAGAAACTAACATATAATGAGTGGAGAAAAGTTCAGATGAAGTGAATGGCTAAACTTTGCACAAGTGGTTATTTATAATAGGTTGTGGTTCACATATAATATAGTATTGTTTGATGATTTTGAGATGTTATTTAGGGGGTGTTATTGGTTCTTGTATTTTAATGGATTTAAAAATCCAAACCAAATCCAGTGTTATTGGTTCTATGATTTTAAAATCTATATTGAAATCCAGTGTTATTAGTTCTATGATTTTAAAATCCAAGTATTATAAAAACTTGAATTTTTTATTGAATTTGAATGGATTTATAAGTGTTTTCATGAGTAAAATACAAATACTCAAATACTTGATTTAACCTTGGAATTTGATTGGATTTGAGTATTTTTTAAATTCAAAGAAGATTTCAAATCCATTAAAATATAAGAACCAATAACCCCTCTTTAATATTTTGTACCATATTAAATATATTTGAGAATAACTAATTGTTAAGAGGATAAATGCAATGAATCACAATAATTATATTTTATTATTGTGACTAAACTTCATATAAGTTCACTAAGTAGTTAAGTATAGAAACTGGAAAGACATACTATCATTTCAGACCACTATAGAAAGAGGTTTTTTTTTTTCCAACCAAACATCTCAAATTCTCTTTACCAAATCATGAAACGCAACATGAACTTAAATATGTCTAAGTTATATCTTTTGAATCTCAGTTACACATTTTTTTTTACTTTTTTTTCTAAATTCAAAAATATTTCTATTTTGCTTTCGTTTTTATTATAATAATTTGTACAGGTTGTTACTGACCATAAATTTTTAGGGAAAAAGTTAATGTTTTCAAGTTTCTAGAAGAAAGCATGCTTCTGGTTGGTTGGTTTCTTGTACAAGTTGTTTCAGTGTCCACTATGGTTGTCTTTCATATAGTTCGAATTTTGTTCCTTCCACCTCAATATGATGGCTTCTAGTCCCCCAACCCAATACCAAATTTGGTGTCAAATTGCATTTTACAATAAATTTTGCTCTAATCCAATCTCATTTTCAATTGCAAATGGTATAATGCCATTTTTGGTTTCAAATATGCAACCATCTCATTTTCAATTACATTTTGCAATTGAACTTTTTTATTTATATAAAATAGTCCTTCAAATTTTAGATACTTTTACTTTTAAAGTTATAAATAATTATTTTGATGATGATAAATATTAAAACACTCTAATATATAAAATTAAAATGCAAATAACATTATTTAATAGAATATATAAAAACATAATACTAAATTTAAAAAAAATAAAAAGTATTGAAATTAAAAAGTAACAGAAAATAAATTTAGTATAACAATGATTGGTTACTTAATAAGTTAATACTTCGGTAAATCGCTTCCGGATCCACTTAAATCACCAAAAAATTGTCCAAATGAAACAGATTGAGGCGGATCTTGTTGATATTGTTGTTGTTGAGCCTTTTTCGTAAAAATCCATGTTTGTTCAGTTTGAGAGAAATTAAATAAATGGATCAATTTATAAATTTTTTTAAAAAAATGTATAATTAGCAATTAATAATAAAATTGAAAAAAAAAATATACTAAATATATTCTTTTTGAAATGGAAAATGCAATTATGGGTTGGAGATAAATCTAATTGCATTTTGCAATGAAAAATGCAATTATGAGTTGGAGATGCTCTTACACATCGTCTAAGCTCCTTAGTTACGTGTTTCATTGAGGAAGAATTTACCAGTCAAGGAACTATACATATCATTTGTTGATATTGTTGTTGTTGAGCCTTTTCCGTAAAAATCCATGTTTGTTCAGTTTGAGAGAAATTAAATAAATAGATCAATTTATAAATTTTTTTAAAAAAATGTATAATTAGCAATTAATAATAAAATTGAAAAAAAAAATATACTAAATATATTCTTTTTGAAATGAAAAATGCAATTATGGGTTGGAGATAAATCTAATTGCATTTTGCAATGAAAAATGCAATTATGAGTTGGAGATGCTCTTACACATCGTCTAAGCTCCTTAGTTACGTGTTTCATTGAGGAAGAATTTACCAGTCAAGGAACTATACATATCATTTGTTAGGAAATACCAAATAACGAATCAATTATCTAGAAATCAAAGAGAAGAGAAGCAAAACATTACATTCTAATCAAACCGCGTGGATTTTGGTATCAGATTTCCATTTAACGAAACTCAATTAAAAAATCTAAAGGATATTCAACCACCTGTAATTCAAGCTCGCTAATAATCCATAAAACAACCGTAGGCATAACCTAAAGCAATGAGACTTCATTCAAACGAAAATAGAAATCTGAGCTGACTTTCGGTGGCTGCCATCATCCAACAACTGTCGATTCTCTTTCTTCCTTTTGAACCAAACCAGCTCCTTTACCATGGCGAGTTTTGATGACGGTGATTTTCCGGATCAGACCCATTCTCCGTCAGAACACGACGATTCATTCATGAGCTACGACAATTTCTCCGAAGGTCCGCCACCTCCGACTCAACCTCCATCCAGTGGCTTCTCTTCCTTCAATGGAGATGGAGGTAATGGATCTTAAAATCGCGTCTCTCCATACCGCTACGGATTTGCTGCTTCCTCCCCTACCATGACTTCTCCTCGCCTTTCGAATCTTCCTTGAACGATGCCAACAGAAACGGTTGTAGCAACTGCGCTGGATGAAGCTTCCCACAGAAGTGGGTTCCTGTTCCAATCGATTATGGTACCTCCAGCGCCTTCTATGAAATCTTATAAAGTAATACATTGTCCTGAAGGAGAGAGAGAGAGATAGAGATATTACCGGATTCGACGACGGGACGATCAGGGGTGATGGAATCGACGGGCATGGTGTTTTTTTTTAAATTGATTTAGCCTTCTCCCAATTTTATCTACAACAAACGGCCAAAAAAAATAAGAAGGATTTGATTCACTTCGAACGAATGAAGCTCCGATGTAGAACGACCGAGGAGAGCTTTTAAAAAAACGGAAATCTTCGCACCGTCTCCTTGTTCTCTCCGCCTCTCTCTGTTAGGGTTTTTAGGTTAGGAGAAATAAGTCGGCTTCATATAAAATGAAAGTGAAATGAAGAAACCCACAGTTTACAATCTTATGAGAAAGCGAGAAATTGGTTATCAAATAAGAAGAACAAAGCTTTAGAACAATCGATTGCAGTCATCAAAGAAGAAGAATGAAGGTTCGGAAAGATAGCGAGAAGCCGTCTTTAGGTAAATATGTTATTTTTTTAAATGAAAAAAATATGCTGATGTGTCAGATAGGGAGGTGCTGACATGTTAGACTATTGTGAGAGTGCGAAAAAATGAGTTACGGACATTCACTTTTTCCATACATCAAGAATACGAAAAAGACCGGATCATACATCAATGATAGTGTTTACTACGAACAAGAGATTGAGAGAGGAATGTTGAAGAAGATATATTCTGATTAATCTGAAATGGTTACAATTTACAAGTATATATACGAGAAAGTAATATGTACAATAAACTATGTTAAACCGGCTAAAGGAGACCGATTTAACTAAACTACTAAACTAATTCTAATAGTCCCCCTGAGGATGTGCAGAAGATATTATGAATGCTCATCTTGGACTTTAAGTGCTCAAAAGAATGAGGGAACAATGGTTTAGTAAGGATATCAGCCATCTGATATGTAAAGTTTTGAGAAGATCTTGATCCAATTTGTCACGAACTGTGTGGCAGTCAACTTCAATGTGTTTCTTTCATGAAACACATGATTAGTAGCAATATAAATGGCCGCAGTGCTGTCGGGATAGAGAACCGAAACTTCAGGAGAGTCAGCTTTCAGTTCTTTCAGCAAAGTTTGCAACCAAACCATCTCACAAGACGCAAGAGCCAAAGCTCTGTATTCAGCCTCAGCTGATGAATGCGAGACAGTAGCATGTTTCTTTAATCGCCAGGATATCAAAGAGGAACCAAGAAACATGCTAAAACCTGTCTTGGAACGTCGACTACCAGGACAAGCAGCCCAATCTGCATCCGCAAACCCTTTGAGAGTGAGATCAGCAGAAGCAGAGTAAAAGAGACCTTGTCCAACAGTGCCCTTGATGTATTGCAAGACTTTGTAGATCGTTTTCAAGTGAGACGTACGAGGAGCAGAAGAATATTGACAGAGTTTATTCACAGCATAGGTGATATCAGGCCGTGTAATAGTCAAATACATCAGTCTACCAACGAGACGACGATAAAGCTCCTTATCCTCAATTAAATCACCATCAGTTTTAGACATCTTCAAGTTTGGGACCATAGTAACAAAAGATGGCTTTCAACCCAACATACCAGTAGATGAGAGAATCTCTAAAGCATACTTTCGTTGACAAAGAGAAATACCTTCGGACGTACGAGCAATTTCCAAGCCAAGAAAGTATTTTAGATCACCGAGATCCCTCAACTTAAAACTCATCTTCAAATCACGGGTGATCTGATCAGCAGCTGCATCACTAGTACTGGCGATAATAATGTCATCCACGTACACGAGTACAACCACAAAGTCAACTCCAAAACTCTTCACAAACAAAGTATGATCACTATGACATTTGGTGAAATTCAGTCGCAACAAAGAATCCGAGAACTTACGAAACCAGTGACGCGATGTTTGTTTGAGACCATAAATTGATTTCTTCAATTTACAAACAGCATTAGGTGGAAGAGAGTCCCCCTTTCTAGCTGCATAATCCTCTGGGAGTTTCATGAAAATTTCCTATCCAAGTCACCATTAAGAAAGGCATTTGAAATGTCAAGTTGTCGAATAGTCCATTTCGTAGAGACTTTCAAAAGCAACTTAACAGTAGCCATTTTAGTAACATGTGAGAACGTCTCATTGTAATCTAGACCTTCTTTCTGAGTGTACCCCTTTGCAACCAACCATGCTTTATATCTCTCAAGACTGCCATCAGCATGAAACTTAAGAGTGAACACCCATTTGCAACCCACTGCTTTCTTGCCCGGAGGTAGAGAAACAATATCCCATGTATTTGTGAGTTCCATAGCACCAATCTCCTTATCAGCAGCATCACGCCATTCTTTGAATTTCTGAGCCTCAGAATAACAACTAGGAATGGAAATTTTGGTGATGTTATTTATGTAAGAAAGATGAGATGATGAGATCTTTGAATAGGATAGGGACGAGGATATAGGATATTGAGAGTCCGATTGAAAAGAATAACAGTGGTAGTCCTCTAGGAAAGCAAGAGGTTTTTGGATACGAGGAGTGGAATCATGAGAAATAGGGGATGTGTTTGGAAGTGGTGATGGAGAATTATTACCTGAGGGCACATAATCCATTGGTGTGAAGAAATCCAAAGAAGCCTCTGATCGTCCAGCTTTGACCATTGGAAATATTTCTTCATGAAACACAACATGCGACTGATAATGATTCTGTTACTCTCCAAATCTAGTAACTTATATCCTTTAACACCAGAGGGATAGCCCAAGAACAAACAAGCTTTAGATCGGGGTTGAAACTTGTGTCGTTGCTTAAGAGAAGTGGATCCATAGCATAAACAACCTAAGGTTTTGAGTTGTGAATAATCAGGAGCCTTCCATGTGAGGATTTTAAACGGAGTTTTGTTGTAAAGAAGCTGAGAAGGTGTACGATTGATAAGAAACACCGCTGTCAAAAATGCAATCACCCCAATACTGCAGAGGGATATGCGACTGAAACATGAGGGCTCGAGCAACGTTGAGGATATGTTGATGCTTTCTTTCCACAACTGAATTTTGCTCAGGCGTTTCAGGACAAGAGTGAAAAGGTACATTCTCTTTTTCTTGAAACGGAGATGTGAATTTCAATTCTGGAGCATTGTCAGATCTCACTGACTTCACTTTGATGTTATATTGGTTTACAACTTCTTCAATGAATGCTGGAAATACAGTAAGAACTTCAGATTTGGTTCGGAGTAAGTAAATCCAAGTCGCTCTGGAATGATCATCAACAACAGTTAAAAAATATCGATAACCATCAATTGTCTCCACTGAAAAGGAACCCCAAACATCAATGTGTAACAGCTCAAAGGTTGTATTACAAACATTATTTGGAGAAGCGAAAGATAACTTCTTTTGTTTAGCCAGATGACAAACATGACAGTAAGATGCCTTTTTATTCTTGTGTTTGGTGGTGCCTAGAGCTTCAGAAATAACATCCAATTTGTTGAAAGAAGGATGCCCAAGCCTCTTGTGCCACATACCAACATTGACGGAGAAGGTTGGAGCTTGAGTATCTAGCACATAGAGGTTTGCAACGTGTCTACCCTATCCAATCGTCAAGCCCCTGGTAGGATCCTGGATTTCACAAGAGAAAGGATCAAAGATGACTCTGGAATGAAGATCAGTAGTGAGAGAGATTATGCTGATAAGATTCAAACGAAATTCAGGAATGAACAACACATTCTTAAGAATAATGTGTTTGTTGATCTGAATAGAACCAACACCACTGATCTTGATCATTGATCCCGTGGGCAAATTCACAGCACTCACAATAGAAGTATCAAGAGAAATGAAGATATTTCTATCATGAGAGACATGATGCGTAGCGCCAGAATCAATCATCCATGTGTGAGAAGATAGAGTATGTTGAGAAACAGTCAATTTTCTGGCAAAACTATACGTAGAGGGTGAAAAGGAGATACCAGAGTTATCAACTGCAGAACAAGAAGGACCAGCAGCATTCTGAGTATTCGGCTGAAGTTGAGAACTAAAGAGAGCAATGAATTGCTGGAGTTGATCTTTAGTGAGGTTCCCAATCATATTTTCGAGATTAGCTGGCTTGTGTTCAGGCAAAGGAGCAACAGAAATCTGAGCAGCAACAGATGGAGATTTCTGAGCCTTTTCAGAAAATTTTCCTTTAGGAGTAAAACCAGGAGGGAAACCGTGCTTCTTGTAGCAACGTTCTGCGATATGACCAACTCTATTATAGAAAGAGCAAACTGGACGACCCTTGTTTGGACCAGGTTGGACATAGCTAATGGAAGATTCAGTAACCGGAGCAGCAACAGTCTCATATACTTGAAACGCAGCATGAGAAGGAATGACAGAGGAAAATCCTTTCTGACTGTCATCCTGGTCAAGCATGTTGTAAACCTCAGCAAGAGATGGAAGGACCTTCTTAGCAATGATCTGACGACGGATAATTGCATAAGAATCATTGAGGCTAGCAAGGAACTTCACGATTTTATCCTTCTCTGCCCTGAGTTGGAGGCGAGCAGCCTTACCACAAGTACATGGATCATCAGGTTCTTCAGCACTCTCCAACTGATCCCAGAGAGTCTTAAGAAGAGTATAATAATCCGAAAGAGAGAGAGAGATCCTTGACGAAGATCCTGAATCTGCTGAGTCATATTGAATGTCCGAGGAAGATTAGTCATATGAAACTGATCGTGGAGATCACGCCATATATCAGTAGCATCATTCATTCGCAAAACACTACGATAGATCTGAGGCGAGATGGAATTCAACAACCAAGATTTAATCATACAATTGCATCTAGACCAGAGACGAAAATTTGAATCCGTCATAAGAGGACTGATAGACAAATAATATATTCTGTTACATTATTTTAGGACTCTTGTTAATATTGTTTGTACGTTCCAAGATATGAGGAACCGCTCCTATTTTTGTGTAACATCTCTGGCTATAAAGCCATATATGATCTCTGTGAATAATGAAGGGAAATCTTCCATCTTTCATGGTATCAGAGCTTCTACGGTTCTGATTCTTCCTTTATCTCTTTTCTATCTCTATTTTTTTTCTTTCTTCTTCTTTCCTTCAATCGCCATTAATGGCTGCTGCAAATGCTCCAAACGAGCGCTGTTTCGGCGTCACAAACATCAAGAACCAGATCCCGATCCTTCTTGATGAAAACGAGCATAATTACGATGCTTGGCGTGAGCTTCTTCTCATGCACTGTATGGCCTATGAAGTTTCCGGCCATCTCGACGGCACATCACAACCTGCCAACGCAAACGATGATGCCTGGATGAAACGAGATAACGTGGTCAAGCTTTGGCTTTATGGAACCATGACTCTGCAGCTGTTTCAACATTCCTTCCAAGCTGGAGGAACCGCTCGTGATCTATGGTTACGAGTTGAAAATCAGTTTCGAAACAACAAGGAGGCACGCGCAATTCAACTTGATAACGAATTGCGCACATTGGAGATCGGTGATCTAGGGGTCGCTGATTATTGCCAGAAAATGAAATCAACGGCTGCTCTCCTTTCCAACGTCGGCTCTCCGATCACAGATCGCACTCTCGTTATGTACATCATCAATGGACTTAACGAGAAATTTGATAACATAATCAATGTTATCAAACACAAGGATCCATTCCCATCGTTTGATACTGCCAAAACGATGCTTGAATGGGAGGAGAAGAGGCTTAAGAAATCGCCACGTGCCACACCTTCTAATGCCGAGTCGTCTTCGTCTTCTACAGCCCTCACTGCGTCCTCGACGCAGCAGAGTCGCAATGGTTCGAACAGAGGCCGCAACAACGGAAATCAGAGAGGAAATCGTCGTGGCGGTCGTGGATTCAACAGGGGTCGCGGCACTTTCTCACCCCGCACTCCCTGGGGTGCGTCGCCATATTGGCCACCACCACCGCCTCCTTACTGGATGCAGCCATACAAAGGTTGGCCGCAGGCTTCTCCAACACCACCGGCCCCACCGCAACAGGCTAATTTGGTGGAGTTCAACCCGATGCAAGCATATACTTCAGACTCGGTTACAGCTCCACCAGGCTCGGATTGGTACATGGATTCGGGGGCATCATCACATCTAGCCACTTCTGCAGGTATGCTTCAATCTACTCTTAAACATAGCACCTCTGAGACTGTCATTGTAGGAAACGGTTCTTCCATTCCTGTCACAACCATAGGTTCCACTTCTGTTAAAACAAACACCAAACCACTTTCGCTTAACAATGTTCTCGTAACTCCGGATATTGTTAAGAATCTCATTTCCGTTCGTAAATTCACTAGAGATAATTGGTGCTCAGTGGATTTTGACCCATTTGGTTTTACTGTGAAGGACCTTCAAACACGGAAAGCCCTTCTCCGATGTGATAGCTCTGGCGACTTGTACTCCCTTCCGTCTTCCTTTAATAAAGTGCCAGCCACCTCTTCTGCTTTGTTAGCTTCTACGCCTGATCTTTGGCACAAAAGATTAGGACATTCCAATGCTTTTTCTCTCAATTCCATTATTCGTTCCAATCCGGGTTTATGTAATAAGGGAAGCCTTTCATCTTGTGAACCTTGCTTTCTTGGGAAATCAATAAAATTGCCTTTTGTTCCTTCGCTATCAACGGTTTCAAAACCATTTGAGGTTATACATTCGGATTTGTGGACATCGCCTGTTCTAAGCTTAAGTGGAATTCGATACTATGTTCTATTTCTTGATCAGTTTACACACTATTTATGGGTTTATCCACTTCGACGTAAGAGTGAGGTTCTATCCAAGTTTCTACACTTTTCGGCTTACGTTGAAACACATTTTTCAGAAAAGATCAAGAATGTGCAATGTGATAATGGTGGTGAGTACAACAACACTGAATTTCACAAATATTGTGCTTCAAAGGGCATCTCTTTCCGATTTTCTTGCCCACATACGTCACAGCAGAACGGTCGATCCGAGAGAATGATTCGAACCATCAACAATGCGGTTCGAACACTCTTGTTTCAGGCTCGCCTCCCACAATCTTTTTGGGTTGAGGCTCTTCATGCTGCTGTGCATGTCCTAAACATTACTCCATCCAAGGCCATTCAAAATCAAATTCCACATACACTTCTTTTTCACCAAAAACCTACCTATGAACACTTACGTGTCTTCGGGTGTTTGTGCTTCCCAAACCTAAACCACTCAAACCTCCCAAAGCTTTTTCCTAGATCAACCCCGTGCCTCTTTCTTGGGTATCCTTCCCAACATCGCGGATATCGTTGCTTGGACTTAAAAACCAACAAAATCATCATCTCTCGCCATGTGCACTTTGATGAAGAAAAGTTTCCCGGTGCTGTCTCTTCTCTACCCACAAACACTTATCACTTCCTTGATGTCACCGACGATCCGTCACCTCTGTTTCAATCGATCCTTCAAGCCCCCTTTCGAAACACAGCTCTCCCACATGTTCCTTCTAGAGCCCAAACCCATAGGCCCGATCCAATGTTTAGAGCCCCATACTCTATACAAACCCGATCTAGGTCAGGTATCTCTAAGCCAAAACAAATTTTTTCCCTTCTTGCCAAGACAAAATCGCCGCTCCCTAAAAGTCATCTCCATGCTCTATCCGATCCAAACTGGAATCCTGCAATGACGGATGAACATGGTGCTATGATTAAGACTAAGACTTGGAGCTTAGTACCTAGGCCTCCTAATGTTAATATCGTTCGATCAATGTGGCTCTTTAAACATAAATATGATGCTAATGGTGTTTTGTCTAGACATAAAGCAAGGCTGGTGGCTAATGGAAAATCACAGGAAGAAGGTGTTGACTTTACAGAGACGTTCAGCCCGGTTGTCAAACCGGCAACGATACGAACAGTTCTTAACATCGGAGTCGCTTTGAATTGGCCTATTCATCAACTTGATGTCAAAAACGCGTTCCTCCAAGGCGATCTTGAAGAGACGGTGTATATGCATCAACCGCCAGGCTTTGTGGATAAGATGAATCCGGGTTATGTTTGCAAGCTCAACAAAGCAATTTACGGACTAAAGCAAGCCCCGCGGGCTTGGAACACGAAGTTCTCTTCATTTCTGAAACTAATGGGTTTTACACAAAGTCGAGCAGACTCTTCTCTTTTTATTTTCAGGAAAAACAGAGACTTCGCATACCTCCTCCTCTATGTCGACGATATCCTGCTCACCGCTTCTTCCCACGGGTTGGTCCAGCGAATCATCGACAAGCTAAAAACTGCCTTTCCAATGACAGACTTGGGGAAACTTCATCATTTCTTGGGGATCAAGGCAGATTTCAATACCAAGGGACTCTTCTTGTCACAGACCCTATATGCAGAGGATATTATTAAACGAGCAGGTATGACAGATTGCAAGCCTCTCGCCACTCCCGTGGATCTGAAGTCTAAGCTATCGATCGAAGACGGAGAGCTCCTTGAAAATCCAACGTTTTACAGACAATTGGCGGGAGCACTGCAATATCTAACACTCACTCGCCCCGATATCTCATACGCCGTTCATCAAGTCTGTTTATATATGCAGAAGCCACGAGTCCCTCATCTTCAAGCCCTTAAGCGCATCATTCGCTACATCAAAGGCACGTTGACACATGGGATTCAGATGGTCCGAGGACAACTAGATACTCTCACGGCGTATTCTGATGCCGATTGGGCGGGATGCCCAGACACTCGCCGATCGACTTCCGGATACTGTGTTTTTCTTGGTCCCAACTTGATATCCTGGTCCGCTAAAAGACAACCGACACCTTCACGATCTAGCTCCGAGGCAGAATATAAGGCTGTAGCAAACACGGTGGCCGAACTCACGTGGATACGTAATTTGCTACTTGAACTTCATCGCCCAATCAAAAGTGCTTCGGTGGTGTATTGCGACAACATTGGCTCAGTATACCTTTCAACGAATCCTGTAAAGCATCAGCGGACCAAGCATATAGAACTTGATATTCATTTCGTTCGTGACAAGGTTGCCATTGGAGAAGTGAAGGTTTTGCACGTGCCTACTTCACTTCAATACGCTGACATTTTTACCAAAGGCCTTCCCTCCTCGCTGCACTCTGAATTCTGTTCCAGTCTCACCGTCGTTCCGCCGCTGTGACTGAGGGAGGGTGATAGACAAATAATATATTCTGTTACATTATTTTAGGACTCTTGTTAATATTGTTTGTACGTTCCAAGATATGAGGAACCGCTCCTATTTTTGTGTAACATCTCTGGCTATAAAGCCATATATGATCTCTGTGAATAATGAAGGGAAATCTTCCATCTTTCAAGGACGAGGTAACGTTCCATCAATAAATCCAGTCTTATTCTTCGCATCTAAAGCAATAAGCATCATCGCACTCCAGTCATCATAGTTCGTACCGTCAAGACGAAGAGAAATGATGCTCAAACCTGGATGATCATCGTTATGCATAAAGAAGGGAGAGTGGATCGAATCGACCGGATCTGACATCGTTGTAGTTCGCGAAGCTCCAGCAGAACGTTTGAATACCGTCGGAGGGGAGATCGGAGGAGAACCTGCAACACCGGTGGATTTAAGAGCTGAATTTGCCAAACGAGATGATTGGCAGAGAGTTTTCTTCATCTTCACCATCAGAGAGTAGATAGAAACCGCAGATGAAGAAAAAATTGGTGGAAAACGCGGAATCAAGAGTGAATCAAAAGAAAATCGACTTGATGGTTCTGATACCATATTACGAACAAGAGATTGAGAGAGAAAGGTTGAAGAAGATATTTTCTGATTAATCTGAAATGGTTACAATTTACAAGTATATATACGAGAAAGTAATCTGTACAATAAACTAAGCTAAACCGGCTAAAGGAGACCGATTTAACGAAACCACTAAACCAATTTTAATAGTGTTGGGTTATAACATACCTTAATAAATAATCTAGTTCAATTCATATCTAAACTTATTAAAACCAGTCAATCCATATTTAGTCGTAACAGTATTAGTTTTGCCGTCAGTTTATGTTGACTCAGATACCACATAATATACGATATCGTTTTAGTTAAAACAGTAGTTAAATTTTATTTTAAAACGATGTCGTTTTGAGATAAGAAAAGAAAAAAAACTAACAAAGAGCTGACTCAGATTCAAATTTTATTGTAATGGTAAACAAACATAAACCACGTAATTTTTATTAGTTTTTTTATTTTTTATTTTATCTCAAAACGGTGTTGTATAAACAAAAAGTTTTAACTACGTTTTGACTAAAACGACATCGTATATTACGTGGTATCTAAGCCAGCTCTTTGTTAGATTATTTTTGTTTTTTATTTTATCTGAATACGGCATTTTTTTAAAACAAAATTTTTTAACTATGGTTTTGACTAAATCGATATCGTATATTACGTGGCATCTGAGTCAACTCTTTGTTAGATTTTTTGTTTTTTTATTTTATCTCAAAAGGCGTCGTTTTAAACAATTTTTTTTAACTATGGTTTTCACTAAAACGACATTGTATATTACGTGGCATCTGAGTCAGCTCTATGTTAGTTTTTTAAAAAAAAATCTTAAAACGGCATCGTTTTAAACAAAAAATTTTAACTACGGTTTTAATTAAAAGGACATCGTATATTATGTGGCATCTGTGTCAGCATAAACTGACGGCAAAACTAATACTGTTATGATTAAGTATGGATTGATTGATTTTAATAAGTTTAGGTATGGATTTAACGAGATTATTCATTAGGGTATGTTATAACCTAACACTATTATTGATGTATGATCCGGCTTTTTTCGTACTCTTGATGTATGAAAAAAACCGAAAGTCCTTATTTATATTGGGTGTTAGTGGTTTATGTATATAGTTGATTTAGAAATCCAACAAATCTTTGTAAAAATTTATTGATTTCCAAATCTAACATGTTGATTTTAGTTAGTATTTGTAAATCCATAGATTTAACCTCGGATTTGAGTCTTTTTATTTTTAAAATGGAAATCCTTCCAAATACACTAAAATCCAAATCCATAATTTTAAAATCATGAACCAATAATACAGGATTTGAATATAGATTTTAAAATCATAGAACCAATAACACAAGATTTGAATATGAATTTTAAAATCATAGAACCAATAACATTAGATTTGGTTGATTTTTCTAAATCCATTAAAATCATAGAAGGAATAACTCCTACTAAAACATCAACTTGTTATAGTGTAGTGTAACTTTACCTTATGACTGATTAGTTAACAATGTAAATTTACGTTTTTTGTTGTATAATTAAAGTTGTAAAAAAAATGTGTGCATGTAGATTTTAATGCTGTAGATATTTTAATTTTTTAAAGTCAAACTATTAGTGCTTTTGATGTTTTGCCTCCAAAAAAAGAAAAAATAAAAGAAAAAATTGTAACTAAAAAAAATCTGTGTACATCATGATTGGAAGAAATTTGATAATGTAAGAAAATTATGGCGGTGAAAAAACTACATCACTTGTCAATCAAGCTTATGTACTTTCCTTTGGCCGGTGGAGTTTGGGAGCAAATCATCAATTTCTAGTCTCTGGTCTGTTAATTTTTTTTTGGATGAATTTTGATTCTTATATCTCATGTGGAGAACAAACTTTCCGTTGTTTCATACATCAACACTATTAATTCTTTCTACCACTTTTTCATCTATTTCTTTGCATTTATCTAAAAATGTACCATTTAATCTAAATTCCTCCAAATTATATTGGGCCGCACCAAAAAATGGAAAATAAGCATTGTTCTTCTATAATTTGCAATGTTTTTAAATTTGACCTAGACAAGAAACCGGAATACCTATCGGATCAATGGGTTATCAGATTAATCTAGGTCAATGCGGATTAACTGTAGATCAATTAATTGATAAAAATATTTATAATATATAGTTTTGAAAAAATAAAATAAAATATTCATACCATGTTTTAAAAAATGATGTACAATAATAATAATAAAATGTTTAAACATTCTAAATTTAGATTTAACCAAAATAAAGACATTAAGATAGTAGAAAATCACCAATACTGGAAAATAAACTAATGAAACGCCTTTAACATTTACAAATTGTCAATAGGCCGGTTCAACTGGATTATTGGGTCAGTGGATCGCGGATTTTTTTGGATTTTTTCGGTTTTATAAGTGACTAGTTTTAACACTAAAATTAGAACGGAATAGTGACCAGTCCATGGGTTAACTGGTCCGACCGGATGGTCCGGAACGGACGTGAAAACATTGATAATTTGTTACTATACTAAATAGAAAAGAAACAAGTTAGAAAAAATTTAGTGGAAATTTTTTTTATTCCACCATTTTTTTCTTTCGTCGTTATTACTAGGTCCACGTCTTCGGATAAACCGAACCGAACTGGTCGGTTTTTTTGGTTTTCCGATTATTTTGGATTTTAAAAATCCTACCGAAATTAACCGAAAATATTACAGTTTGATTCGGTTCAATTATCGGTTATTTTATATATTTTAAAATTTACGGAAACTAATCGATTTTTTTTGTTTTTACTTAAAATTCGGTTTAAACTCAATAAATTCAGGTTTAAACTCAATAAATTCGACTACTTAAGATTTAACAAACATTTGAAGTGATTTGGGGGTTGTATTCAACTTAATAATTTTCGATTACTGTAGCCACAATGCCATATGATTATAGTTTTCCTAATTGTTTAGTTCTGATTGATCTTGTCTTTTATTTGCATTTAAAATCCACCAAAAATAGTTTGCATATTCAGAAACAACTAAACAATTATGAAAACTAGTTTTAAGTGGAATTTTATAGAATTTTTATAACAAATCATAAGAATTTTCTTAATTCAACCAGAATTATCTAAAAACTAATTAAAACTCAAATTCTTTAAAATCCTTCCAAATTATAAATTGAATATATCCCCCAAAAACTATTACATTTGATATCACATACTGGGTTTTTTGGGCTTCAAAACAAATAGGTCATATCTAGTGGAACCGACTAGTTACAGAATCTTGTAATTCACAACCGACTACAGTAATTTGTTTAGAAGTACAAATTAATCAATTATTATCTTTTCAATAAAATTATATTTTAAAAAAGGAAAATTTCTTGCAGAAAAAGGAAAAGTAACTTGTAATCAGTAAACAAGTTTAATATAATCATCGTTGTTAGTTCTTTAATTTTTTCTCCTCCTGACACGAGAATGTCTCCTCTTCTGAAGAAAACCAGAAAACTCTCTTCCTTCACCACAGCTGGCGAGCCACCGCGAGATGATAACAACGATCAGTCGTCCTCTTCTTCGCCGTCGCTTTTTTCACTGCCCGAAGAAATCGTTTTGCAGTGCTTACTCCACCTCCCAAGAAGCTATGACCTAAACCTCTCTTGCGTTTCCAAAACCCTAAGGTCTCTTGTTCGATCGCCTGAGCTCCACCGTTTGCGATCCTCCCTCCCCAAAGACTCCATCTATGTCTCCTTCCGAGAAAACCACGCTCCTGGTACGACAGACCAATATTGGTTCACTCTCCGTCCGATTCAGAAAACGAAAACGATGATTGAGTATCGATTGAATCCGATTACGTTCCCTTCTCATCTTTTTATGTACCATTCTGCAACCGTCGCCGTCGGATCATAGATCTTCTTCGTTGGAGGCTCATCAGAACCTTCTTCGGATCTTTGGATTCTTGATACTCGTTCAAGAAAGTTAACACAGGGACCAAGCATGAAGGTGGCTCGAAATTTTGAAACCGTTGCTGGAGTGATTAACGGGAAGATTTACGCGATTGGAGGTTGCGAAAACAAGATCCAATTCCAAGTCGAGGTTTTTGATCCGAAAAGACGGGATTGGAAAGTCGCTGAGAGTCCTGAAGAGAGGTTTCAACGCGGGTTGATAAAGCGGATAAGCGCGGCGTCACTAGATTGGAAGGTTTATTCTGCGGATATAGGGAGAATCAATGTGTATAATGCGAGACAAGGTAGAAGAAGATTTGAGACATTGAAGATGCCAACTGATGTCGTATGGTGTATGTGTGTTGTTGCTGATTTTCTCTATGCTTACTTTTTTAATTATGGGTTGATGTGGTTTGATGCAAAGCGTAAGATATGGAGAAGAGTGGTTGGTATAGGTGGTGTTAATGTGAAGACACTTGATGTTAAGTTTTATGAAGCTGTAATGATGGAATACAATGGGAAGCTTGCGGTTTTGTGGCCCGACAATGATCCTTTTAGGACGGAGACACATATTAGGTGTGCGTTGATAGTGTTGGATTGGAATAAAGATGGAATTCGCGGGAGGATGGATTGGTCTGGCACTGTAGCCACAATGCCATATGATTATAGCTTTCATAATTGTTTAGTTGTTTCTGATTGATCTTGTTTTTTATTTGCATTATCATCAGGAAAACAAGAAAAAACTGTTTTGTATCGTGTGAAACAAGAAAGCACAAGTTTTGTAGAACAACGACCTGTCTCGCTGTCTTTATTTCATAATTTGTATACATTGAGTTGATTTAATTTGATTATTTATATACAAAGAAAAAAGTGGGTATGAAAAGGAAAATTGTAATGGGAAACAGAGTTTCTTAATTGGATCGGATCGTGCATGTGTTTGATGGTAATATCCAAGAATGACCAACCCCCAATAGAGATCTTTAGGTGTTTAATTAAGTGTTCTTAATAATAAAACTAAATAAAAAATGATTTATGGTGTTTTATGTTTTAGATCAGTATTTAAATTAAGATACTTTTTGGGTTAAGAACGTACACGTGGCAAGCCGGAAATGGACGATGGAAAATTAATAAAAATATATTAATTTTTAAATATTTTTTACTTAAATTTATGAATATTAATAAATATATAAAAGTTTTTATTTAAATTTATTTAAATTTTTTTTTTTTTAAGACATCCATCAAAAGTATCTCCATTGTATCATTGTACGCTCTAAAAACAATAAAATACTACAAAATATCTTATATACATAAAGTACACAAAATATTAATAATTAATAAATAAGACCCACACTAATGGTGTCTCTATTGCGTTTGCTCTTAGAGCATTCTCAATGGAGGGATTCTCTCACAATAAAAGAAAGAAAACTAATCGAAAAGGAGAGAGAGAGAAGGGGTTCCCATTCTCATATTGTTAAGAACCCCCATAAGCCACTTGTCTCAATTAGATTGGTTTATATCTTTTATCAAATTAAAATTTAATTTAAATATTAATTATATTAAAATAATATTTTCTGAGAAACCCATAGAGCTTCTCACCATTGGAGATGATCTTAGAATAACCCCATTGGAAGGGTTCTCAACTCATTTTTCTTTTCTCTCACTTTTTGATTTTTTTTCCTTTTTAATGTTAAGATACTAAGAACATTTTTATCAGTTGAGTATCTCAACTTGGGTATCTAAACATATTATATTAATATAACTTAATAATATAATTTAATAATATAATTAAATTTTAAATATAAAAAAGTGAGCTAATAAAATAATGACACCTATTTTTTTTAAGTGAGAAACGTTTCTAAAGATATCTCAAACGAAAGACGTTTCTCTCTATCTCTCTTCTTTTCTCACTTTCTTTTTTGCTTTATCATTATTTTTTATGTTTTTATGTTGAGATACTATTAAAAGATCAACCGATGGAGTTACTCTTAGTTGAGAACCCACCAATGTGAATGATCTTATGTGTGTGAGTTTTAGGGTTTAGTCTGTCATAAATGCTTGTAAATGTCTTGCACCTTAACTTATGACTTTGTTTTTGCTTGTCCTCGGAACTTGTTGCCAAAAATATTGAGTCATCATATCTTAATTTTTTGATGAGATTTTATTTAAGGTAATTTGTAGATATCTATATGAATAAGCAAACAACTCCTCTTTTGTCACCTATTTTACAATACCAAGACGTCAAAGTTGTTCACACAAGACGCTTGATCCCATCAGATCCAAGAACACACTCTTGAATCCGCCTTGCAGAAAAATCTAACGAAAATCTCCAAAAGTGGTCTGAAACAAAGTTTTTTTGACCAAATATCGTTAGCTTAACTAAAAAAGTATCTTAGGCAAAGGCTAGAGATCACATGATCGAGTGACAATTAGAACGGAACTAATATTATAAGTTGTGGTTCCAAGAGGATTATAGGTTTCGGTCCAAGACCTGATGATAATAATAATAAAAAAACTCTTTGACCTTTTTTTGGTCAAAAACATAAGATTTATATTGAATTGTTATGATCAGAATACAAAATATTGGTTTGCCAATATGGTAGGAAATGAGTTCCCAAAAGAAAAATTCTGTTTGGTGGGCCATTCCGAGCTAACATATGAGCTGCGACATTGCAGTCTCGTTTTACATGAGTAAGATCAGTTTGATGAAATTTTGACAACCAAAATTTAACATTATCTAAAAGATTGGAAATGCTAATATCATGGTCATTATTATTTAGTAACCTAATTAGAAGTTTGCAATCCCCTTCGAAGCTAACATGGTCGTATCCCATACACTAAACATTTTGTAAAGCCACCAATAATCCTTTTCTTTTTAGCTTCAAGACTTGAGATTTATTGCCATGTATTTGTAGTACCCCAATACTTGCAGTTACCTTGGGCGTCAAGAGAATCCATCCAGCTGTCGCTTGTTGGGTTTGGTGGTTAAAAGCAGCATCATATTTGCATTTAAATGAACCAGGAGTGGGGTGGCACCAATAACTCCGAATTGGAGCGGTAGCAATTGTGGTAGAATCTGCAGCTTGTACTTTCAGCCATTTCGAACCTCAGTGAAAGCTTTATTTACATCTTTACCGATTTTGATACTCTGTTTGTCAAAGATAAGCTTGTTTCTTGATTTCCAAATTCGCCAGAGAATCCAAAAGGGTAGCATTTTGTCTTCATCTGATATACT
Source organism: Alliaria petiolata (assembly GCA_020283515.1). NCBI lineage: Eukaryota > Viridiplantae > Streptophyta > Magnoliopsida > Brassicales > Brassicaceae > Alliaria > Alliaria petiolata. The sequence goes on from JAHZTW010000006.1 coordinate 21,322,751, forward strand.
AGCCATTGATTGTACATCAAGGATCATACGGACAACTGCCTCGATGTCATAGACGGAATGGTGAGAAAAATAAACGGTGTTTTGGATAATCGCCAAGTAGAAATGGAAATTGGGCATGTAAAAAATAGATGATGGATTGTTTCCGATTCAAGGCCACAGCGAGGGCATGTAGTATCAATGGCGATCCCACGGCTTTGGAGTCTTGTAGCTGTTCCAATAGCTTTTGAAAGAATTTTCCATAAGAAATGCTTTAGCTTAGGCATAATATGTAATTTCCAAATTTTTCTCTTTAGCAAAGGATCACCATACGGTATCTCAAGAGCAATCATTTGGAATTCTGGATGATGACGTAAAATCCAGTAACCGGATTCAACAGTATATTGTCCATTCTTTGTATAGTTCCATTGGATATGATCTTATTTGTTCATGTATCCTAAGTAGAGAGATTTTGCTAAAGCAATATCATTTGGAGATAAAGATGCCTCTAGGGCAGGCATATTCCACTGTTGATATGCACCGTGTTTGGTTATTAAGTCGTTAACCAAAATATTACAACTAGTATCCCCACCTTCAGCCGGCTTAGGAGGATGAGTTGGTAGCCAGTTATCTTTGAAAACACGTGTTTGACAACCGTTGTCAATAATGGCACGAGATCCCTGTTTAATAACATTTATGCCACTTAATATAGAAGCCCAACCGTATGATTGGTACGGTCTCGGTTTTGCATGAAAAAATGATCATCTTTGAAGTAACGAGCTTTATAAAGTTTCGAGAACAAACAATTTGGATGCTCCAAAAGCCGCCAAGCTTGTTTTGCTAAAGGGCATCATTAAACTTCTCTAAATCCTTAAAACCTAGACCACCTTCATGTTTTGAAAATTGTAAACGCTTCCAAGATACCCAAGGAATCCCTTTGGATTTGTTACTTTTTTCCCACCAAAATTGCGTTAAGATACTAGTAAGCTCGAAAGTCACTTGGTTAGGAAGTTTGAAACATGTCATAGAATAAACCGGCATTGAAACAGCCACTGACTTCATTATAACCTCTTTACCAGCAGGGGATAATAACTTTGCATTCCAAGAAGATGTCCTTCGTTGGACTCAATTAATAATGTTTGTAAACATTTCCTTCTTCTTTCGACCAAATTGTTCAAGAAGTTCAAGATATTTTCCACCACCCCCATGTTTTGTGATCCCTAGGATTGATTTTAGTCTTTCCTGTTTGGAGCCATGGATACGAGATCCAAAAGTAATCATAGTTTGGTTTGATTTATTTTGACCTGAACATTGTTCATATAATTTAAAAACATCACAAATAGCAGAGTAATTTTTCTCATTTGCTTGGCAGAAAAAAGTGAATCATCAGCAAAGCATAAATGGGTGATTCGAGGGACTCCGTTTCCGAATTTGATTCCTTTGATTTTCCCATCCCGAACCTTCATATCAAGTAAATGGCTCATGACATCAACACAAAAGATAAAAAAGATAAGGTGAGAGGGGATCTCCCTGTCTGAGTCCACGTTCTGGAGAAATATGGCCTTGAGGTTTGCCGTTAATGAGTACAGAATAAGTGACACTTCGAACTGTTGCCATGATCCACTTTATCAATGTATTATTAAAACCAAAAGCATGCATAGTTTGTTCCAGAAAATCCCATTCCACTCTGTCATAGGCTTTTGTCATGTTCGTTTTAAATGCCATGTATGTTTGTGAAACTCTTTTACGAGTTTTCAGAGAATACATGAGTTCATGAGCAATAAGAACGTTGTCTGAAATCATACGGCCAGGGACAAACACAGCTTGTGATTCTGAGACAATCTTATCTAGGAACACTTTTAATCTTATCACAAGGATCTTATAGATGATTTTGTAAAAAACATTGCATAATGCAATTGGTCGGTAATCTGAAAGAGTTATCAGTGATTTTATTTTGGTAATCATACAAATATTAGTATGATTGACGCTTTCTTTCATTTTTGCAGATTCAAAGAAACGGAGGACTTCATTAGTAACCTCTCGGCCAACGATGTCCCTACATTCCTGATAGAACCTAGCAGTAAATCCGTCTGGACCAGGAGCCTTATCCGCACCAATAGCACATACAGCCTCGTAGATTTCAGTTTCTGTAACAACCCGAGTAAGCTGTTGGTTGATTTCCGACGATACAATGGGTTTGAAGTCATCAAAGATCTCAGGTGTAGTACTGTTATTTTCACTGGTGTACTTATCTTGAAAGTAGGCTTCGACATGATGACCAATGTCACGATCACCGTAATATTTGTATCACGGACAATATGGATTCTGTTTCTCGAGTACCTCGATTGTGAAACAGCATGATAAAATTTTGTATTTTGATCCCCATCCAATAGCCAGGAGTTTCTGCTCTTAAGGTGCCAGTAAATCTCTTCATTTCAATATGCTTGCGCGAGTTCATGTTGGATTTGAGGAATACAATAAGGTGTTGGATCATTTGATGTTAGAGCAAAATCTAATTCTATTAGCAATGAGTCGAGCTGTTTAGCAGAGTTGGTTTGAAGAATCCTTCGATTTGATTTCATTATCTTCCTAACGTTTTCAAGTTGATCTAGGAAATAATGTTTTCTTCCATCCTTTGTGGTATTCCATCCGTGAAGAAGATGATTTTTGAAATCTGGATTTTGTAGCAATCGCTTGTCAAAACGGAAAGGTTTATTGATAAAATCATCAACAAAAGCCACTGTAGTAATCACATGGCGATGGTGGGATGCACAAAATCCTTTGAATTCGGCCATAGAGGCAAGAAACTTTGCTAACCATTTCGAGTTTGCGATAACTCTGTCTAAACAACTCCTGATTTTGTGATTTCCTCTATTTTCCCTCCAAGATATTGTATTCCCTTTATGACGAATATCAGCAAAGTCACAAGAATGATACATGTTTCTAAAATCCTGAAAAGTTCTCTCATCACTTTGAGGGCCTTCTTGTTTTTCATTGTTGGACAAAATCTCGTTGAAATCCCCGAGAAGCAACCAAGGTTTGGTCCTAGTTTGATTCATTCTTTCTATCCTTTCCCACAAATTGTGCCTATGTGATTTATTTGGATGGCCATAAACACAAGACAAGTAGAAATGCATTCCATTAAATTGAACATAGATATCGATCATACAGATCGAGTAATACAACTGAGTAATACATAGTTCTTTTTTCCAAAAACTAGCTAGTCCTCCACTACGACCTTGTGGAGGTATAGTAAACACGAAATCAAATCCTAAGATAGAACATACATCTCTAACAACATCACACTTATTCATAGTTTCTACCAAAAACAGTAAATCTGGAGAAACCTTGCGACACATCTTCTTTAGCCTATCCTTTGTCAATGGCGATTCAAGCCCCCTGACAACTCCAGGAGATAACCTTCATGTTGTTCTTCAGAGATGAAGGGGCACATAACCCCTTTCTTCATTGGTGTAAGGCTGGTCAACGCTGTAAGATCCCTGTGAATCACTGGCAAACTCCTTTTTGATCGGAAACAGGTCCATCCGATCATCATCAATAACAATTGGCAACACTTGGCGCTTGCGTTTGCTAAGATCTCCAGAGTCTTCCTCAGGGGCGTATTCATGGGGAGCATTTGGATCATCATCTCTTGTTTTGCGTTTAGGAATGTTGTTAGGAGATTGCTTCTCTTCATCCATGTGGGTAACAAAAGCATCAAATTCTGGGGACATCACAAAATAATTTGCTCACTAAAGGACGCACATGTTGGCGTGATTCCAGGAATTTGGGGCTAAGAATCATCCGTATAGCCACGACGGTAAGAAACAGCCATGAAGCTTGATTCTGCATTATCAAACTTATGGAGCATTGCTTTTACCTTTTTACGTTTACCATAATCGAATCCAAAATTTTCCTCTTGATCAGCATAATCTTTCAATAGCGTTGTGAAATCTCCTTTCGAGAATTTGTCTTTCTCAAGCTTAGCCTGGAGGTAACGCCAAGTTTCCGATATCATATCTTTGTCTTCTTTGACTTCAAAAGGTGCATCATAACTTTCTACCGTGAAGCAGTACCAATCATGCACTCGTTTTTCTGACCATCATTTTGCTCCGTTTTGACTGCACCCAAATGCTGGTGGGCTGCTTTATCGTCGTTGTCATCCTCATCTTCATGCGGATCATCGGGTCTATCATTATCAATAGTTAGAGGGCATTTTTAACTTCATGAGTCAGGATTCCACATTTGAGAAAGAAGTTGCGCAATCGTTCATACCAAAACTTGAGAATTGTAATTTCATCGGGTAGAAATTGGAAGTTTCTCTGGAAACGAAGAGGAGACTCAATGTTCCAGTCCAATTTGATTCTCACAAAATCCATCACTTGTGCCGCTTCATTGAAGTCAATATCAGCGACTGACCCTATTTTCTGGCTATGTACTCGACTAATGCGCGGTTGAGAAATTGAGGAGGGATGCCACGCATTTGTACCCAGAGCGGTATGGATTTGAGCCAATCGTCGGTAATTGTTGGAGTCCAACGCTGGGTAACCAACATCTATTCGTTGAAAGACCATGGGCCTCGACGAAAAATATGATTGACAGCCTCCTCCGATTGAAAGATGAACTGAAACTTATTTGTATAAATAATTATGTTGGTGAATCACTCATTCCCCAGAGACGCTACATCTGGCCAATTAAAGCATGGAGGTTTTGCTTTTTGGGATTCAAAGGAATTTCGATAATTGCATATCGGTTGGCTTGCACCGCTTGGTTGCAAACTGCTTGTGGCAGAGCAATTGGGGCTTCATCTAGCCCCAAATAGATTTCTTGCATGCGTCGCCTAATGTTGTTACTCATATGGCAAGTAATGTTGTATGAAACTGTGAAGAGAAATGACTGGGTTCTTTGGTTTATATAGATGAGTATTCATGACGGTTTTTGTCGGAAGATTGATGAAAGAGAATTTGGGAAAAAACCGCTAGAGTAACTGTTCAACGGACTATAACCGACGACTGAAATCTAGAGAAATTAGGGAGATAACCGTCAGACAATACTCACGGAAGGAATTGAAGAAGAGAAATGCTAATCATCTTCGTTTTCACTTCGAGAGTGAGAGAGAGAAATTTTAGAGAGAGACATTAAAATTGCACAACTTTTTAATGTATATTTTTATATATAAAACTCTTTGACCTATTATATTTATCCAAAAGTGGCCTCCAAAACGGCAAAAGTATAAAATCAATATTTCTTTTCCTCTTTGGGCCAAAAGGCCTGTTGTGGAGATAACGTTTGAATAGAGACGCAATTATTTATCCCTCCTCGTGATCATGTCACGTCATAAAAAAAAAGAATTTTATATGAAAAACAATTTCTTGAAATACTAATAGTTACATATTATGGTTACAACCGCCAACAAGGCTCCAACGCCGACGAGCTACCGTTAAAAGTTAACGACAAGATGTCATCGTTTTCTTCGTTGCCCGACGACATCATTTTGTGCTGCCTACTCCGTGTCCCGATAAGCAATCACCTAAACATATCTTGCGTCTCCAAAACCGTAAGGTCTCTTGTTTGCTCCCGGAGCTCCATTGTTTGCGTTCCTTCCTCCCCAAGGAATCCTTCACTCTCTGCTTCCACTTCCGAGGGAGCTGTCATTGGTTCACTCTACAGAAGAAGACGACAGCAATTGAATTAAACAACTGGTAATTTCATAGGCAGATTATTCGTGCCCACCTTGGATATATGGATCCTCGATACTCGGTCTGGAAAGTTAACCTAAACTCAACCTATTGAAGTTCTTGAGGTAATATACAATTTGTTTAGTAATGTAATTTTTCAAACAAAACTCAAATACTTCAAACTGGTGAGGTTACTACAGTTCTTTCCCACGACTTGAAACACGAATGTGTCAGTTGAAACTGTAATCATGATCGATGAATGACCAGTGTTTTAAGATTTTTCTATTTACTGAACGCCAACCGAAATGAATCCTTGTTATGATAGCACCAGCGAGGTACAACAAGTTTCTCGAAGTTTCTCAACTTATGTATGTAGATTTAGGATTTCATAAGATTTGCAGATTGTTAGATAATCATGAAATATGGTTAAATTGATGTTTTAAAGGCTAAATCCAATTTTTTGAATGTAAATTTAATTTATTTTTAAATATCTAGTTTTGGTTTACTTGGGTTAGCAATTTCGTTTATGTAATCCGAAGAAATTGAAAATAGTGAGGAGAAAAATGCCATTTAAATATTAAACTTTTAAATTTTGGCCATTATAAGCACCACGTTTCGCCTGAACGGTTTAAATAACAAACTTTTACGTTGACTATTTTTTAAATCGCGAACTTATGTTGACTCATCCATATTTGGCACAACGTTAACTTCACTACCAGACGAGGATTAGACGGCGTTTAGTCGATATGTTAGTGAAGTTAACGTTGTGCCTAATATGGCCGAGTCAACATAAGTTCATAATTTAAAAATCGGTCAACGAAAAAGTTTGTAATTTAAACGAATCACGCGAAAGTGGTGTTTTGAATGGGTGTAATTTGAAACTGGGCATTTAAATGTGCATTTTAACGAAAAAAATATATACAAACTTTACTGGCCTGACATGACACATTGACACGGCCAGATGGTTTTAAACTTTTTTCTTCAATTATGTAGTTTATTTTGAAAACAAGAACTAATTTTTTAATTAAGGGATTAATGAAAAATCCCTAGACATACTTAATCATGCCATAACATAATGTTTTAGAGATAAGAGAGGCACAACACAATAATCTTTTGATTGTCTAATTGAAGCTTCATCACCGAGTTTTGAGCCCACAACACAATCATCAAATAGCACCATCCGACGTGGAGTTACAAATAGACAACTTGAACACCTCCCAAGAATCTGGTAATGTACCAAGAAGCCACAAACCGTGAATCTCATCATCAAACTTGATTTCATGACAGACAATTTGTTGTGCAATCCCTGAAACTCATTCAAGTGATCCGTCATCAGAGTTTCCTGCTGATGTCTCAGCTCAATCAACTTCTTAATCATGTACATCTTGTTATTCCCAGTCTTCCGAGCATACAACTGCTCCAGCTTCAACACAATAGATGATCATCAATCTCATTCTCAATATGATGCAATACATTATCATCTACCCACTGCCTTATCGAACCACACACTTTGGGATGCAGCAGCTTCCAATTATCATCGGTTATATTATCAGGTTTATTCTCCTAAAACACAGTATGAAACTCCTTCACGAAAAGCAAATCCTCCATCTTGCCTTTCCATATATGATAGTTAGCACCATTCAAGCTTATCATTCTGCCCACATTTTCCATCGTTCACACAAGTAAATCAATAACCCAAAGCTCTCAAAACATGGCTCTAATACCACTCTGTTGGGGAAAACACAAAACGCAACAAAGGCGCAGCGAAATAAAGTTCCCCGCACTTGTGTGAACCTGTAAGAAAAATACTTGGACGATGGCAAAAAGTAAATGAGACACAAACTTCTTTTACTTGGAAAACCTCCTCGATGTGAGGAGTAAAAATCACGGGACCGTAATCCACTCAAAAAATCACTATATGAAATGAATATGAGTTACACCCACGTCCTTCCTGTTCCCACAGATCAGATCTAGAGACTCAAGCTCCCAAAAAGCAATTTCCAACACAAGAAACTCAACAAGAGAGCAATACAAGAGCAACACAAGAGCTTAGAAATAAGCAGTCACAAACGACCTTCAGTTCACTTCGATTCCGGCCACCAGATGAAGATCCCACCGTACAAATACAAGATGAACAAGTCAACAACACCTCTGCCAAATTTTAGCTCAAACAGAGAAGAACTCACCGTCAGATTTCCCAAACACTCAAGACAGAACTTGCTGAACAACTGGAAATCGCCTGCAGAACAGCCACGCTAAAACCTGAATTCATGAGAAACCAACTGTTGAAATATATATCCCACCGTTGAATCTCAAACCCACTGAGTCACGAAGCTTCCATCCTCGCCGAGCCTTGCCGAACGGAAACCACCGCAAGGACGCCTAGAAGAGCCACCACACCGTGATTTTATCCTCGTAGATCCGATGCGAGAACCTCGCCAAGCCGCCATCGCAACGCCGCCAAGTTGCACCGTCGACTGGGTTTAAGTGTGGAGCGGATATGTGGAAAATTCAGTATTTATGATTTGCTTTGTTTTTACCGGATATCTAATTTTATTATTTGCTTTGCTTCGAATGTATACGGATATTTGAAAAATTTACGGATATTTGCGAATATCCGATTTAAACAAAACCTGAAAATACATATATTTTTATGAATTTTTTCTTTTAATCTGATGTGAACTATCAAGTGAAAAATAAAAAAAATTAGAACTACTTTTATTTTAGAAAAAAAAATAAAAATAAACCGATAAACATTAAGATGGTGAAAAAGAGAAACAGTATTTCGTATATTTAAAGAAATAATATTAACTACTTAAAACTCTAGTATAAACTTTTCTAGTTTTTCTATTTAATATTTATTAACTACTATAAAGTTGTTATATGTATTTTTAATGCATATGCTTTTTAACAATTTTTTGTTTTATATCTGGCTTTTATCAAATTAGTATTTGCGATTTGCTTTGAATGATTATGGATATTGGATTTTTTGGATCGAATAGAACCGAATACCGAATTGAATCAAAGCTTGGGGACACTGCAAAGACACCAGAGAAGAGCTCTCCACCATGGACGAAGTGCCAAAGCAGAGCAAAAGCATGTACGATCTGGATCTTCTTACACTGACAGCAGACGCCGAGCCGCGGAGAGGTAAGGAAAAAGTTTTTTTAGGGCGAACTTTAAGAAGAGAAAGGAGAGAGATTTTGGCAACGATTGGGCCTAATATTATTCTTTCTTGCCAATAGGAGCGTTGTTCATATACTATTGAATCTGAAAAAGAAGTTTTTTTTTTTGACATCATCTGAAAAAGAAGTTAAATGAAAAATACTCATGATTAATATAATTTTAAAATCCTTTTTTTAACCTTAATTTTGAAATTAAAATTGGACAAAACTGTAGAGAAGAAGAAAAAAAAAAGCATTTTTGACCGAAAAGGAAGTAAGGTCCAAAAGGCTTTTTGCATGGTCTCCAAGAATGATTATTATTAGAGCATTTCCATCGCTTAAGATACGATGAAGAGTCTTTTAACCATTAAATATGATTATTTAAATATAATTTATATTTTTAAATTTAAATAAAAAACTAACCACTCATAAGGTGACAAATTGCATGACACTGTAAGATACAGTGTAAGATACGTCTCTCAAAGTCCTTGTTTAAGCAAGGTCTCTCTTCCTCTTTTTTCCCTTTTTATTATTTTCTATTTTTTTAATTTTAAGAAATGGTACTAAGAGACCAGATGGTCTTAGTATCTTCGAGGCTTTTGACATTAGAACATGCTCACTCAGCTGTTACGTCCCTTTCTACGTTTATAATCTACATAATGATTTCTCCTAGCAAATCAAGTACATCTTTGACAAAACAAAAAGCAAATTAAGCACAAGAAATTTTATCAAAGCATGAGTGTAACTTTATGCGAAAGGCTGATATACGTTGTCGATCCCTGGAATAAAGGCCACATTATAAGGGTGTCTAGCATTAATTTGTGATGGTGCATGATAAAATATTATTTTAACCGCGGGCCTACTCTTGTCCGGCAAGCTGAAATTTGTAAGTGTATATAAACAGGTGGGGCTTAAACATGCCGGATTTTAAAGGAGCTTGTCTTAAACAGGTTGAAATTAAAAATCAGCCACGACATCTAGGACTGGATATTTGGGTTAATGGATCGGTTCGGGTCAAATATTTTGGGTTTTGGATATTTCGATACTAGGAGATATGGTGCTGATCGGGTATTTGAAAATTTCGAATTGGGTTCGGTTCAGTACTTTTCGGATTCGGATCGATTAGGATATTTAGTTAAAGAAATGAAACTATCCAAAAGTACCCGAAAGTACTCAAAATATCCGAAAATCCCATAAAAACTCAAAAATAACCAAAATACACGAAAAACAGGTTTTGAATATTTCGGGTTCTAAATATTTTTGGATACACGTTTGATTTTCGGGTAATTCGAATATTTTTCGGATATCAGATCGGATCAGGTATTATCTAGTACTCGAACTAATTGAACATTACTTCCGATCGGGTATTTTGATGGATCTTAACTTGGCTCGCATCAGGTATTTTCGGGTGGATACCAAATCGAATTTTCGGATCCGGATAAAATGGCCAGCCCTAACAACATTCCTAAATAAGTTTTTGCATAAACATCTTCTATCTTAGAATTTATCACTTAAAAAACATAATTTTTTTTTCCATTTAAACGTCTTATTTAGCATCTATAATATAACCATAAAAAAACATTATGACGATCATGTTTCTCTTTCTTTTTGTTTTTGTTTTCTTCTCTCTGTTATCCTATATGCTTTGAATCTTTAAAAAAACAAAATTGATTCAAATTCGTGATATCACTTAAAAATATATAGATTTTCCCATGTATATTTCATAGTTTGAATTTTTATAAACGAACAAAATTTACTCAAAAAACGAATATACATGAGAAAAAATGAAACTTGTCTATGCACATTGATGCTATGATAGAATAATATTGACGACAATCTATATATAATAGATTGACTACTGCATATTCTATATGCAAACCATATAATATAAGAATTCTCTGAAAATTAAGAAGATATACAATTTCAGGGTTTAAGTTTATTTATAGGATTTGAAATTTATTTGGTTTAGAGTTTATATTTTGGGATTTAGGATTTAATATTTTGAATTTTGAGTTTAATTATGTAAGGATTACACTAAATAGAATGAAAAATAGGATTCGTACCATCCTAGCCTATACTATCCTACACATTCATATAATAGTTTGGTGTTACAAAGAAATAATATAATATACAAACCATTCAAAATTGAATTTTATTTAGGATAAAAGTAAAACGAGGACTCTTAAATTGGTTAGTCCAATTTTATAACCTCACATAGATGTCTATTTTTTAAAAATAGGATAAAAGTAAAACGAGGACTCTTAAATTTGGTTAGTCCAATTTTATAGCCAAAAATTTATATGCAATATGACATTTAATATATTCTTTACATTTTTTAAATTCTAATAGAATGATAAGATATATGGAATTGAATAATAGTTAACTAAAAGTTAATTAATACTTTGTGGAAGTTTTTTGATCCAGTAGTTAATCAAAATTTAATTAATATTTTACACCAAATATCAAATGTGTAACGACCCGGACCTGACCCATTTGAAGAAGTTTAAATAGATTGATTTGACTACCTATGTCATCAAAGTGCACTTATCTTTTCCGGTCACTTACCCTAAGAGAACTCCAGTGTTAAGCGTGCTTATGCTGGAGTAGCACTAGGATGGGTGACCTTCCGGGAAATCCTCTGCGGAACCGTGTGACTGAAGTCAAAACACGGGATAAAGTCATGTGGTGATTGCAGGGACAAGTAAATCAGTCGGTCGGGCCATCGAAAAAAATAACGCACCGACTATCGGACAGGGGCGGGGCCCACGAGCCCGACGGAGGGATGGGTGACTCGCCGGTAGGGGCGGTCGGGGTGTTACAAGTGGTATCAAAGCCCAGTTGTCAAACTGGTTCCGTCCCAGGAGACTGTCTTGGGGTTTGGGGGTTAAGGCTCACACCAGCGGGATCAGAATTCGGGGACGAATTCCCGTTAAGTGGGGGAGAATTGTAACGATCCGGACCTGGCCCAGTTGAATAAGTTTAAATTGATTGATTTGGCTACCTATGTCATCAAAGTGCACTTTCCTTTTCCGGTCACTTACCCTAAGAGAACTCCAGAGTTAAGCGTGCTTATGCTGGAGTAGCACTAGGATGGGTGACCTTCCGGGAAGTTCTCTCCGGAACCGTGTGAGTGAGGTCAAAACACGGGATAAGATCATGTGGTGATTGCAGGGACATGTAAATCAGTCGGTCGGACCATCGAAAAAAATAACGTACCGACTGTCGGACAGGGGCGGGGCCCACGAGCCCGACGGAGAGATGGGTGACTCGCCGGTAGGGATGGTCGGAGTGTTACAAAATGATTCTTAGAGAATATGATTTATGCAGATTAATGGAGTCAACTTTACAAAAGATTTCTAGCATGGTGCAAGCAAAACTGTTCGTCGTATCCAATGTGTTAAGGGTAAAATTATCTATCGTAAGTGTAGTGCATATAAAACCGTCTATTGTGGATCATTATGTTGTGAAGTAGGTAAATTGATACGTTGTGGAATAGTTCATGTAATTGTTCTTATAATTTGTAATCTATATTATTATTTGAAAAGTAATTATTCAACATGGCCTTCTCACGTTCACTCTCACGATGGCTAAATTATATGAAAATTGTCAAATTTTGCAATCCTTACTATTGATTAAAATTACAGATAATATTGTACATGTATATAACTCCACACAATGGTGAAATAGTTCCTTGACACATGTGAAATGGAGCCAAAAATGAATAATACACAAATATGTTTGCTTCCAAAAACAAAATAGGCAACCATTATGAGTAATTATCGACCAATAAGCCTTTGTATTGTAAGTTATAAAATTATTTCAAAGATTTTGGTATTACGGTTAAAAAATATCTTGGATCTACTAATATCAAGGCTGCCTTTGTACCTGATATAATATCGTTGTTATTATGTAATAATATAAATATTGTTGGGACCGGTTTTGCGGAACCAGTCTCAGAGTGCCACGTAACCTGCCGGTCTTACTAAACAAAGTAGATCTGGCCGGCGCCAAACGTGTAAGACGAATCCGGCAGAGTTGGCGGATACTAACTTTATCGGTTACATGGTAGAATAGGACGGGTCAGCCGAAACAGAGGAGCCAATGACTAAGACGCGCAGAATGATATAAATAAAATAGAGGATCAAACCATGAAGGGGGTCGGCAAAAGGAAGAGAAAAAGAGGATTAGGGCTCTATCACATCCGGGACAACCCATCTACCACGCTATAGCTTCCAGAAACTATTTATCATCGCGCATCACCCAGTAACGCTTAGTCATAACACTTTGCGAACCCATCCATGACTGTTTCTCGACGAAAAGTTACATTCCCCGTGAACGTCCGAACGAGTATATCCATCTAGGTTAGTAAACCTTCTTAATAAGCCGTCAATCGACACACGAGAGCTCCATCCTACTCCCTAGTGACATGACTAGTACTAAATATCCACACTAAAACAGCAGATATGTGTCTTGATCTACAGACGAGACTCCTCACACAACCCATTCAAACACCTATCGATAATACACTTTCATTGAATACGTCTCACTTGAACGTCATAGCGTTTTCGGGAGGAAAACCCATTTTTTCCTTCCTAGAGGCCCTTTGATGTGTTTTATATGGACGCATGCCCTACTAAGAGGAGGACGTGCACCCGTAGGATACTGTTCATCCCCTAGCGGACAAACGTATGAGCCGAACTCATCCAACACCGAAGAATTTACGCCCTTCTAAGGCATCACGAAAAATGATCCCGATCAAATATATAAACTATTGGTTATCTAATGAGATTATCTTAATCGTTTAGAACGATGATATAAAAATCTTGGTCTACTATTTTAAGATATATATACTAGTCATGATCAATTCCAAATTGGTTATATATATACATATATAAAAGAGGAAAATATGCGTAAATATAAGTTTTTCCGATGAATTTAGAAAATTCCGACGATTTTCCAACAAAAAAAATTTTGTGGGTACTTGGTCAAAAATTTCAGAGAAATAATATTTCATAAGAAATTTCCGATAAATTTTCAATGATAATATTGTTTTTTAAATGTTTTCAACGATTTTTGACGAATTTCTGATGACAATACTATTATTATTGTTTTTTGTAATTTTTTTGAAAAATAATAATTTAATGGCATAGAAATTTGACGGAAATTTCCAATGAATTTCCGTCGACCAACAATATTATTTTTCTTAACTTTTTTAATATTTCTAACAAATTTCGGAAGAAAATAATTTCATGTCATCTGAAAATATATATTTTAATTGATGAACTTTTTAAAAAATTTCAAAAGCCGTCAGAAATTTGAAATTTTAATATTAGTGGTTTATTTATTTTTTGACAAAATCGTTAATCAAAAATATTATGTTATATAAAAAAACCTTTTCCACCACAATATCTCTCCATCTCAATCTCTCCAAATCCTTTCTAATCTCTCTTCTAATATCTGTAACTCTTTTCTCTTTTAGTTTATTTAATTTTAGTTGTCTTTCAATTTATTTATTTTATTTATTTTTTTCTTGTGTTTTAATCATTTTAACTTTTCTTTTTTAATTTTAATTTTTAATTTTTTTAAAAAATGGTTTGTAATTGTTTATTAAATTTTGATTGACAATGATTGCCGTTACAATTTAACACAAAATTATCAAATTACATACAATTGATGATCTTTATGAAAACCGAAAAATGATAATAAACAAAATTGAAATTGTAATATTGAATAAATCATAGAATAACTAGTTTTTTTTTTTTGCTAAAGGGTTTAGAATTTTTGAAAATATATTTAAAGAATTTTTTGAAGGATTTTTTATATATAACAACTATTTGATAATAAAAATATATTAAAATAATATAAATAAATAAGACTTTTTAATTTTTTTTCTTTTAATTAATATTTTTGATAACTTTTAAAATATGTATATATAATTTTTTTTAGCTACCTGCAACCGATCACCACCGTAAACAATATATAGTGGAAAGGAGGTTTCAATTTCCGGCGGTTCCAAGCAACATAAATCAGAACGAAACATTACAAATGAATTATGTGTTATTTTCAAACGCCAAAAACCATAATCGCTTGCAAACATTGCATTTGCAAGTGATAGCAGGAAAATCGGTCAACATTTAATATTTGAGACAATAGCCAAGATCGAAATGACTATTAGTCCACCTACTTTTTCCAAAATTATGGAAAATTTTATTAACTAATTAGATAAAAAAATTCTTCAAAAATATATCTATTTAATAATACACATATTTATACATATTAACCAGATCAATTTAGATCCTTCTACATTTACATAAAACTAATAATTTGAACGTAAGACAAAACTTGAAAAAACATATCTGACATAATAAATTTGTGTAAATTAAAGACTATCTTAGCATTATATTTTACATATTCCGAATTAAAAATGCATAAGACTGTTGTTCGTGATAAATATGAACATTTATACGTTGACGAATTATGTGTAATCACGTGTTGTTCATGGTTTTTTTGCAGGAATTGGGTCAAATTGGGCATTAGAGCATTATTATTGGACATTTCCATTTGGAGCTCTTTAATATTTTTTATTATTAATTTTTTTTTTCTAAAACGATTTAAAATAAAAAAAATAATTGACCAATCATATTGTAACACGTGGCGGAAGTCGGGGAAAGCCGTTTCTTGCGGTCCTCTGCGGAGAGTCGTGTCTCTCTTTCTCTCTCTTCCACCTATTTTTTTTCTTTTTTTCCTTTTTTTTTTAAACTGAAAAACTTCTCAAAATCTCTGTAATAAAGATGCTCTTAGGCCTACGGTTCAAAAAACCCAGACTTAGCACCGAGCCTTAAATTCTTCAAATCCAAGAGATTCGGCATTGAGACCACCTCGATTTATGCTCGTGGTATCCGACAGTGTGACCGCACTGTTAGATACGAGGAGACTTAGCAACTGAGTGGCTAAGACGAATTTATAGGTCACTTTTCCTGGTATCGTATATAACCCAGTGGTATGGAGTTGACGAGATCAGGGAGGAGTGATCCACACAGGACAATGGAAGCTGAGTATCCAACAACCGGACAATCCCGACAGCTCGATTCCTGCTATCAAAGGAATCATATCAGGTACGTAATTCGTTTTGGCGAGAATAAACGGTTCAATACTTATATTTTTTCCACCAATCGACAATAGGAATACATTCAAACAAACTCATTCCCATACTTCTAACACTCTCTGATCATACATTTAATGCCGTACATGTGATAGGCGAAAGGGACAACTCGCGAACCCTAGGGAAGAACGAAAGTATGGGGATTACCACGCCAGGCTTAATCCACTGCTTTCAGATCGTACATTGAGACAAACATAGATACGAAAATCCATTTTCGAGCAGCTAGCATACACATCGAAAGAAAGTAAATGAGGTAGCAGTTGAGTACTTAGTACACGATCCATTCAACGGATCTGATATCCAATCCAACAACCTGACGACCAAGAACCCGACCGAGAATATTAACCCAGCCAGGTAAGATTCTTCAAATACCTCATTTTCCTCAACGAGAAAAAGGTTCGCATATTTTCACTACTTTTGCCCTAAGTCGTTATCTTTGTGCAATATCTTTTTAAACACTTAGCTGTTCTCTTCTTTCTGAGACTCCAAGTCTCGCTTCTGATAATTCTCCGCTCATTTCTACGATCACTCTTTAACCGATATTTCTGTCTTCCAAACTCTTTGTTTATCTCTTTACACCAAATAAACCGACCATTTAAAGCCCATTGTGGATCTACTTCTTTCTTCGGACCCAATCGACAACATTTCTCTTTTCTGTTTTCTGATTCTGTTTCTATTTTAAGGCATATAATTTAGTAGTTTTTCTTTATCATTTTCTGACTTGGGCACTGTAAAACCATTAGAAAACACCTCACCATCGTATTTTCTGAATTTGAACGTTAATGTTTGTTTTGTAAGAGACTTCCTCACAAGAGGTCGCAAAAACCACTAAACAACTATAGTGAAGTTTTATTAGGTTTTGACTGAAATTTGTGAATGAATTTTTATCTATTGGTTAGCGACGAGATTTTATATATTTTTTTTTGTAATTTAAAATTTAATTTCTTTTTTGACAAAATTCAAAATTTATATTTCATCAACAGTAATTACTATTTTCATAAATAAAAAAGTCTCTGGTTTGGTCAGTATATTATAAAAAGAATAACAAAATGAATCGTCTAAAAGTTTGCAGAAAGCATATGAACAAAACCTCCCCTTTGGTACAAAAGAGAAAAAAGGTTTTGATCTTCTCATTCCCATCATTGCATGTAGATTTTTTTAAATACTTTACCTAAAAAAAATATTGATTGGTATATATTTTTTTATATATAGACAAAACATGCACAAACAAAATGTTAAAATTGTAAAAAAGGAAAAAAAAAAAAGAAGAAGAGACCAAGGAACAATGATGACGAATTTAAAACCAAAGTGGGTGCAAGTGATGAGTCCTTTTCTTATTGGTTATTCGTTTTGTTCTTCACATCTTTTGACCACATTGTAGAAATTCCATGTTTTTTAAATATACTTTCATTAAAGTTATCTACTCGATCCTCCCATTTAATTATTTCTTGTAATTGTTTTATCAATATATCTTGGTTTTTAATAAAGATGATGACGACACTCGTTAGGTGTGGACATAAAACAAGAACCGAAAATTAGAACCGAAACCAACCCTTAATAATCGGAACCAAAAGCGATTCGAATATGGAAAAATATATGATGGTTCTTATACATTGTTATTTGTGGATATCAAATAATAACCAGAAACGAACCGATATCCGATCAGATATCCGAATAATACGAAAGTATTAAATATACTAATTATTTTTGGGTATTATGGATATATTTTTAGATTTTTGATTTTTTTGGGGGTTTCGAGTCTATTTTTGAGTTTTCGGATATTTTTTTCCAGGGTTTCAAATATAATTTTGGGTTTTTGTGTATATTTTCGGATTTTGGATGTTTTCGTGTATTTTTGAATAATAATATCCAAACTTAACCATATCAAAAAATTGAGTATTTATCGGTTCTTCATTTTAAGAACCGAACTGATCCAGAATCGAAAGGAACCGAACTAAAACTGAACAAAAATTCTACGGTTCTAAAATGGGTAAAAAATTGCAAAACCTAATTTACCTGAAAACCAAAAAACCAGATCGGAACCCGATCTGAATACCTAAACGCCCAAGGTTAACATTCGTGCTGCCGTAAATTGTTCTCGAACATGAGTATTTTTGCTCCACTATGGTATCAACACGTCACTCAAGTCTCATGTTCACAAATCTAGTTTTTGTTTATTTTTTTTGACTTTAGTAGATAGTACAATTAATTGAAGTCTTGGTCCTAATACTCAAAATAATATGAATTTAAACACCATATAGCACTATTTTTTTTTTTTTTTTTGAAACATATGAGAAGAAAACACTAGTATGGAGTTTGATTTGGATCATTAACATAAGCAAAAGTTGTTGAGAGAATGTATAATTTTGGATGTGCAAAGACATCTCTAACCATCCCTCGCATTTAAATGCTTTGCGATTTGCATCACATACTATCTGTTTATCTTATATATTTTTTCTAAGAGTGAGTTGGGGCAATATAACAATTTTATTGAGAAATGAGACATCATGATTGAGTATTTAGTTCTCTCTCCTCATATTATGTAACAGATAAAATTCCTACTGCTGTGTACACTGTTATCAGTTATAAATGATATTATTCACCACCGAATTTTGTACATATAAAACTGTTCATCCAACGATACTGTTCATATTTAGTCGCTAACATTATATAAATTTAGTGGTTAACTATGTGATTACTGCTGTAACTAATATTGTAGCACGGTGAGTTTTATCTATTACATGTTAAACACATGTTTATCATGTTAAATCAATTAATAGACCATATCCATCCATCATAGACAATATTGTTCGTCAGTAATATTGTTCATCATCACATGCAATAAGATTTAACGTGATAACATAATACATATCCGCTTAATATTTGTATTACCATGGTAAAATATTAAATATAATAATAATATTTATATTTACTGTAATTTATACGAAATATTCAACAATAATAATATAAGATTAACATGATAAAAAATTATAATAACAGATTATATAAAATGATACCTATAACAATAATATCGAGTTACCGTCATTGACACAATCACAACCCTCCACCACCACCCTCGACCACCGTCCACCACCATCAACCTCCTCATCATCATCATCGACACCATCTCTGTCACTGACACGATCATCGTCGCCGTCAACTCCGTCACTATCGCCAACACCACCTCCACAAACGCCGTTACCATCACCACCACCACTACTGTAAAAATTAAGTAGATACGACAACTAGAATCTCACTATAAATCAACACCATCGTCACCACCCTCGTATGTCACAACCTCCATCGTTTTTCTTCTTTTTTCTCCACCATTTTTCTTCTTCTTCCCTTTTATTTTTTTTTGTTTCTATATCTTATTTCAACAAAAATTGAAAAGAAAGAGAAAGTGATGAAATAAAGGCAAAATCGACGAAACATTGCGCAATTTTCATTTCAAATAGCTTGTTTTATGGTCGGTTAATTTTTCGTTTATCCATTACCCTGCAATGGTATTATTCTTTTTCTAATATATAAATTCTATATAATATATAAATTCTTACTATCATTTTCTTTCCTCGTTTTCATTTGCTTTCTTTTATTTTTACAATTAATTTTGAATTAATGAGGTAAATACCAATTATTTGAAAAATAATTAAGAGAAAACACTAAAACTTAGGATTTTCGCAAAGTAGATTACAAACAAAATATCTGACAAATAAACGTTTTAATTTAATAAAGAGGAAAATAGATTGATAAAGTACAAACAAAAAACAAGACTAGCAAGAGATGGGTCTAATTCTTTATCAAATTTTAGGTTTTACAAAAATTGATGACATTATCTGATTTTATAGTATTGTTGTTTTCATATGATTAATGAATATACAACATGGTATAGTAACATATAACATGATATTTTCTTATTTGTTTTTAAGCAATCTATAACATCTATAATATATCATGTAATATGTCAAAATGTATAATATGATATCATAATTTTTTTATAATTTTTTTACTAATAACACAATATATAAATATATCATGTAATATGTCAAAAATATAAATTGAGATACTGATATTTAATATGTACATTTGTGTAAATGTCATGGTATTAGTGATGATGAAAAATAATAACTAGATATCTAAGAATATAACATGCTACATATTTATATAATTGGTTAATAAATAACATGGAATGAAAAATCGACATAATTATTTCCAAGAATATTGGAGTTTAGATTCTGCAAGAGAGAAAAAGGTAAGAGAAAAAACGATATGCATAAAACTGTGTGTACAGAAGAGAGGAGAATAGAGAGATCATGCCATCCCGACCAAACAATATGTGAAAAACATGTCAAAATGATATATAGCCAAGACATTAAAGCTCGCGATTCCCTTTCTGTTTATAAAACGGAGACCTTCTCGACCTGGTGCCATCATAACCGATACATGCATTTCATCAAGTGCACCAAAAAATCCATTAAAACATGAATGTCTTGTATCTCCATCTAAACGGTTGGAGATAGCGATAAGTTTCTCGATTGTTTGTAGATGTATATACCCAACAACCAATTGTTTAATGGCCTTCAGGACATCATGAAACTTTCGCCAAAAAACCTCTTGCACATATACAAATCTTAGTGAAATGTCACAATGAGTATCATTTTAGGCGCAAATGATTAGAAATATTACGACACTCTCATCGAGACTTATGTTTGTTGAATTTTGCAAGCCATATCCCCCATGTAATATTCTACATAACTGTATAAATGCCTCCGAATAAGTGTTTGGCATGAAATGTTGTTAACATAAATTTGATCTCGAATAATAAGGCATCCTTTTCCTCGATTTGAAGTCATATGTCGTTTGTAAATATAACTCGTATAATATTGCAATATAGGAGATATGCATGCTTACACGGTCTCTTCTTCTTCTAGTAACATCAACTTTATTATCTCTGCGTCGTCAAGATATTATATTCCACGTGAACGCAATCAACAATTCGAAATTTCTTATAATTCAAATAGATTTGAGCTAGAAATTTATCGAACATATATTAACCATCACTAGAAATTTATTGAACATATACTAATCATCACTATTTATTGAACATATATAAAAATTTGTAATACAGAACCATCACTACTTATTCCCATCATTATCCCTAGGCCTATTAATTTTTTTTTATCATCTCTCGATTATTAGTAGAAGTTGATCATATGACCTAAGAGAGTCAATCCTAAGTAAAGAAAAAAACTCGTGCCTAGTGACCCAAAAATCCCAAATCGAGGAGAATAACTCGGAGAATTATATGAAAGAAATCATGCTGTTTGATTATTTTCACTTTCTGTTACCGTTATCCCATGTGCCTAATCCAAAGCCTTGACCACCAAAGGTAATAATGAGTTCTGATTAGGTTAACTGTTCATCTATTTTACAAAACACTGCGTTTTGTTTTGATTTCAACAAATCCCAAAATGATGTCGTTTTGGAATTATTTTTTGAATTTTTGATGACCAAAACGATGTCGTTTTGCTTACTGTTCCAACGGGGACTCCAACCTGCCGGCTGAGTCATCGCCGTTAACGGAACTCGAATGTTGAATAACGGGAAATTGGTCAATGTTGTTTTCGGCTAGACAACACAAAGTTCATGTATTAATATTCAAAAATTTAGGAGTTGGGATACTAATTAGCACACCAAATTTGTTCATGCTTTAATCCGCTACATTTCTATAAGTTCGGGTACGAATTGGTCGTTTTTCCTGTTAAACACATAATTAGTTATAATCACAGCGTGTTCTCATGCAAACCATATAGTTCGTAGCATGTGTAGTCATGTGGTGGCGTCTTTTTTGTGTAGCTAACAATCAATTTTCCATAAGATAATTATAAAACAATTATCTATGCAGCATATTAATAGTAATTAAAATTAGAAAATTACCGCGCATCGCTCCGTCCACCATGTTGGTAACATTTCAAATTTTTTTGATGCCAGATTAAATGACACTCCAGTACGTTTGACTAATATATTTTGTAATACGAGAGTTTTTTAAAATAATTAAATTTTGCCCTTCATCTCGGGTTCCCATTTAACCAAATCACCGGTAAATTCATAAAAAATATTATTTGATTCTTCGTTTACCAGCAGCTAACGTTATTCTAGTTGTAAATCTCCCGCTTCTAATTTAGCGATTATAAGGTCAAGAAAATTCCGTGTAGTTCGAGGCGTCCATTTATGCTACGCACATTTTAAAAAATAAAGAAAATGATCACTATTATATAATAACAATTAGGGTAAATTGTTGTATATGACAGTTTTTGAACTTTAATTCCATCTACAACACCCAAAAAACTTAATTGCATCCCATGACACTGTGTCTTTTGAAATGTCAAAAATACTCCTTGTTGACAATTGTAATGGCACGCAAGTCACGTTGTATACTGTTCACGGTATACAAATTGTTCATGGTGGACACACTGTTCATGGTCAGTACACTATTCATGGTACAATGAACACATTGTTCATGGTAGACACAATCTTTACGGTAGAGACACTGTTCACGGGGAGACATACTGTTTACGGTGTGGACACTATGCATAGTACGGTGGACACACTGTTCACGTTCCGGACACTGTTCACGGCAGACACACTATTCACGATAAACACATTGTTCACGATAGACACACTGGTCACAGTCTTGACACTTTTTACAGTCGACACACTATTTACGGTTCGGACACTGTTCACGGATGGATAGTATTCAGGGTTCACGGTGGCTACACTGTTCACGACTCACGTTGAAAACAATGTAGACGGTGGATACTATTCACAGACCGCAAACACATGGTGGAGACATTGTTCGCGATGTATACTGTTCACAGTTGCTACAGTTTTGGTGTTGAGTGTTATGTGCAAATGTAAACAGTGACGATATAGGGGCATAATTGTCTTAATTTTTAGTAGAGTGTTATATGGTATAGATAAGTAAGGGAGTGTTATATGGCATATTCGTCTTGTATGTGGATCGCTTGTACTACACCAGCAGTTTTACTGACTCGATCTTCTTTTACCAGTTGTTCTTCGACTTGACGATCCTGCACCAACAGACTATTTCATAAATTAGTAAAATTTACTATTATATATAAGTATAAATATTTTGGCATCGTACAATCCTTTTTGAATATACCTACAAACTATTAAATATATAAACATAAAGCAAAGTTATAGAAAAAAGTTTAAAAACTATATGCACTGAATGATTATAGGAACATTATGTTTAATAATGTAAATATTATTATTTAATGATGTTCATATCAATTACTAAACGGAATTTATATGATATCATACTTTGTAAAAATAGTTAAAATAAAATTATACTTATTAAAAATTGCAGAACTCAATATTAATAACAACTTTTATATATATATATATATATTTGTATTTATGATGGATAATGCTATAAAGTATAAACCAACATAAAATTGAATAATGCAAACATAATATTTAAAGAGAGTTTGTCAAAAACAAAAAAAAATTCCATAAATTTCCAACTCAAAATAGTTTGACAATGCATGTCCCTTATATACACCATTTAAGTTTCACCTCAACTTTCGATGTACGATTCCTAACATACCCCTCATAATAATGGTTCTTTGGTCCAGCTCTAACCGAACGAATCCCAATTTGGAACCGACTATAACCCTTTCATGGATCATCCTGTCTAGGTTAACAAACTAGGTTTTAATACCATGTTAAGTTTAATAGGTTTGCAACTCAAAAGTATTTGGTAATATATGGATTGATTCAAGTACTTATATACTAGTTAGCTTCTATCCCAACTTCTCATTCCTAACATGATAAGTTCAGGGACGTCTCAATTTTTTACGGGCCCTATTCAAAATTTATATTGAAGATAAATTTAATATAATACAAGAAAGTTGAAAAACAAATTGGGCCCTAATTTATATATTTAGTTGAAATTTTCTTAAATTTGTTTTGGTTTTAATCCGGGACCATGTTCGATTGCTTCACTTACACATGATAAAAGACAGTTCTGATGATAACACAAAACATTGATGATCTTCGGAGGACCAATAATCTCTGCGTACAAACAATGTGATCGTGAAGATATTCAAACCATTCATTCTTCACAATATATACATCAGTAAACAATCAAGATAACATAAACAAAACCATCTTGATAGACTATTCTTTTGGGTTATTAAACCCAACCAAAAAGAACAAAATATGAAAAAAAAAAAAAAAATCCCTTAAAATTACTTAATGGATCGAACGAAACCAAAATTGTTAGGCCGACGATAGTATCTTGGAAAAATAAGTCATGCAAGAAGAACTTGACGAAGAGATGGACTCTAATGCTTTCAACACGTTCTTGGTGCAAGGCCTCTCTTGCGGATCAACGACCGTACAGTTTAAAGCTAAGTTCATGACATGGACAATCTCGTGCTTATGTACTGATGTGCCGATGGATGAGTCGATCCACGTGTCGATATGGCAATTGGAATATGAATACGTAGCCCAGTTGACAAAACTCCCGTTGACTCCAGATTCTATGTCGTCATCTCCGGAGGAACTTTTACCGGTGAGGAGATGAAGAAGAAGGATACCAAAACCATAGATGTCACTTTTACTTGTCACCTCCTTGTGCTCCCTCGTTTCTACGTTATAATAACCAAAAAGGAAAAGATAAGCTTATAGGAAAAAAAAACAAAATCCATATTACATCCCTTTAACCAAAAATAAAAAAAATATATAATGTAAGATTTGTCATACACAAAAATTCCATTTTATCGTGCATTAACCATTTTTTTTTTTTAACTTTGAGCTATATCGAAGGGCTTCGTAACTAAACCACTTTCCATCTAAAAATCATCTAAAATTTTATTTAAACTCAAATCATTCTTAATATTAATTTGGTTCAATACACCTTCCTAAATTTTCTAGCAAAATTAGCAAACAAAAATCGGCAGCAAAACCATAAATTAATAGTGTATTTTTCGCATGTGATTAAAAAAGATAGTGTGATATTATGCATTTATGTGAAGTAGGGTATTGATATTTATTAAAACACACGCCTGAATTATCAATTATGTTATCTAAACGAAAAAACATATGATAAGTGACCAACTTTATTTTGTAAATAAAAAAGGATATAATTTGGCTATTCTCGTAATCTAATTTGGTCGTTTTTGAATAGAAATAAATGTTGTAATAATACCTGGGGCCATGTAGGCAGGATCCATGCAAAGTAGGCCCGGAAGACCGAGACAGAGCCTTGGTTCATCCTTTAAGTCGAGGACAATACTCTCCGGCGATAAATCACCGGCAACAACAGCCGGAAAACACCGATAATGTAAAAACCGAAGAGCTTCTGCGATTCCCATCATAATCTTCCTCCGTCTCTCCCAACTCAAACCAATTAAAATCTGGCTCAGTCGTTTCCCTTCGACGCCCTCGTGTATCAAGTAGGCCAGGTTTTCGGACCCGCACGTTGCCACTAGCTTAAGAATGTTCGTGTGTTCAGAGAGTTTCCTAGTTTCGGATATCTCGGGAAGAGAATCATACTTCTTGACCTCCTTAATAACGAACCGCACGCCGTTTTTATCCACAAGAACGTTTTGTTCCGTAAGAGATGATAGAATCGTGTTCACTGTAAGCGATTTCATGAATCTTGAATCAAAGAACTGAATTTCCCACTTTGTACCATCTTCTTGTTCAACTTTCTTGACCTCCAAAGCGTTATGCTTCCTTTGACAGACGAGAGCGATAAAGAAACCCGAGACAAGCACGGCCAAGAAAGCTAAAAAGGTTGAAGTAACGACAAGCCACCAACTCTTTGTACTTCTCTTTCTTATAACCTTGCAAGGAGGTAAAACGCTAACGTTGGTTGCACCGCAAAGATTGTTATTACCAGCGACTGCTGTTGCGTTTATGGCAAGAAAAGCTCCGGTTGAAGGTAAGCTTCCGTGCAGAAGATTATGAGAGATGTTGATTTGAACAAGAGACTCGATGTTTCCTAAATCCTTTGGAATCTCGCCGGATAATCGGTTGCAAGACAAGTCAAGATTGCTGAGAACTGGGAAATCCGAGAAACTCGAAGGGATCTCTCCAGTAAGACTGTTGTGGCTCATGTCAAGATTCACAAGGTTCTTGCAAGAAGACAACTCACTTGGAATCACTCCCGTGATCTCGTTCTCGCTTAGATCCAAATCCATAAGTTCCGGGAACGCCATGACACCTAGTGGAACAACTCCAGAGATTTTGTTCCCTGATAAATTAAGCTTCTTGAGTCTCTTGCTTTTTGAAAGATCCGGTAATTCACCAGAGAAGTTGTTCTTGCTGAGGTTTAACATCTCAAGCTGTGGCATGTCCCATGTGCCGATGTTACCTCTGAGGTTGTTGTTTGATAAGTCCAAGAAGTTAACGGCTTGCAACTCTTTGAACCCTGGAGGTAAGTGGCCTGAGAAGCCATTATTCTGAAGCCTCACGCGCTCTAAGCTCTCGCACTCGCCCAAACTCGGCGGGATTACGCCGTCCAGAGAGTTAGAGAAGAGGATGAGCTTGGTGAGATGGCCAGAGTCACAAAGGGTGTCAGGGAGTTTTCCGGTGAGATTGTTGGTTGAAAGATCAAGAACGGTGAGGTTGTTATGTTTCCCAAGATTTGCCGGAATTCTGCCAGAAAATCTGTTGGACCAGAGCTGAAGTACTTGTAGACGTGGCAAAGAAGTTACTTCATCAGGAATCTTTCCGGATAAGTTATTAGAGAAGAGATGGAGAATCTCCAAGCTTTGTAACTGAGCTATATGCTCAGGGATATCTCCGGAGAGCGAGTTATCGCTAAAGTCGAGAGATGAGAGATTTTGTAGGGAGAAGATGGATGGAGGAATCTGACCGGAGAGCTTGTTTTGGTAGAGAAACAAGTGCTCAAGCTCCTTCAAATCTCCTAGTGATGGAGGTATCGGTCCAGAGATATTGTTGTAGACGAGATCAAGGTGGTTGAGAGTGGATAAGTCACCGATTTGGTAAGGGATTTCTCCGGTGAGATTGTTGTATCCCAAGTATATCCATTTCAAGTTTTTCATCAGCCCTAGTTCCGCCGGTATACCTCCGGTTAACTGGTTTGAAGCCAATGTTAAGAACTCTAATCTTGAGAGGTTTCCGATATAGGATGGAACACGGCCGGTTAAGACATTTCCGCCGAAATCTAGGACTCTAAGGTTAGAGAAAAATCCGATGTCGTTGTAGATTTCACCGGAGAACATGTTGTTGGAAAGATCTAACGAGTAGAGATTCCGAAGAAAGCCTCGAGGGATCGAGCCAGAGAAGTTGTTGTTGCTTAGGTTGAGGTAACGAAGAGAAGGAGACGAAGTGGTGAAGATGTCATGTGGGATCGGGCCAGACAAGTTGTTATTGGAGAGGTTAATGGTTCGTAGAAAAGGTAGCCGGAAAGTAGCGGAGGTGAGGATTTGGCCGGAGATGTTCTTGCCGGAGAGATCGAGAGACACAACACGAGAGAAATTGTTGCAAACGACACCGTTCCAAAGGCACACTTCATTGGTTGAAGAGTAGGACCAAGAAGAGAGGTGTCTTAAAGGGTCTTGAATTGAGGATTTTAATGATAAGAGAAGCTCTAGTTCATTTGCATGGAGGCAATAGAAGTTAAGAAACAAGAAGAAGACTGTGGTAATGAGATATGGAGGATGATGATGATGGTGATGAGCAGTAGACATGTTTGTTTATTTTTAATTTTTTGTCTTTGCTCTATTATAACATGAGGTGGTTGGATATGTATATATGCTGTTATGGTTGAGTCAAGTGTGTTGTTCTTAAATATACTATTTCTTCTGAACTTTAGCTGTAAAATAGAAAGAAAAAAAAACATATTAAAGGAGAGATCAATGATGACCTTTGATTAGAAAGATTAAAATACCCTTCTTTGTCCATTTTCCCCTTTCTTTATGGACTTTTATTTTTTACTTAAGCAAATAATCTAAGAAGGTTTCATAAGAAAGGCAATGTGCATTATTCGTTGTACTAGATGAAAAAGGGATAAAAAGTGCTAGGCTGGGCTACAAAAAAGGGAATATACATCAAAGTTAAAATTTTAAAATAGAAAGAAACATAAAAGGTGTCGAGCACATTCGCACTTCAAATTATGGCTAATTTTTTTTATGTTGATGTTATTCTTTTAAAATTAAAATATAATTAAAATCCAATTCAAACCACAAGCTTTTTCTGAGAATGAGATGATGAACTAGAACAACTTAAATAATTGTTTTATTCGTCATCAAGAAGCAAATTTAGAGTGTTGTTTATATTCTTCTGTTTTTTTGTTCTTTTTAATTGATTCATTCGCAAGAACGGTCTTGATTCTAGTGAGACTAATTAAAGTTAGAAAATCCTATTTTAGAAAATATTAATTGTACATATATCGATAAATATATTCACTAATACTATATTGAAAATTAAATAAAATTCTATTATTTGACCCAATAAAAAAATAAAATAAAACAAAATAAAGGCTGATTCCGGTATTAGTGGTAGTCTAATTGTAGTACAACGAGGTTGATTCTCTTGTGCTTAGAGTTCAAATCTCGTTTGGGACGAAAGGCTAATCTTTAAATCGGATTACTTGAAAGATGATTCCGGGTATTGATGGAGATTATGTGCAGAAGGCTTGGAACTTCTACGCATATAAATAATAATAATTAAAAAATACTCCTCTATTTCGTTTTAATTGACGTTCTAGGTTGTTTCACACAAATTAAAAAAACAATTAAATTTTATATTTTACCCTTATTAATACAGTGTTTTGTTTGATATGAGTATTATTGATGCAGCGCATCTTCACTATCTTATATTATACGTATTACTTATTAGTTATTTTTTGGGCTTTGTTTTGGTTTTCTACGTATTGGTTATTTCTTGGGCTTTAAGCTTTATCTAAGTATTTCTTTTTCTATTACGACTTAGGGTTTCTATCCCTTACATTATGTATTTATAGCCACCCTTGCGTTAAAGGATCGACAGTTGTTTTATTGAATAATAATAAGAGCTTTGAAGCTTCCTTATCTCTTGGATTTCGGCTATTCATTCGAATCAACGATCTTTAAGTTTTGTTCTTTGTTCGGCTATTCGTGGGAATCAACGAGCATTGAGCTTTGTTACGATTAGGCTGCGCCAGTTTGGTATCAGAGCCATCGGCGTTCCTGTCTAGGTTTTGATTCCGGAAATCATGGCACCTAAGCGCAACACCCAAAACGCCAACGAGAGGGGTAACGATGCACATACAAACGAGTGGGCTGAGCTTCGTAACACACTTTTGGCGATGCAAGAGAACATTCAAGCGACGATTGCTAGTTCAATACGCAAATTGGCTGAAACTGTTCTGAACAATCCATACCAGCAGAAGTCGGAGGACGACGGTTCAGAGGAGGGTCGCGACAATCCTTTTGCAAATAATTGTGGTCATCGCGGGCGGAATCTCGAGGAGAACTGTGATCGCGAACACGAGGATAGGAGGTGGGAAGCGGGTTTTCGTCTGGACATACCCGAGTTCCTTGGCAGTGTAAGAGGAGAGGAGTTGCTGGATTGGCTTGTCGCGGTGGAAGAGCTAATGGAGTTCAAACAAGTTCCACAGAGCATCAAGTTGCGTTGATAGCAACGAAATTTCGTGGACGAGCGTGATGGGGTCTAAATAGTCGTCCGAGTTTGGAGGATTTCTTTGGAGACTCGTCGAGCTTTGAATTTGTAGGACCCTAAGCTGCAAGTGCACAGCGTGCGTTGTAGTACTTAGGGTATCGATCCACAGGGAGGAGGTCAACTGCAAAACAGAAGAATCAGGGCAACCAAAGACGCAGAGAATTGGGGTTTGGGGGTAAGTGTCACGGTTTTTGCAGAAAATAAAGAAAGCAGTATCACGTCTTATATAGAGGAGGTTGTCAATCTCTTCTATGACCAACGGGAAAAGGAAATCAAACTTAAGAACTTGTAAAAAGGAAATCAAGCAAGCAGTGCAGGAAAAGTAAATATTGAAGTGCGTAAATCTCGATGTAAAAGCAGATGGGGCGAACACGTTGGGAATCTTCTCGGGAAATCTATGGGGTTCTAACTAGAAATCAAACACACAAAAGTTAAGCAAGCGAGACTAGGCGATTTTCCCCAAACTGATTCACTGGTTTTAACAACCTAACTTTATCAAACTAGGTCGATCTGCGAACTTCCATTCCACAGGTATACTTTCATATCCTGCGTCCTAGACGAACACGCAATAGGATCGGGACAATAAACATTCAGACATCTTTTAAAGGATGCTCTCTACCCTATTTTGGTCTAGATCTGAGATTCAGGACATTCGTCGCTCTCAAGACCCTGCGATCAGAATATAGTTCATGACGCTAGACTCATGCAATAAGAACGAATATAGTGAGACAGAAAACCCTAATCTTCGGCCTAAACGATCGGTTCAACAACAGTTAATGAAATTCCCCATAGATCCCCTTAAAGAACACCCAA
Source organism: Alliaria petiolata (assembly GCA_020283515.1). Classification (NCBI taxonomy): domain Eukaryota; kingdom Viridiplantae; phylum Streptophyta; class Magnoliopsida; order Brassicales; family Brassicaceae; genus Alliaria; species Alliaria petiolata. Next base: position 21,353,263 of record JAHZTW010000006.1, read on the forward strand.
CGAAAATAAACTACTCAGACATGAAAGAAGAAGTAGAAAACGTGATTGATGAATGCATAACTTGTATAAATCGATAAGAAAGAAAGAGGGTTCAAGAAATCTCCCTCAAAGAACAAAGTGGAAACCACGAATCAGAGATTCGCGGCCGCCGAAGAGAATTCTGTAACTTAGAGTATTTAGGAATGAAAAGTTGATATCTAGAAAAACCCTAAACGACGAGTATATATAGGTCTTCAAGTGTCCTAGGTCGTGGATTAGGTCTTTGCTTGCATAAGATGGCTGCGGGTTTAAGTTGGGTATCAAATGGGCTCGGGAATCCGTGAGTGGCCTGGCCGCGCGAGCGACTGGCCGTGGCGCGGCCACTGGTCGTCTGGTTCGGCCGTGGCGCGGCCAACTCGTCCTTCCGGGTGCTTGACGGACCTTCTTGCTTCTTCCATAACTTGAGATCCAACCGTGGGATTGTTCTCAAACCACTTCGAGGTGAAAGACAGTTGATAAGGCTTCATTGTCTCCAAATATGAGCTTGATCTCGTGGTGGGAAGGCCTTCATTTGATGTTGAACTTCTGTCCTCGAGCACTGTTTCCGGAATTGTCCATTTTGCTCCAAAATATGTGTTTTTTGCTAAGTTTAGCTGAAAAGAGTCTTGAACAACCAAATACTCGAAATCTAGTGTTTATGCACGAAAACCTTAGTGAAATACTTATTAAAGCACTCACTTATGATAGTGAAAATGGGTAAAATATGCATGTTATCAGAGCGGCATCTTGGTGGCTTCAATTAAAAGCTACCGAGCTCGAACAGGCAAGGAAAAAATCACTACATGGTCAAAATTGCAGAAGTATTTAAGGGCTTTTTTTCTTCTGGAAAATTACGATCGCACCATGTTCACGCTATTGCAAAATCTGAAGCAAGGTTCACGCTCTGTGGATGCTTATGCCTACGAATATTTCCTTCTCATCACACGGAATGAAATCTTTGATAGTGAAATTCAGTTGGTGTCGCGTTTTATTGGAGGTTTGCGTCTCCAAATTCAGACGGCTTTTATACAATTTAACCCCAATTCGATCGCGGAGGCTCATCGACGTGCTGCGGCTTTTGAGCAGCAATTTAAAGCGGGTCCGAGTTGGAATTATTCGAGTCGTAACATAGTATTTGGTGGTGCTAGCACAGAAGCAGTACATGCTCCTATGAATACTCGCGAAGGGGAGGATGTTACACAGACTCGTCAGGCTACGATGGAATCCACGATAGAGGGTCAGGTTTTACGACGCTCCACAAGACCAAACGTTTTACGATGCTTTGGGTGTGGTGAACCGAGGCATATACAAACAGCATGTCCCAAGCAGAATCGACGAGGATTGTTGGCGGACGACGTTAAATGGGATGATAATGGCGAGGAGGAACAAGAGCTTGATGATGATGATGAGTTACACGTGGATCGAAATAGTGGAGATCGAGGAACGGCGTTGGTAACACGTGTGTGTTTAGCGCCTGCTGCCAGCGAGGAACCATGGTTGCGAACGAACATTTTTCAATCCACATGCACAATCAAAGGCAATATTTGTCGTTTTGTGATTGATTCGGGTAGTTGTCAAAATGTGGTTTCGGAAGACGCGTGTCGCAAGTTGGGATTGTGACGAGAAGAGCATCCACACCCGTATAAGTTGACTTGGCTGAAACAAGGGACGGAGATTCGCATTACGCAACGCGCCGTTGTGCCTTTCTCGATCGGCCTCTACTACAAGAATAAGATCTTTTGCAATATCGCTCCCATGGATGTTGGACATTTATTGTTGGGTCGTCCTTGGCAGTATGATCGTGATGTTTCTCACAGTGATAAAAACAACGTCTATAGTTTCGTGTTTGATAATCGACAGATTATGCTTCTTCCTACTTCAGAGACGTCCTTAGCACAAGCATCCCAATCAGCAATGGCGAATTCGGGCTTTGAGAGTAAGAGTAAGCTAGCCACGGGTGTCTTATTGTGTTCTTTGACGACTTTTGAATCAGAATTTCAGGATACGGGTTTCGTTGTTGTTCTTTTATCAGCACAAACTTTGACCGCTGCGGCAAATACGTCGCCATCATGGGTTACTGAAATTCTTCACGAGTTTGCAGATGTATTCCCAGCTGAGTTACCGGAGGGCCTTCCCCCCATTGCGAGATATCCAACACCATATTGATCTCGTTCCGGGTGCTTCTCTTCCCAACCGTCCACATTATCGAATGAGTCCGCAAGAGCATGAGGAGTTACGTAGGCAGGTTGAGGATTTGATTTCTAAGGGTTATGTGCATGAGAGTTAAAGTCCTTGTGCGGTTCCCGCTCTCCTCATACCCAAGAAGGATGGATCATGTCGAATGTGTGTGGATAGTAGAGCCATTAACAAGATTACGGTCCTCTATCGTTTTCCGATTCCTCGTCTAGACGATTTACTTGATCAGATAGGAAAAGCGACCACTTTTCCAAATTGGATTTGAAGAGTGGGTATCACCAAATTCGTCTCCACCCGGGAGATGAGTGGAAGACGGCTTTCAAAACTCGTGAGGGTCTCTTTGAATGGTTGATCATGCCATTTGGTTTATCGAGTGCACCATGTACTTTTATGCGCATCATGAACCATGCATTGCGTCCCTACATTGGCAAGTTTGTGATGGTCTACTTTGATGATATCCTTATTTTCAGTTCATCTATGGACGATCATAAGAATCATCGTAGGCAAATTTTGCTGGTCTTACGTCGTGGTATTTTTTGTTGTAGCACGGCAGAAGTGTGAGTTTGGCGTGAACAGTGTTCTTTTTCTCGGCTATGTTGTGTCTTCCAATGGATTGTCGATGGATGAGAGTAAGGCGGAAGCTGTTCGATCTTGGCCAGAACCTCGTACTATCACCGAAGTGCGCAGTTTTCATGGTTTGACATCTTTCTACCGGCGTTTTATACCCCATTTCAGTACTATTATGGCCCCGCTAACGGATTGTATGAAGGATAAGCAGTTCGTGTGGACGGATGCAGCTCGTAACGCTTTTCAGTTAATCAAACACAAACTTACTTCGGCGAATATTTTGGTCCTTCCTGATTTTAATTTGCCTTTTAAACTCCATTGTGATGCGTCTAAATTGGGGATTGGTGCCGTTCTCAGTCAGCAAACCCTGCCTGTTGCGTACTTTAGTGAGAAATTGTCGGGAGCTCGCAGTCGCTACAGCACTTATGACGTTGAGTTTTACGTGGTGGTCCAAGCCATCAAGCATTGGCACCATTATCTAGTACATCGCGACTTTGTTTTGTTCACCGATCATGATGCTCTCAAACATGTTGATAGTCAGATCAAGGTCTCGGCTAGACATGCATCTTGGATTGCTTACCTCCAGCTGTTCACATTTTCGATTCGTCACAAGTCGGGGAAGCTGAATCGCGTGGCTGATGCATTAAGTAGGCGATATAATATGCTAACGACGATGCATGTGAGGTTGTCGGGTTTTGAATCTTTTTCGAGCTTATATGAGTCTGATCCATTCTTTAGTGCGATCTTTAAAGCAGCGCAAGACGGTTTTCGGAATGACTTTACCCTCACCGATAGGTTTCTCTTTCAGGGTATGCGTCTTTGTGTCCCCGATTGTAGTTTGAGGTTGCGTATGATTGAAGAGCTTCATTCTGAAGGGCATGTTGGTCGTGATCGCACGTTACAACTAGTTGCTGCTTCCTATTATTGGCCTACTCTTTGCCGCGACGTAGAGAGATTTATCGAACCTTGTCGTGCTTGTCAACTCGGCAAAGGTCATGCTTCTAATGCTGGTTTGTATCTTCCTTTGCAGATACCGACTCAGCCTTGGACCGATTTGAGCATGGATTTTATCTTAGGTCTTCCGCGCAATGATTCCATTTTTTGTTGTCGTTGATCGTTTCTCGAAGATGGCTTATTTTGTGCCATGTAAGCGGACAACGGATACGGTACGTGTGGCACAACTCTTCTTCCAGGAGGTTTATCGCCTTCATGGCTTGCCTACGTCGATAATGTCAGATAGGGATACGCGTTTCTTGAGCCATTTTTGGCGTTCTTTGTGGAAGATGTTGTACACAAGTCTTGATATGAGCACCGCTTATCATCCTTAATCGGATGGTCAAACTGAGGTAACAAATCGTGCTTTGGGTAATATGTTGCGTTGTTTGGTTGGAGAAAATATTCGCAGTTGTGGTGGAACCACCGAGCCGGAGCCAACCGAAGGAGATGTCCCCACGGTCATGGAGGGCAGAATGACTCGATCCAAGACTAAGTCCTTACGCCAGAAATTCAACCTAGCCGTGGAAAGGATCATAAGGACGATCGAACCGGAGGCCATCGATCCACCTCAATCAACCGCGCTTGAAAGCTCCAAAGAACCCGAGGAGGAGCAAGGGGAAGACATATCCCAGCAAGACATCGTACAAGCCCCTTCTCAGCAAAGCCAAGGTATGTCCCTCTCTCTAACTGATTCCCTAATACAATCTAACAAGAAGCAGGAGGAGACCATCGCCGAGCCTCAAGATACCGCGATCACAAGTCTAGAAGCCGAGAGAGAGCATCTGGCGTTTCCAAAGGAGTTGGAGGACAACGACGACCGTTCCAGTGAAGGCCTCAACAGCAGGACATCAAGCACACTCCAGACTGTCAAGACAACGAGAAGCCTCATCAAAGCCATGTCAAGAACCGTCCTGACCACGCAACAACACCCCTGGCCGCTCCTAAACGAAAACAAGGTATTTTCCATTTCAATAATGCTTGCAGGTCCGGACACTCACACTGAGCATCATGACTAAGCCAGAGACGTCAAGGGATCAAGAAAGACGCAAGGATTAAGTTGTTTTTGTTTCGGTTTAAGTTGTTTCCTTTTTGTTTAAGACGCTAGTATTTTCCTTTTCTTTGTATTAGGAGTTTTTCTATTTTGTTTTTCCTTTATTTTCTTTGTATTTTCGCGTTTTAAGTTGCCCTATTGGGAGGCCCTAGAAGGTCACTGCCGCCGGACTGTTTATAAAGTCCCACTTCGGCTTTGTAGCTCACAATTTTTACCTCATATCAATAAAATCGGCAGTTCTTCTCAAGTCAAGTCTTGTGAAACCCTTGCTCGTCCTTCTGTGTGTGGAATCACGCAAAGCACGAGTGTTAGCTGTATCAGAGAGCCTTCCATCCTCTCTGTGGTGCCATCGTTCCATCATCCGATCCCCTTACACCGATCCAACGCGAGAGAGCCTTTAGGCCAGCGCGTTCGATTCCATCCCGTGAGTCTCGATCCATCTGAGGTTCACACCATCTGGTATCAGAGCCGAAAGGTTCCTACATCAGGTGATATCTATCCCTTTCTCTTTCAGTTTGTTTCAGTTATTTGTTCGTTTCTTTTAAAAAGGGAAAACCCTATAAAAATTGTTGCTGTTTCCGTTTGCTATTAGTCTAGCTTTGTTCTTAGACATATCCGGTTAGGTTGTTGCATTCAAGTGGTTTCCTTTGATTGTGCGAGCTGGTCTGATTGTTGCTTGTTAGTTTTCGTTTCTTTAAATCCATAAAACCCAAAAGAATTGTTTCTGCCTTGCCACACTTGCTTGTTTCTTTTAGCTTTGTTTTATAGCTTAGTGTTAAAACAGAAAATCCCAAAAAGAAAGTTGTTTAGTTTCCTGTTTAAATTGTCTTGTTGATTTTGATTTTATCTATTGTGGTGCTTTGATAGTTTGTTGTTTTTTGTTGGATTACAGGACCAGTACAAATGTTAAAAGGACAACATGGGTGAAGAAGTACCTCAGGACGCCATGGTGCAGATGATGGCCGCTTTCCGGGAAGAGATGCGAGCCATGAGACATGAGTTTGGGGAGCGCATGATGCGCTTGGAACAACCGCCACCACCTCCTGCGCCAGCTGTGGCTCCTCCACCGAGAGCTCCCGTGAGGAACTTGCGTGAGCCAGAGGACGAGATGCCTGAGCTAGAGGATGACCATCCTCCTGACCCGTTGCAGCAACAACACCAGCGTGCGCCGGACCCTCTTCGGAGACAACACGTGCGAGAGGATGAGCCGAGGGAAGGCATTATGGACGTCAAGCTTACTCCTCCAACATTCGCTGGCAAGTCAAATCCGGACGTATATCTGGATTGGGAGAGGAGGCTAGAGTACATATTCGAGTGCTATGGATATGGTGACCGCAAGAGAGTTGCCTTGGCCGCAGCACAGCTCACGGACAACGCCATTGCGTGGTGGGACAGAAACATGGCCGAGAGAAGGAGAAATCGCTTCGCGCCGGTCACCATGTGGCGTGACATGAAGTTTCTCTTGAGGTCTAGGTACGTACAAGACCATTACCACCGAGACCTACAGAAACGATTCAGAAAACATTCTCAAGGGACTAGGACGGTGGATGAGTATTTTGAGGAATTTGAGAAACTCATGAATCTGTTGGAGTTAGAAGAATCAGAAGAGGCTTTGATGGCTCAGTTCATTGATGGCCTGCAAGAGCGCATTGCTAGGAAAGTCGAGAGAGCGCAGTACAGCGGTATGCATGAGCTACTGCACCTCTCCGTGCAAGTGGAGCAACAGATCAAGCGCAAGGTTTTCATGACAAACCGTGCCAGAAACCCCCAGCCGTGGAATGCAAGCAACTCCAAGCCTCTGGAGAAGGGAAAAGCTGTGGAGATTGAGTCACGCTTCAAAGGCAAAGCTCCTGAACCTCCCAAAATCACCCGGCCAGAGCAAAGTAAGTTCCCTAGTACATCTAGAACTAGAGAAATAATCTGCTTTAAGTGTCAGGGACGTGGCCACATGTCGAGGGAATGCCCCAACTAGAGAACTATGATCCTGACCCCGAGTGGAGATTACGAATCTCAAGACGAGGCCGAGGACGAGCCTGATGGTGAGCTAGAAGGCGAGATAGACTATCCTGATCATGGCGAGATGCTTGCCACCAGGAGGATCTTAAGTGCTCTAGTTACGCCAGAAGAGAAAGTGCAAAGGGAAAACATCTTTCACACAAGATGCACCATCCGGAACAAGGTATGTAACCTTATCATAGACGGTGGTTCTTGCACTAACGTTGCTTCTAAGTACATGGCAGAGAAGCTAGGTTTAGAGAAGACCAAGCACCCGAGGCCATAAATGCTGAGATGGTTAAATGATCAAACTGAGCTGAGGATATCCGAACAAGTCATTATACCGTTCAGCGTGGGGAAGTATCAAGACGAAGTAACCTGTGATGTTGTGCTGATGCAAGCTGGGCATCTTCTGCTGGGAAGGCCGTGGCAGTTTGATCGAGCAACAAGTCATAATGGCCAGTCCAACTTCTACTCTTTCACTTACAAGGACCGTAAGCACAACCTGACCCCCTTAAGTCCCACCGAGGTGCATCAAATGCAGACTCATATGGCTAAGGAGACCGAGGTAAGTAAATCTAACTTGTATATTACAAGTAATACCGTTTTTAAAACCATGAGTGCCCGTGGCACCGTGCTACTAATGGTTTTCAAAGATTGTCTGAGAACAGGTTTAGCTGATTCACAACTTCCCAGTGAAGTACAAGCTGTCCTAGACCGGTTTAAAGACGTGTTTCCAGAGGAGATACCGGCGGGATTGCCTCCCATCCGCGGGATAGAGCATCACATCGACCTGGTCCCCGGCTCGGCCTTACCCAACAAGGCCGCTTATAGGATGAATCCAGAGGAGATTAAAGAACTTGAGAAGCAAGTGAAAGACTTGATGGACAAGGGATACATCCGAGAGAGCCTTAGTCCATGCGTAGTACCAGTTCTGCTCATGCCTAAGAAGGACGGTACGTGGAGGATGTGCGTTGATTGCCGTGCAATCAACAATATCACCATCAAGTACCGACACCCCATCCCGCGCCTTGATGACATGCTAGACGAGCTTAGTGGAGCCACTATCTTCTCAAAGGTGGATCTCAGGAGTGGGTACTATCAGGTGCGGATGAGGGAAGGTGATGAATGGAAGACCGCCTTCAAGACCAAGCAAGGTTTATACGAGTGGCTTGTGATGCCGTTCGGCCTCACCAATGCCCCTAGCACATTCATGCGGCTAATGAACCAGGTTCTAAGATCATTTATTGGTAGATTTGTAGTAGTGTATTTCGATGACATACTTGTCTATAGCCGATGCTTAGCTGATCATCTCATGCACTTAGAACTTGTTTTAAAAACGCTTCGGAAGGAAGGCCTATACGCCAAATTAAAGAAGTGCTCCTTTTGTATTAACAAGCTTGTTTTCTTAGGCTTTGTAGTAAGTGAGCAGGGCTTGCAAGTAGATGGGGAAAAGATCAAGGCTATCCAAGAATGGCCCACGCCAAGTACTATCAGCCATGTTAGAAGCTTTCACGGTCTAGCCTCCTTCTACCGCCGGTTTGTTAAAGATTTCAGCACCGTGGCTGCCCCACTCACGGCTGTTATCAAGAAGAACGTTCCGTTCTCATGGGGAGAAGCACAGGAAGCTGCATTCAACACGCTCAAGGACCGTCTCACGCGAGCACCGGTCTTAGCATTACCGGATTTTGAGGTTATGTTTGAGGTAGAGTGTGATGCTTCGGGCTTAGGCATAGGGGCTGTCTTACACCAGAGAGGCCGGCCAGTAGCTTACTTCAGTGAGAAGCTGAGTGGAGCCACACTAAACTACCCGACCTACGACAAAGAGCTATACGCGTTAGTGAGGGCATTAGAAACATGGCAGCATTACTTGCTATCCAAGGAATTTGTTATCCACACTGACCACGAGACGTTAAAGCACCTGAGAGGGCAGACATCACTGAAGAGACGACACGCCAAGTGGTTGGAATTCATAGAGACATTTTCTTACGTGATCAAGTACAAAAAAGGAAAAGACAACGTGGTGGCCGATGCATTATCTAGGAGGCACGCACTGATCACTACAACGTGGTGGCCGATGCATTATCTAGGAGGCACGCACTGATCACTAAGGTTCTAGGATTTGAGCAGATCAAGGGTTTGTATGAGGAGGATCCTGACTTTGGAGAGAGTTACAAGGAGAATGGCAAAGAAGCTTACAGCGCCTACTATCTCTTTGATGGATTTTTATTCAGGAACAAACGGATGTGCATTCCCCAAGGTTCAATCCGAGAGTTACTAATCCGGGAAGCTCATGGTGGTGGCCTAATGGGATATTTCGGCATCGCCAAGACTCTAGCCGTGCTTACTGATCATTTCTTCTGGCCACACTTGAAAAAGGATGTGGAGAAGTTCTGTGGCCGATGCATCACATGCCGAAAGGCCAAATCCAGGTTACATCCTCACGGTCTATATACGCCTTTACCAATACCTAACGCCCCTTGGATAGATATCTCCATGGATTTTGTATTAGGGCTGCCTAAGATCAGGCACAAGGACTCGATCTTTGTGGTTGTGGACCGATTCAGCAAGATGGCGCACTTTATACCCTGCGCCAAAGTGAATGATGCCACTCAGACCGCAGATTTGTTTTTCAAAGAGGTGGTGCGTTTACATGGAGTGCCGAGGTCGATCATATCAGATCGTGACACTATGTTCCTCAGCCACTTCTGGAAAACCCTTTGGAGAAAGATGGGCACCAAGCTGCTGTTCTCCACCACGTGCCACCCCCAAACGGATGGCCAAACCGAGTCGGTAAACCGTACTCTTTCAACCTTACTTAGAGCAACGCTTGGTCGAAATATGAAAACATGGTTAGATTGCATTCCATTTATTGAGTTTGCTTATAACTGTGCTACTCACTCTGCCTCTAAGCTCCTTTCGAGGTTGTATACGGTCTTAACCCCCTGGCACCAATAGACCTCTCGCCAATACCGCAAGCTGAACAAGTGAACATGGATGGGCTTAACCGCGGAGAATTCATCAAGAAACTACACTTAAAGGCTAAAGAGAACATTGAGAGGAAGACCGAGGAGTATAAGAGGAATAAAGACAAGGGACGCAAGGAGATTGTCTTCAAACCAGGCGGATGGGTTTGGTTACATATGAGGTCGGAACGATTCCCGCATAAAAGAAGCTCCAAGCTCGCGCCAAGAGGAGATGTCCCATTCAAAATCTTGGATCGAATCAACAACAATGCCTACAAGCTGGAACTCGCAAGTAAGTTTAATATCTCGCATAGCTTTAATGTTGCTGACTTATCTCCGTTTGATGCAGAAAAAACAGTTTTGAGGGCAAAACCTTCTCAAGAGGGAGGGAATGGTGGAACCACCGAGCCGGAGCCAACCGAAGGAGATGTCCCCACGGTCATGGAGGGCAGAATGACTCGATCCAAGACTAAGTCCTTACGCCAGAAATTCAACCTAGCCGTGGAAAGGATCATAAGGACGATCGAACCGGAGGCCATCGATCCACCTCAATCAACCGCGCTTGAAAGCTCCAAAGAACCCGAGGAGGAGCAAGGGGAAGACATATCCCAGCAAGACATCGTACAAGCCCCTTCTCAGCAAAGCCAAGGTATGTCCCTCTCTCTAACTGATTCCCTAATACAATCTAACAAGAAGCAGGAGGAGACCATCGCCGAGCCTCAAGATACCGCGATCACAAGTCTAGAAGCCGAGAGAGAGCATCTGGCGTTTCCAAAGGAGTTGGAGGACAACGACGACCGTTCCAGTGAAGGCCTCAACAGCAGGACATCAAGCACACTCCAGACTGTCAAGACAACGAGAAGCCTCATCAAAGCCATGTCAAGAACCGTCCTGACCACGCAACAACACCCCTGGCCGCTCCTAAACGAAAACAAGGTATTTTCCATTTCAATAATGCTTGCAGGTCCGGACACTCACACTGAGCATCATGACTAAGCCAGAGACGTCAAGGGATCAAGAAAGACGCAAGGATTAAGTTGTTTTTGTTTCGGTTTAAGTTGTTTCCTTTTTGTTTAAGACGCTAGTATTTTCCTTTTCTTTGTATTAGGAGTTTTTCTATTTTGTTTTTCCTTTATTTTCTTTGTATTTTCGCGTTTTAAGTTGCCCTATTGGGAGGCCCTAGAAGGTCACTGCCGCCGGACTGTTTATAAAGTCCCACTTCGGCTTTGTAGCTCACAATTTTTACCTCATATCAATAAAATCGGCAGTTCTTCTCAAGTCAAGTCTTGTGAAACCCTTGCTCGTCCTTCTGTGTGTGGAATCACGCAAAGCACGAGTGTTAGCTGTATCAGAGAGCCTCCCATCCTCTCTGTGGTGCCATCGTTCCATCATCCGATCCCCTTACACCGATCCAACGCGAGAGAGCCTTTAGGCCAGCGCGTTCGATTCCATCCCGTGAGTCTCGATCCATCTGAGGTTCACACCAAGTTGGGAGACAAGGTTGCGTCAAGCTGAGTTTGCACACAATCATGCTACTAATCGGAGTTCAGTCCGTTTGAGGTCGTTTACAGCTTACTCCCTCGGGGTCCTCTTGACTTAACGGCTCTCCCGGATACACGCCGCTTGCATGGCCGAGCAGTGGAGTTTGTCGAGTCTTTAAAAGCGAGGCATACGGAGGCACGTGATCATTTGGAGGTCTCAGAGTCTCGCGCGGATACAAGGCGTCGTGAGTTGATTTTCGAGCCAGGTGAGATGGTTTGGGTCGTTTTGACTAAGGATCGTATGCCTTTACATGAGTATAATAAGCTTCGTTCGTGGAAGATTTGTCCCATTGAGATGTTGGAGCGCATCAACAAAAATGCTTATAGACTTCGTCTTCCTACTCACATCAAGACAACCGACATTTTTAATGTCAAATACCTTTCAAAGTTTCTTGGCGATAACACCGTACCAGATTCGAGGGCGAATCTTCTCCTACCCGGAGAGACCTAATGCAGCACATCTTCACTATCTTATATTATACGTATTACTTATTAGTTATTTTATGGGCTTTGTTTTGGTTTTCTACGTATTGGTTATTTCTTGGGTTTTAAGCTTTAGCTAAGCATTTCCTTTTCTATTATGACTTAGGGTTTCATCCCTCACATTATGTATTTATAGCCACCCTTGCGTTAAAGGATCGGCAGTTGTTTTATTGAATAATAATAAGAGCTTTGAAGCTTCTTTATCTCTTGGATTTCGGCTATTCATTCGAATCAACGATCTTCAAGTTTTGTTCTTTGTTAGGCTATTCGTGGGAATCAACGAGCATTGAGCTTTGTTACGATTAGGCTGCGCCAAGTATTTAACAAAATAAATAAATAGAAATAAAACCAGAAAATTTATCATAAATCTGCATTGAAAATACAAAACGACAAGTAATACAGCAAAATTTTAACTATAAATCGACAACTAAAACGAAATAGAGAGAATAATAAATAAATATAATAAAATTGTATTAGAGAATTATATTTAAAAATAGGAAGTGTACGAAAAAATGATAACTACACTATGACAAAATAGAACGAAAACTATATGTAATACATACTACTATATTAGAAAGTAGTTGCTTATACTGCATTAAAAAATATAACAAAAACTTACTGTGATAAAAAAAAATAGTTCTCTTTATTATCATTAGGAGAAGATGACGAATATATGAACGTAATATAGCATAAGCTCCTTATAAAAAAAAACTATATATATATAGCAGTAGCTGTTGTGCTATTTACCTGATTGAAAATTAGAATTATTTTCCTACTTGTTTGTTTTGGTTAAAGTTGATATGTAATGGAATTAATCATGAAAATATCACTGTTACTTCTTTTTTTCCTTTCGATCGTCACTTTTGGAATCGGACGTTTGAACACGAACAGATGAGGATGGGATTGATGTCGTCAAAAAGCCTCTGAGATTTTTGTAGGCTTACTATCGAAATGTTCTTTTGACTGAAGAAAAATAAAACGCTTTCTTGGAGTTGTGACTAAACATCTTCTCCGAACGTTGAAAAGCTTTTCCAACTGCCAAATGCTTTTCTTCTTGGAAAGAAAACTATTTTTTCTTTACACTAAAAACAAATAAAAATTTATATTGAATCATGATCGACCCAATACAAATTACAGGACGAGATAACAGGTAATGGAGCTTCAGAGACGAATTTTGTTAACCAAATTATAGTGGGATAGTGGTTAATATATGAGAAAGAGGTGTTTTGTTAGAGTAGATAAAAATCGATTTTTCTCATATGTTGAATTTTCTAATCATTCCCATTTGACTAGTCGAAATAGTGTCATGTTTAACACTCACTGAAAACAATCCGGTAAGTGTACTATTCCACGACTATACTTACCTAAGAAGAATTAGTCGAATGGTAAAAACTCGAATCATCTTCTGATTATAAAAAAAAAAATGAAAGTTCGAAACCACTGGACACAGATTGAACAAATAAAGAGACTTGACGTTAGGGTGAATTCTGAACAAATCGAACTGAATAGAGTGAAAAAACAAAAAACAAAAACTATGTATTAATATCAGATCTTTGCGTCAAAAATATGCCGTTGCAAAGTAGGGACGACTTTGCATCAATGTTTAAATGAACATAATAACTAGAGAAATTGCCTCAAACAGCCCTATTTTAAGTTTTTAGTTCAATAATAAATCTAAAAAATTTGTTAATCACTTTTAGCATTATTAGGAAGGTGTTAAACACATTTAGGAAAGCTGTCATAACTCAATTTAGAAAGTTGTTAAACACATTTAGCAATGCTTTCCTAACTTTAATGAAAATTTAGGAAACCGTAAGAAAGACATTAAATACATTTAGGAAGAGTTTTCTAACTTTAATGAAGGCTATTTATGAACAAAAAAGTTTTTAAGGCTATTTTTGAAAAATAAACTTTATTTTGTGCTCTTTAAGAAAATTGCCCTAATAACTATCATAAAATTATCACTAAATAGCACTACAAGAAAACAGTCAATTTGCGACGGCAAAAATCCGTCGCAAATTTGCGACGGAATTGCGTGGACATTGCGACAGCAAATAAACGCCGTCACAAATTTGCGACGAGAAGATTCATCGCAAATTTGCGACGAGAAGATTCGTCACAAATACGTCGAAATTTGCAACGGATTTGCGATGGCTTTGCAACGGAATATTATACCGTCGCAATTCCGTCGCACCCTGCGAGGTCTTTGCGACGGATATTTTTCGTAGCAAATATTGCGACGTATTTGCGACGCGTCAAATCCGTATCAATATTTGCGACGGATTTGCGACGGAACGGCGAGATGGATAGAAGTAGGTAAACCATGTTTTCCATAAGTCTCACCTAACCGCACAAATTGTCGCAAATTAGTCGGCAGCCGTCGCAAATCGGTCGCAAATTCCCCTTCTATCGCAAGTCCATCTCAATTTGCCGTCGCAAATACGTCGTAAATTGCAAAATGCCGTCGCAAATACGTCGCAAGAGAAATTAAAAATCTATAAATAGCTCACCTGTGATTGTTGTTTCACACATCAAAAACAATAAAACAAAGAAGAGAGAAGAAAAAATAAAATAAGAGTGAAAACTTAAAAAAAAAAAAAGAGAGAAGAAATAAAAAAGTAAGAGTGAAAAAATGCAATATGGTTTGTCGCAAGTCCGTCGCAAAACACCGATATTTTCCAAACCCTATACCCTAAATTGGAATATGGTTTGTAAAGTAACTCATATAAGTTTAAATGCAATATTTTCAATGATGATATACAAATTATAAGATAAAAGTAGAATTTTTAATTTTTCATGAAATCATTTCACATAGAAGAATACAAAGAGATGATGTTTATTCATAAGTATAAGAGTTTTGTAAAACTCTTTTTAAACAAAAAGAATTTGTAAATTTTAGCGTAAATTAACATTTGTTACAATCTTATAGTATCATAAATGTTTTATAACTATTTAAAATGATTAAAAACATTTACAATACTACTTTTTAAAAGATATAAAATATCCGTGTTTTGCGACGGACTTGCGAGGGGCCGTCGCAAGTCCTTCGCAAAACACCGATATTTTCCAAACCCTATACCCTAAATTGGAATATGGTTTGTAAAGTAACTCATATAAGTTTAAATGCAATATTTTCAATGATGATATACAAATTATAAGATAAAAGTATAATTTTTAATTTTTCATGAAATCATTTCACATAGAAGAATACAAAGAGATGATGTTCATTCATAAGTATAAGAGTTTTGTAAAACTCTCTTTAAACAAGAAAAATTTGTAAACTTTTGCATAAATTAACATTTGTTACAATCTAATAATATCGTAAATGTTTAATAACTATCTAAAATGATTAAAAAATATTTTCAATACTATTTTTTAAAAGATATAAAATATTGATGCTTTGCGACGGATTTGTGAGGGGCCGTCGCAAGTCCGTCGCAAATTCTAAATTTAGGTTTTAATGTTTAAAGCCAAATACTTTAAACTTAGTAGACGAAATATTTTGAAAATATCGGTGTTTTGCGACGGATTTGCGAGGACCCATCGCAAGTCCGTCGCAAATTTAGATTTTGCGACGGCATTGCGACGGACCGTCGCAAATCCGTCGCAGGCTTTAAACATTAAAACCTAAAAATTCTTTCTTCCCCTTTGCACGAAAACTTCTCTTCTCCTCCCATGGCAGCCGCCGCAGACCAGTCTCTCTCGACCCACCGCCGCCGGACCTTTCTCTCTCTCTCTCTCTCTCTCTCTCTCTCTCTCTCTCTCTCTCGAGCACCCGAACCTCTCTCTCTCTCTCCCTCTCTCGAGCCACCGCCGCCGGATCTCTCTCTCTCTCCCTCTCTCAAGCCACCGCCGCACCTCTCTCGCCGGATCTGGTTCTCTCTCGCCGGATCTGCTCCTCGCTGGACCTGCACCTCGCCGCTGCACCTCTGCTCATCGCCGGATCTGCTCCTCGCCGCCGAGATCCTCCACCAAGGTAACAAATCCCCATTTTCTTAGATCTATGTATGATTATTAGGGATTAGAAATTGTTAGATTTTTAGATATGGAATTTAGATTTTAGGAAATTGTTAGGTAATTTTGTTAGATTTATTTTGGAATTAGTTTGATTTTAGGTAAATTTTTTACAAATTTAATTAATTAATACCTTATTTAATTTTAATTTTAGGTATATACCTTAGGTAAATTTTTTACAAATTTGTTAGATTTATTTTGTAATTAGTTAGATTTATAAATTTGTAATTTTAATTTTGAAATTTTAGTTTATAAATTTTTGTTTAAGAATTTTTATTTAAAAATTTTAAATTACAAATTTTAATTTATAAATTTTAGTTTTAGTTTATGAAATTTTAAGTTTAGTTTATAATTTTAAAATTTTAGTTTATGAAATAAATCCAACGTGATTTTTAATTTTTATTTTTTTAAGGTTATCTATTTGTTCTATATTTCTATGACTAACAATTTTTTTTTTTACAGATGTCTACGAACAACGACTTTTCTCGTTACATGTCGCGAGGGTCTGGGTCTCGGTCTTTTCCTTCTACTCCAGGGGCTTCTTTCACCTCTCTGAGACCCACATTTTCAGCTCCCGTTCCCGAGACAGCTCCCGCACAGCCTCCTCCTCCTCATCCGGAGGAATATCAAGACCAAGGTTGGTGTTTGCAAGATATGGATATTCGAGAGCTTCTCGAGAGTCCCGGTCATGACAGCCTCACACGACTTGATCCAAAACGTTCTCCAGACACCCTTTGGTATTTATAAAATTTATTTTTTAATTATTTTCAATTATAATCTATTTCAAATTTTTTTACAATAATACTTGTTTCTAATTGTTTTTTCCAGGTTCGATTATGATCCATGTGTGGCTGCTAAGGTCCGAGAAATCTTTGAAAGAGATTTCAAATAAGCTCATGCCAACTGGTCGCAAACTCCTAAACAGACCATCAACCGGTGGTACAAACAATTTGCTGTAAGTATCATAATTTTTTTTTATTATTTATTTATTTCTATATCTAAGTTATTTTTTAATAACTAATTTTTTTGTAGCAAAAATATCATTGGGATTGGAGCATTAACGGAGAAGTTAGTGAACTGTTTGAGGCCAAGTTGAAGAAACGGATGACCGACCATGTGGGACGTTGGAAGGCAAAGTGGAAAAGGCTAGGCGATGATGTGAGGCCCGAATGGATTGATCCGTTAGTTTGGGAGGGTCTCGTTATATTTTGGAATGAGCCTGGGAGCGTAAAGAAGAGCGCCAATGCCCGCAAAGCCCGTTACAGTGCTCTTGCTGGAGAGCAACCCTCTAAGCATCTGTCGGGTCAGATTTCGTTTAAATGACGGGCCCGAATGATAGTAAGTATTTATTTTATATATATTACAGTTTTTATTTTATATATAGTAAGTATTTATTTTATATATATTACAGTTTTTTTTATATAATTTATTCTAATCATTCTAATGTTTTTAACTTTTATGTTGGCTGAGCGGACCGGAACAGGAGTTCCAGATCTGTTAGCGGTTTTCGAGGAGACCAAAAAATATCCGAATGGAACTTTTGTCGATGGACGCTCCGAGAAGCTATACAACGACGTCACTGCGAGGATGCAAGAGATGTCTCAGGCTGATCCTGATGATCCAGAAAGCACTGCATCTTGCTCACTTAGTACGACCGAGAAGAACAAAATTTATCTGGAGGTAAGTATTTTCAATTTAATTACAATTTTTTAATTTTTTTAATAATAACTTCTTAATTATACTTAAATATATTTTTAGGTCGCTCCCCGTACAAGAGGGAGAATCTTCGGAGTGGGTTCTTTACAGTCGGATATCGAGGCTACTACTCTTCCGACTTCTTCTTCCACCAGACCAGATCCCGCTCTTCAGGAGATAATCGAGACCCAAGGCCTTCTGATTCAATCGCAGAACCAGAAGATGCAGAGCTACGATAGGTATTTCGAGTTTATGGCACAACGGGACTCGGCATTTGCAGAATTTTACCGCACCTCAGAAACCGGTCCGTCGACCGGAAATGAAGACCCGTCTATCGATTAAATTTAGTTTTTATTTTCCGAACAATAAGTTTTTTATGTTTTATGAATATTATTTTGTATTTCAAATTTCTTTTTAAAATTAGAATTTATTTTCTAAATTCTTTTTTTTTTTTAAATAATTTAAATTTAAATTTATATATTAAATAATTAATAATTTTTGTTAATAATTAAATTAATTATTTATTTATTAATTTGCGACAGTATTGCGACGGATCTTATTTGCGACGCCATTGCGACGGATCTTATTTGCGACGACATTGCGACGGAAATAATTTACGACAACCTTGTGACGGATTGTTTTTGCGACGAGAAGCGACCGATTTGCGACGAACACTTTACGACCGGAATAAACCGTCGCTAATCTGCCGCAAATTTGCGACATATTTGCGATATACGTTATTTGCGATGGCCTTTTTGCCGTCGCAAATTTGCGACGGATCTGCGATAAGTTTATTCCGTCGCAAAATTTACGACGGATTTGCGACGAAAATTAATTTGCGGCTAACGATTTGCGACATTTTGCTCGCTGTCGCAAATCGGTCGTAAAACCCGATTTGCGACGGCATTGCGACGGATATTGCCGTCGCAAATCGGTCTATTTCTTGTAGTGTAGCAAGGAAAACAGTAATAGCAAGTTAGGCAAAAAGTAGGGTTGGATTAGCGACGAATTAACAATGATAATAATTGTTAATCAATGCTAACTAATGTTGGATTGCCTAGGATTATATCTATAATCATAATATTAGAGTTTGAATGACCCCGTTTGGACTCTTTTTTCCTTCTCCGTTTATTTGACTTTTTATTTCTATGGGTCTACATTATTTATTTAGAATTTTTTTTATTGAGCCGGAATTTATACATCCACATAAAATGAAAATTTCAGAAAAAATGGGGGTGTTTTGCCTAACAAAATTTTAATACAAAAATAAGGGCCGCAAACCCATGTTTTGTCTGTTTGGATTCATATCGACCCTGAAGTGTCTTAAGGTTGACAATGTCGGTCATCTACACATGTTTATGATGTAAATGTATATGGAGTTTTAGTTTTAACAAGCTTAATTTTTCTTAACAACATGTAATATGCAGGTTTGAATCCGAGTGATGATATAACGATGACAAATTACTAGACTACAAATCATGGTCAGGAATTAATATATTAACTTATTGCTAGAAGAATAAAAAGGGAAACATTCATTAAGTTATCTTTTCAAATATTAAGTTATTGCTGAAAATATTGTTGCATTATTATTATATTTTGAGAAATATCTTAAAATAGTATTTTAGTTTTGTCGGCCAATTTGTTGTAAATATTATTTATTAACATCTTTATGATGTTATTCTAAAATTAATTAATTATAATATTAATTATACTTGTTGAAAACAATTTATTTGTTTTCGAAACGCGACCTCGAAAACTAATTGAAAAGAAAAGGAGCCCACAAAACAGAAGAATAAAAATTATGGAAGGAATATTCAAAGAATGGTCATTGTCGCCGAAGGGGGCATGCTTTGCTTAATTCCATCCATTTTCTAGGGTTTTGCAATTCCCCCACACTCCCACTTTCTCCCCACCCCACGCTTGTTCTCTTCTTTTTGTTTTCTTCCTTGCGTCAATGAAATAATGCCAACTTCCTTTTCCCTCCCTAGATAAATTAGTAGTAAACTAATAAGAATACCGAAATAAAAGTACAAATATGCCATATAAAATAAATAGAGAGAACAAATCCTTAAACACATGATGACATATAAGAATCCGTTCTTGAAAAGATCCAAAAAATAGTAATACAAAGGATTTGTTTTTGAGCACATGTGCCAAAATACGCAAGGATTTATTTTTGGGCTTTTTTTCCAAAAGATTTTGTATTAATTGAATCATTTTTGTCATATATTAGATCATTTTTGTCTAAATTTTCGATGTGGAATGTGCATTGATATCCCAACAGATATGTTTTAAATTCATTAGAATTAATCTGTGAAAGACTAATCCTGGTAAATATTTTCTCTAAATTTATATAAAGGAGGCAATAAACCTAGGTAGTAGTTCTGAATTCATCAAAGATATTAACTTTAGTTTTCAACATGTATAACAAAAGTTGCTATGATCTGAATCTGATTGCAAGTTATTTGCGATAGCAACATGATTTAGCAATCTGGTCAGTAATTCGGATTCCTATATATATAGACATAATTTTTTTTTTTAGCCTTAGCTTTGTGGGCCAAATTGTTATGAGACAATCGAATATGAAAATTTAAGTTTCAATGTGAAATCCTTACTTTTTTCACAAGAGGTTGTTTTCAAATTTCCATTAGATATCTTACTTGGTAGTTACTAGTGTTTTTCTCTCTCAAAATCGCTACGAATGATGAGCTATCGAATTTCCAATAGATACCTTTCCTTTTCACTCGTAAGCGCAAGATGGAATCTATTTGTAGTAAAAAACGGACGGACTTCCATGTGTTTTCTCACGTAATGTGGCTTCACTATTTCTCCGAGAGAGCATTTGAACACGCTAGGTGCTGATGATTCTGCGTCTAGCGCATGGACGTATAGACGTATATGGGAAAAGTGTATTTTTCCATCATAACAAATCGTGCTATGCTTTTTCCTACCCAAATAAAAATTTGTTGTCTTTTACTATCTTATCTAAACGCCTTAAAAATTCAAAAACTCAACCTAGACTCTGATTTTTATGCGTAAAACAAAGTTAATCGTAACAGGGGTTAGTCAACCATTAAGTTTTGCTGACTCAGCTGACATGCGTGTCATTAAAAAGATGATGTGACATTAAAATAAAAATAAAAAATAAAATAATATAAAAACTAGACTCTGACTTTTATGCGTAAAACAAAGTTAACCGTAACAGGGGTTAGTCAACCGTTAAGTTTTGCTGACTCAGCTGACATGCGTATCATTAAAAAGATGATGTGACATTAAAAAAATAAAAATAAAAAATAAAATAATATAAAAATCACAAAAATATAATTTTTTTTTCTTAAAAAGTAAAATAATTAAAAAATTAACTCTCGTTTACAAAGTTTGTAACTTGGAGTAACAAACTGAATATCTGCAAAAACCGTGTGACATTTCGTGATCGTGAAGTCATGTAAAAAAAATAGAGATGTCATCGAGAAAACCATAAGTTAATCCTTCCGTCGACGGTGACTGTATGCTCCACGCAATTTGAATCTGTCGTGATAAAGCCACGCTTTGTAATAGATACGTCAAAATTGATAAGTATAATATGCAGAATAAGACCGGAACTCTGGTGATCCCTAACATGGTTTCCAGATTCAATGGCATGCCAACATCCATGACCCGTGGAGCTTTGACAACGGTTAAGATTTTATCTGGACTATATAATCCGGTCAACAACATTATATTGACGAATATGAGCCTCACTTTCTTCTGCAACCGT
The DNA here is from genome assembly GCA_020283515.1 of Alliaria petiolata. NCBI lineage: Eukaryota > Viridiplantae > Streptophyta > Magnoliopsida > Brassicales > Brassicaceae > Alliaria > Alliaria petiolata. The sequence continues at coordinate 21,374,542 of JAHZTW010000006.1, forward strand.
CATTTATTTTTCAGCGTACGTATGTCTCGAATTTTTTTATTCATCCGACTCGAAATTACCAACAAGTTCTTTCTTTTCATCACCGGAAATTAAAGTTTCGTCATACAATTCTCTAACATCAACCATGTCATCAGCTATATGTATCTCTTCTTCTCCATGACCAATTCATCTTCTCCATCATCACCCTCCAACAAGCCATTCTTGAGCATAACTAGCATGATCGGCAATCAATATATCAATATTTTTCTCTTTTTTCTTTTGTTCATCAATCTTATACTGAATTGGACATATTCGAGATTGTTCATTCGACTTATATTAAGCAGAATCCGCTTCTTTGTATGTATCTACCTCGCAAATCTTTATCAATTATCACATATTAAATATTTATTTAATTTTTTACTTTTTTGTCAACAACATTCAAATACATAAAACAGTTCAGAAATTCAAATTGGATGTACATAATTACATATAAACCATCAAACGAATAGAAACTAGCACTATGTGACAACTTGTACGCATTTGTATTGTTTGCTTGTGGGGTGAGCGAAATAGAAAAAAAAAGTACAAGCCTCCTTACTCTTCGCGAATTCCTGCAAATGTACTTAAAATGCAGGTAACTCTTATGGTGTAGAGACCATATTTACTAGCTCGGAATAATCTGTCATGAAAGGTATCATTGTATTATGCTGTGTTATCATATAATTCATGGCCCATATAAGCGCTTCTAATTCATTGTCTAATAGAGAGATGTTTCTTCGTAAATTCCTAGCTCCCATTATTAATCCTTCTATGCCTTTTTGGAATTAATACCAGCCCACATACATGAAAGAATATTAGTCTCCTTCCATGAACCATCCATATAACAACAAATATCCTTCATAACCCAATATTACTAGAAAGGGACAACATACTATAAATCTGTGTTGGGATCATTCGTTTATGTTGATTCTCAAATTGTTGCCTCATTCTCTGCAACCATAAGTACCTTTTGTGGATCTCGACCCAAATTTAATTAAACCATAGCTTTCCAAATATATCAAATCCTTGAGCACTTTCTATTTAAATTATCTTTTAGAAGTTGCGAAAAGAGATAATCAAAATTAGAAAGACCAATGTCATTGGAAAACAGCCGGAGTCGTTGGTACCTTATGAAGAGCCCAAGTTTGTAATGCCAGTGGATATTAAAAACAAACGTGATTTATTGTTTCTGTTTCCGCAACACATCGTGCATACTGTGTGTCACAACTAGTTCCTATGAAACGCAAATTAGATGTAAACGGTATACATTTTGATACAGCTGGCCAAATGAAGTGTCTTATTTTTTTTAGACACTTTAATTTTCTAACCTCAGGTCCATAGAATTGTAAGTTAAGCACGGGAGATATGTATTCATGCTCAGTGCGATACCCAGACTTGACTGTAGATTTCTCGACTTTGTAAAGATACATCCTAATATATCTGATCTATAAAATACTACTTATAATTGAAGATGCAGCTGAAGTGGACAGAAAGTAATGGACGACAGGACTATACCCGAAGGGACATCAAGACAAAAACAAGCTGGTCTAAAGGCAGGATGCTGACGTGGCGAGGAGCAGCTTGGAAGAATTCTCTGTATATTCGCACATATACAAAAGGAAAGAAGGACGTGGCCAGCAAGTTACAAGATTTCCTAGCTAGGGTTAGGAAGGATGTATATAAGGGCTGGAGTATGCAAAGTGTTAGGTTAACACATCATACGACTCATAGTAGAAACGGCGCCTATAGCTAGAAGAGAAATTTAGAGAGCTAAGAGGTGAGTGTTCACTGTTTTTCTAGATTCACGCGTTGTGAGATCTAGTATAGGTTTAAGAGAGGAACTTGGAATCATTGGGGTCAATCTAGGGATCTAGAGTTGAGTAATACCAATAATAGAGTAATAATTGTAAGATTAACTATTGTGATTCAAGTTGAATAAAAGCATTCGTCTTGCTGCTGTCCAAGACACATAAATCTGTTGCTGCTAGTATTTCCACACTTACAATTGGTATCAGAGCAGACATCTGCTAAAGATTGTTTGTTCTTTTAAATCAGGTGTTATCTGGGAAGACTATGGAAAACATGCAACAGTTTGGATCAATGAAACCGCTGCTGCTTGAGAAAGAAAACTTTGGTTGGTGGAAGGTGCAGATCAAAGCGCTCATCAAAGGGATATATGAAGATGCGTGGACTATGGTGGAAGAAGGGTGGGCTGAGCCAATTGTTATTGACTTGGAAGGACGTGTTCATCCTAAACCTAAAAGAGATTGGACAGCTGAAGAAAAGAACATGTCAAAATTCAACTCTAAGGCGCTGTCGGTGATATGGACTTCACTCACCAGAGACCAATTTCAGATGGTACACGGGTGTACTACAGCGAAGGAGGCTTGGGTGGCATTGCAAACTTCGTACGAAGGAACTAGCAATGTGAAGAGGAGCAGAATAGATATGTTGGCTTCACAATTTGAGACTCTAACTATGGGAGAAGAAGAATCGATTGAATCCTTCGGTGGAAAACTAAAATCCATTGCAAATGAAGCTCTCATCCTTGGGAAAACTTACAAAAGCAAAAAACTGGTGAAGAAATTTCTGAGATGTATTCCAGAAAAATTTCAGGCTCATCGTTCTGCTCTTGAAGTGTCTCAGAACTCAGGTGAGATGAGATTTGAAGATGTGGTAGGTATAAGGCAAGCGTTCGAGTTGGACAGAAACACGAAAGTCGCTGCAAAGAATAAAGGGATAGCGTTTGTGGCATCAGAATCAGTGCAGACTGAAGAACTAGAAGACAAAGTTGCTCTGATTGTGAAGAAGTATTTTAAGAAGTTTGAAAACGAACATAAGAAGTTTGGATCTAACTTTAACAAGCAAGACAATGATCAGAAGTATGACAGGAATTCTCGTAAACCAGAAATCCAATGTCACGAGTGTGAAGGTTTTTGGACATATCAAGGCAGAATGTCCAACAATTAAGAAGAGAGAATCCCTCAGATGCACTGAATGCAAGGGAGCTTGTCATACTAAGTTTGACTGTGTGGGATCAGGAAGGAAGAAGGAAAAATCATTTGTAAGCATTGAGTCTGAATCTGAGGATGATACTGATGATGACAGGGTGAATCTGCAGAACTTTGTTGCATATCTTGATGTCATAGAAGAGGAAGCAGGATCAGAGTCCGAAAAGGAAGAAGATGATACAGAGGTCTGTACTTTGGAAACAAGCTTCTCTGCGAGACTTTGGTGAAGGTTCAAGAAGAAAAGAATACGCTGCTTCAAGAAAAGGATGATCTAATTAAGGACTGTGTTGAGTTAAGATTTGTGTTAGCTAAGGAAAAGAAAGAAAAGCAAAATGTTCTGGATTCTATTGTGATTCTCAAAGAAGATCTTGACAAAGAGATTGAAAAATCTAAGGAGCTGGAAGGAAAGCTTGATGAACAATTGAGGAACATCAGAATGTTAAGTAAGGGTACATAAGGCCTTGATAAAGTTCTAACAATGGGCAGAACGTTTAAAGGAAGCTTGGATTAGGTTATAAGTTTGGAAAAACATCTAATGACGAAACCAAGTTCATCAAAGAAACTCAACCACGACAGGCAGCTGGTGCTGAGGATCGTGGGGCTGGAATACATAAATTGAAAAACCCCTCAGAGGGAACACAAACAAGAAAGCTGGTTGGAGGGAGTAACTCAAGGTTTTGTGGTTCAGCTAGTGCGTCCCGTGTTCCAGCTAGATCTGTAACTCAAACATCCAAAGAAGAAGCTCAATGGAGGTCTTCAAGACGACAACCCTATGTAAGCCGAAAGGTGTATGATATGTCAGGATGTTTCTATTATGGGAAACCTGGGCATATCAGGGCATTCTGTTACTGTTTCTTGGAGATGAAAGAGAAGATGCGTAGAAAGATTCATTATCACAGAGATAACCGTCATCGCAATCAGGCATGGGTCAGAAAAGAGGATATGTATGGTTATGTGGCTTACACTGTTGATCATGACAGATCAGATGAGAATGCTTGGTACTGCGACAGTGGTTGTTCGAGATATATGACTGGTGATCAGAGTAATATGGATACCCTGGAGAAAGTCAGAGTAGGTAAGGTGACATTTGGAGGAGGAGCAAGAGGAAAAATTAGAGGGAAATGTGTGACTTCAGGTCACAACAAGCCTGACCTGGTGAATTTGTACTTTGTGGAAGGACTGAAGGCAAATCTGATCATCATCAGTCAGCTGTGCGATGAGGGTCTCTCTGTATCTTTCACTAAATAGAGTGTAGAGCATTTGATGAACAAGGAGTCATTCGGATGCAAGGTATTCGTTCGGGAAATAATTGTTATATGTGGAAACCAACTGAAGTTTGCATGTCAGCGTTCAAGCCTAGTGAACTTCAAGTATGGCATCAGAAACTTGGACATATGAATGTCAGAACACATGGTCAAACTGGGTGAACAAGAGATTGTCCGAGGGATGCCTAAGCTGAAAATAGATTCTGAGTTTGTGCGTGGTCCATGTGCCAAGGGAAAACAAGTCAAAGTTCAACACAAAGGAATTCAAGAAATTCAATCGAGACAAGCCTTCGATCTGATCCACATGGATCTGATGGGACCAGTTCAGCTTGAAAGTATTGCTAGCAAGAAATATGTCTACGTTCTGGTTGATGACTTCATCAGATATACATGGGTCAGATTCTTGAGGGAAAAATCAGAAACAATTAACAGTTTCAAGATTCTGGCACTTCAACTAATGAATGAAAAGAAGATCATGATTAAGACTATCATGAGCGATCATGGAGGAGAATTCCAAAATGAAGTGTTTAGTAGGTTCTGTGCTGAACAAGGGATAGTACACCAGTTTTCAGCACCTCGGACACCACAGCAAAATGGTGTTGTTGAACGGAAAAATCGCACACTTCAAGAAATGTGGAAAGCTATGTTGATTGGGAATCAAGTTGCTAAACATTTCTGGGTAGATGCAATTAACACAACATGCTACACTATCAACAGAGTGTACATCAGGAGAGGTACGTCTAAGACTCCTTATGAGATGTGGAAAGGGAAGACTCCAACGGTCAGTTACTTTCATGTCTTCGAGTGTGTGTGCTATATCCTAAATGAAAAGGATCATATTGGGAAGTTCGACTCCAGAAGTGATGATGGGATATTTCTTGGTTACTCGGGTTTAAGTACAGCTTACAGAGTCTACAACAAACGAGAAAGACAAGTTCAAGAAACTGTCAATGTTGTGTTCTATGATACATCTGCTCAAGGCCTGCACTTCAAACTGATTGATGTCGAGTCTGAAAAAATTGCTGCGAGCATGGATACACAGGATAACGGAGCATCACCAAGAAAAGATGAGGGATCAGAATCAGAACCTGAAACCGAACAGCAAGCTCAGACTAATGAGAAGGAGAATGAGGTCCATGAACAAGTGACTAAAATTCACAAACATCACAGTAAGAAAGATGTGATTGGTGAAATGACAGGCAGACGAGTCACTCGTGAGATGAAGTACGACTACAAACAAATGGCAAAAGGAAATCTTGGTGTCATCAATTTTGCGTGCTTTGTGGCAAATTTTGAACCTCGAGATCACAGAGAGGCCATTGTTGATGAGTTCTGGATTCGGTCGATGCAGGAAGAACTTGAGCAATTTGAAAGAAGTCAAGTGTGGATACTCGTTCCTCGACCCACCACATGAAATGTTGTTGGCACAAAGTGGATATTCAAAAACAAGATTGATGAACATGGAGTAGTGGTTCGTAACAAAGCCAGGTTAGTGGCTCAGGGATACTCTCAAGTTGAAGGAATTGACTTTGAAGAAACTTTTGCCCCTGTTGCCAGACTTGAGTCCATCAGACTTCTGATTGGGATGGCCTGTCTAATGAAGTTTAAGCTACATCAGATGGATGTCAAGAGTGCATTTCTGAATGGATTAATTCAAGAGGAAGTCTTTGTCGAACAACCTAAAGGGTTTGAAAATCCTGAACATCCGTACTTTGTTTATAAACTAAGAAAAGCATTGTATGGCTTGAAGCAAACTCCCAGGGAATGGTACGAAAGGCTGACCACATTTCTGTTATCTCAAGGATATCTACGGGGTAGTGTCGACAAGACTCTGTTTATTCTTGAAAATAAGAAGGGACTGATGGTAGTGCAAATCTATGTTGATGATATTGTGTTTGGCAGTCCTAATCAGGACCTTGTCGATAGATTCGTTTCTTTGATGATAGCTGAGTTTGAAATGAGTATGGTTGGAGAACTGTCATACTTTATGGGGCTTCAAGTTAGACAGTTCGAGGGATGTATTACCATCTCACAGAGTACCTACGCCAAAAATCTGGTGACTCGGTTTGCCATGCAGAATTGCAAACCAGCCAAAACACATATGGGAATCAACACAAAGCTGTCACGAGATGAGCTAGGAGAGGATGTTGACCCACAAATGTATAAAGGAATGATTGGAAGTCTGTTATATCTTACTGCCACTCGACAAGACTTATGTCTAAGTGTGGGCATATGCGCAAGGTATCAGGCAAAGCCCAAAATGTCTCATCTACATGCAGTCAAGCGTATCATCAAGTATGTGATGGGGATAGCATATCTTGGTTTGTGTTACTCTAGGGACACAAATGGAAACTTAGGAAGTTACTGTGATGCTGACTGGGTTGGATGTCTCGATGATCGGAGAAGCACAAGTGGAGGCTGTTTTTGTTTTGGGAAATAATCTTATCTCATGGCATAGCAAAAAACAGAATAGCGTGTCCGTGTCAACTGCAGAAGCAGAGTATATTGCTTTGGGAAGTTGCTGCACTCAACTCTTGTGGATGAAACATATGACAGCAGACTTTGGTATGACCTCTGAATCTCTATTAATATGTTGTGATAATGAGAGTGCAATAAATATCGCTAAAAACCCTGTGCAACGTTCAAGAACTAAACACATAGACATTAGACATCATTTTATTCGTGAACTTGTTGAGGAGAAACTTGTTGAAATTGATCATGTGAGCACATAACATCAACTGGCTGATCTGTTTACCAAACCACTGGATTTTAATCAATTTGTTAATTTGAGGAAATCCATAGGAGTTTGTGAACTCTAATCTGTTGTGTGAGTTTGAAGTTGATCTGAGACATGGACATGCATAAGAAAAAAAGGGGGAGAAGTTTTTGTTTATCTCAAGTCTCTGGAGAGCTCAAATGGGAGATGGCTGCCTGGTAAGCTATCCTGGATTGGATCGGAACAAGTTAGTTGTCAGGAAATTGGGGGTGCACAAGTCTAGGGAGAGATTAGTTCTGCTGATGTCAAAGCCGTCTGGGGTTCACCTAAGTAATGTATAAAAAAAAAAGAGAGGGTGATCCGAGATAGAGTCTATATGGCTTAAGTTAATGATTCTGAGAATCAAATTTTTGGCTGTCGTATAGCTGAACCTGATGATCTTGACTTCTGACGGATCAAATGATGGTTCAAAGACATCATGAGAAAGTGGCTTCTCTGATACGTGTATTCTCTCAGTTGCCTGAGAGCTTAGGGTTGAAAACCGATTCATTTTTGGGAGAAAGGCTTGTCAGTGTGAAAGCTAACTATTGAGACTGAATCTGAGTATATGAGAAGCGTTGTGTGTTGGTTGGTGTGTTCTTGTAGCCTGTTCTGGATCATCTTGTGGATGTCTATCAAAAGCACACAACAGGTCAAAAGGTTCTTCTGTATAGCCCCTGTGTCAGCTCATATGTGTCATTTTTTTTAGGGTCCCTCACAAGGCACAAAAATCTAATGATCTAACTGTTTGTTGAGTTGAACGTTTGATTTGTGGGTTGTTGAACGTGCATGCAGAAGAAAATCCAATAGCTATGGTGGTTTTCAAGGGTGAGATCGTTCCAGCAAGAGAATCACCTGTTCCGACGGTCCCAATTCTGAGATCTGAAGCGCCCTCCGTTGAGGCTTCGTATCTGGTAGGGCTCAGGTTTTATCCTAATAAAACACTGCAAGTGCACAGCAAATGCAATTGAAGTATAAGGGGTATCGAATCCCAAGGGAAGTAGATGCTACACTAAGGTTTCTAAATTCAGATTATGCTATATCAATTAATTTAAATAAATAAAACTACTAAGTAAATCAGAAACATAATTAAAGGTGGATTAAAGTTCAGGAGACGAAACGCTAGGCAAGGATGATTATCAGGATGAATCAGAGAATGCAGATATTATTTTGTCAGGAAATAATTAAGAACCGTCTAGAACTCGAAACGCTAATTTAAAACTAATCAACTCTCGTTGCAGAAGTTATCTATGCCTAAATTCCAGAAAACCAAATCTCTTTGCGAGTTCAAACAATTCAGACAAGCATTAATGTTCAGGTTCGATTTGTTCACAAAATACCTAAACCAAATCTCTTTGCGAATAGATATTTTGCTCATCTATGATTAGGTCAGATTATCAATAATGCTCTCGCATCTATTAAACAACCTAGGGTTTGATTTCTAAGTGATCAATTTCAGAAATCAAGTTAAGCACAAATCAAGATGAAGATCCAAGTGATTTTCCTAACAAGATAATAATTCTACAAACTCATCATCAACCCTAAATCACCCTAACCTAACTAGCAAACTACTCAGACATAGAGATGAAAGCACAAATCATGACTGAAATAAATTGCATAAAAAGAATAGAGAATGATACAGGGGTTTGAAATTTGGCTCAAAAGAGTTAGAATTATTTCCCTAAAAGCTCAGGATCAATCTCTCTCTAGGTCTCAAAAATAGAAAATTATGATAAGGTGTTTGGCTAAACAATGCCTGAAAACTATTTATAGAAAAGGATTTTCGTCAGGGGCAATCTTGTAATTCTTCAAAACTTGGTTGCTTTCCTTTTTTCTGATGGAAGTTGTGCAGCTTTGGTCGGTTTGATCGGTGTCGATCGACACACAGTGATGGTGTCGATCGACACACAGTGATGGTGTCGATCGACACCCTGCGTATAAATCAGCTTCGACTTCATCACTTTGGCTGCTTCTCCAAAACGCTCCAAAAAGCGTCAGAATCTCCTTTTAAGCTCCATTTGCACTCCATCCTGTAAAGACTCTAATAGGACTCTAAAAATACCAAAAGACTCTATAAAAACACTTATATCATGGTCAGAAAACGGGTAAAAACCATGATATATCAACTCCCTCAGACTTAGCTTTTACTTGCCCTCAAGCAAAACAAAAACTTAGAATGAAGTAGAAGTTTGAAAACAGAAACTTTGAGCTATCCTTTAGAACGCTACAACCGTTAACACTCTTGAATCCACATGCAATAGAGCCAACCTTAGGTAATGTTTTGTGTACTTACCACAAGCTTAGCAATCTCCCAGTTTGAATCCAGATCCTTTCCTTAGTGAAATTTCGAACTTTAACAGTGGTATGACCAAAGAACTTTCCCGATTTTTTCCCTTCCTTAGGTCTTTGAACAAGACATTCTTTGTACAGCTCTCCTATTTTCTCTTCCCTTAGTCAACTGCTGCCCATTTTCAGGGTGTTCTAAGATCTTTTCATTGACTCATTCTTTTTCTTTTGAAGCCTTGGAATAGTGCTGCTCTTTACTTGTGTTCCTTGTGAGGAGACAGGTTCATGAGCTCTCACTAATATTGTTCCTTGTGAGGAGACAGGCTCATGAGGATCTTTGCACTATTCCTTGGTCAGACTTCTTATATCTTTTCTTTTCTCAAGGGAAGATCAAGGAGAGACTGCAACTAGCTTATCTTGTTCCGAGCTGAAAGAGGAATCAAGTTCAGTGCATACCTAGCTCTTATAAGGGAATCTGAACACTCTCTGTTAGATTGATCCACTTGCAGCTTTCTACTTAGTAAGACCTGTAATCAACTACTAAAGCAATGGTCCTTCAAGTGTCAACATTCTGCGGTTAGTTCCAAGAAAAATCGAAAGTTTCAACTGGTTTTGACTCAATAAAACAAATTTTTGACAGACTCAACTGACTCTCAAAACAAAACACAATGTTAGCAACTACCTCCCCCAGACTTGAATAACACTGTCCCCAGTGTTACTAAGTATAAGTTCGGAAAGAAAAAATGTGTTTAAAACTGTTACAAAACTAAAAGAAAATGGATTACCTGACCCTGCGTGCAGCGTCAATCGACACAGATGGTTTCTAACAGCTTGTATGATTAAAAAACATTTACAACACCACTTTCAAAAAGATTTAAAATATCCATCCTTTGCGACGGACTTGCGAGGGGCCGTCGCAAGTCCGTCGCAAAACACGGATATTTTCAAAAAAATTTGTGTAATAATTTCAAAGTATTTGGACGCAGTTTAGGTTTATGTTTTTTTTAGTTTGCGACGGCATTGCGACGTACCGTCGCAATTCTGTCGCAGCCTTTAAACATTAAAACCTAAAAAAAATTTCTTCCCCCTTGCACGAAAACTTCTCTTCTCCTCCCTTGGCAGCCGCCACAGACCACTCTCTCTCGACCCACCGCCGCCGGACCTCTCTCTCTCTCTCTCGAGCACCCGGACCTCTCTCTCTCTCTCCCTCTCTCGAGCCACCGCCGCCGGATCTCTCTCTCTCCCTCTCTCGAGCCACCACCACACCTCTCTCTCTCGCCGATCTGCTCCTCGCTGGACCTGCACCTCGCCGCTGCACCTCTGCTCCTCGCCGGATCTGCTCCTCGCCGCCGAACTCCTCCACCAAGGTAACAAATCCCCATTTTCTTAGATCTATGTTAGATTATTAGGGATAAGAAATTGTTAGATTTTTAGATATGGAATTTAGATTTTAGGAAATTGTTAGGTAATTTTGTTAGATTTATTTTGGAATTAGTTTGATTTTAGGTAAATTTTTTACAAATTGAATCAATTAATAGCTTATGTAATTTTAATTTTAGGTATACCTTAGGTAAATTTTTTACAAATTTGTTAGATTTATTTTGTAATTAGTTAGATTTATGATTTTGTAATTTTAGTTTATAAATTTTAGTTTATAAATTTTTGTTTAAGAATTTTTGTTTAGAAATTTTAAATTACAAATTTTAATTTAAAAGTTTTAGTTTATAAATTTAATTTATAAATTTTATATTTAGTTTTAGTTTATAAAATTTTAAGTTTAGTTTATAAATTTGAAATTTTAGTTTATAAAATAAACCCAACGTGATTTTTAATTTATAATTTTTTTTAGGTTATCTATTTGTTCTATTTTTCTATGACTAACAAAACGTCCTCTAGACACCCATTGGTATTTATAAAATTTATTTTTTAATTATTTTCAATTATAACTATTGCAAATTGCTTTACAATACTACTTGTTTCAAATTGTTTTTATCCAGGTTCGATTATGATCCATGTGTGGCTGCTAAGGTCCGAGAAATCTTTGAAAGAGATTTCAAAGAAGCTCATACCAATTGGTCGCAAACTCCGAAACAGACCATCAACCGGTGGTACAAACAACTTGCGGTAAGTATCAAATTTTATTTTTTATTATTTATTTATTTCTATGTCTAAGCTATTTTTTAATAACTAATTTTTTTGTAGCAAAAATATCATTGGGATTGGAGCATTTACGGAGAAGTTAGTAAAATGTTTGAGGCCAAGTTGAAGAAACGGATGACTGACCATGTGGGACGTTGGAAGGCAAAGTGGAAAACGCTAGGCGATGATGCGAGGCCCGAATGGATTGATCCGTTAGTTTGGGAGGGTCTCGTTACATTTTGGAATGAGCCGGAGAGCGCAAAGAAGAGCGCCAATGCCCGCAAAGCCCGTTACAGTGCTCCTGTTGGAGAGCAACCCTCTAAGCATCGGTTGGGTCAGATTTTGTTTAAAGGACGGGGCCTAATGATAGTAAGTATTTATTTTATATATTACAGTTTTTTTATATAATTTATTCTAATCATTTTAATGTTTTTAACTTTTATGTAGGCTGAGCGGACCGGAACAGGAGTTCCAGATCTGTTAGCGGTTCTCGAGGAGACAAAAAAAATTCGGATGGAACTTTTGTCGATGGACGCTCCCAGAAGCTATACAACGACATCACTGCGAGGATGAAAGAGATGTCTCAGGCTGATCCTAATGATCCATAAAGCACTGCATCTTGCTCACTTAGTACGACCGAGAAGAACAAAATTTATCTCGAGGTAAGTATTTTCAATTTAATTACAATTTTTTCTATTTTTAATTAACAACTTCTTAATTATACTTAAATATATTTTTAGGTCGCTCCCCGTACAAGAGGAAGAATCTTTGGAGTGGGTTCTTTACAGTCGGATATCGAGGCTGCCACTCTTCCGACTTTTTCTTCCACCGGACCAGATCCCGCTCTTCAGGAGATAATCGAGACCCAAACCCTTCTGATTCAATCGCAGAACCAGAAGATGCAGAGCTACGATAGGTATTTCGAGTTTATGGCACAACGGGACTCGGCATTTGCAGAACTTTACCGCACCTCGGAAACCGGTCCGTCGACCGGAAATGAAGACCCGCCTATCAATTAAATTTAGTTTTTATTTTCTGAACAATAACTTTTTATGTTTTATGAATATTATTTTGTATTTCAAAATTTTTTTTTGAATTATAATTTATTTTCTAAATTTATTTATTTTTAAATAATTTAAACTTAAATTTATATATTAATTAATTTATAATTTTCGTTAATAATTAAATTAATTATTTATTTATTAATTTGCGAAAGTATTGCGACGACATATTTGCGACAACATTGCGACTAGTAATATTTGCGACGACATTGCGATGGATCGTATTTGCGATGACCTTGCGACGAGTGAGGTTTGCGACGACATTGCGACGGAATGAATTTGCGACAACATTGCGACGGATTGTTTTTGCGACGACAAGTGTCAGCTTTGCGACGGCACGAAAAAATCTCTCTACATCTGGGCAAGGGTGCAAGATTCAAGTTCACTACTAAGGATAACATAAGAAAGCCAACGATCAACGGTCAGGTTTTTCAAGTAAGCATCACGGGCAGCTGCAACCAGAAGAGGAGGAGAATGCCCTCGTAGACAAAAGAGGTCAAGTTGAAAGGGAAGATCACGCGAAAGCCAACTCGGTGAAAAAGAAAGAGCAACCCGTTGCCTTGACCAGCAAGTATGCGGTAGAAATGACTTCTTGCTTCTCAGTTTCAACAAGGGAAACAGCTCACCTTGAAGACGAGATTAAGGCTGAGGAAGAACCACATGGAGAGAATTTGCTAGACCTGTTCAGCTGTAAGGAAAAAGAAACTCACCCGGAGATAGCACCAAGGGAAAGAAAAAAGGAAGAGAAAACTCTCAAGATTCTTTTCGAGACTGATAAGAAGGCATCCAGCTATGGTCGACCCTAACCTGACATCCTGAGTCTGCATCCATTGGAGCTCAAGGACGACTCCATTTTCGCTGTAAAACCGTTTGCAAAAGCAAGATTTCTACTTCCACCGGAGTTGATTGGAAGGGGCAAGGGTAAAGTAATGGAAATGATGAACACGATCTACACCGTGGAGATCCAGCCAGGGATAAGCTCCACCAAGTCTCTTTCCACTCCAACCGTCCGAGCTCCACGCTAAAGGTAGTAAGAAAAGTCGAGCTAAACGACGTTAAACAAAAGCGCACTTGGGAGGTAATCCCATGACTATCTTTGTATATATTCTTTTTCTATTTTATGCTTTTATGTTTTTGTTTATAGGAGAGAGGAGATAGGAACCAGAGATCATGATCTTAGACCTTCCAAAGACAAGGAAAGGAGAACAGAGGAAACAGATCGAGTGACAGATCGCCATATCCTAGCTCGATCTTTACTAGATCGAGCAAGTAAATCGAGTAAAGTCACTCGATCTAGACGAGATCGAGTAAGACGATCGAGTGATTCAGTCGATTGCGAGAGGATGACCCACCCATGCGTTTACCTTGAAATACAAACAGGGTGTGGATCGACTGGCCTCACTCGATCTTTGAACTTATATCGATAGCAAGATCGATCAGATTTCTCGATCTCTATATATAGATCGATGAGACGATCGATCATTTCACTCGATCTCAGTGAAAACGACCTCACGATCGGCTTAGGAGCTCGATCCAAGACATGTAATTCCAGCCACGAAGGATCATGAATCGAGAAGGACATTCAATCTAAGGTTTGATCTAAGTCGGATCGAACCTCGAATCGAGAAAGCCAGACGATCACAGACGAGATGGGCATGAGATCGAGGTCAAGATCGACCAATTTGACTCGATCTCATGTCAAGGTAAGTTTTCAAATTTCCCTCTCTTTCTCTTTCCCTCCCTTTTTGAATTTGAATTCTGGTCAAGGCTGACACCTTTGACCTTGGAGGGTGTGCTTTGACCACAATTTTCGAAAACTCTTGCATGCATAGGTTCAAAAATTCTTACCTTTATAAGATCATGTCTCACACTCTCCATTTACTTGCATACAAAATTATTTTTAAAAGAGAGAGAGTGTGAGTTTCGGTTTTCCAAAGCAAGAATATCTAGCATCGATCTTGTTTCAAAGGTATTTTGAATTTTTGAATAGTATATTTGAATTTTCAAATATTACCCTTTCATTGAAAAAAATAGGTGTCATTTGATTTGGGGATTGTGTTTTAAATTTTTAGAAATATCTAAGATTAAGGGAAAATTCTGAGATTTTCAAGATTTGATACAAAACCTCCCTTAAATCTAGAGAAATCTTTTAAATTAATCCCCAAAATTTTGGAAATATTGCATAGAGTTTAAGACCTTGATCACCTTGTTGGCCTTGTTCCTTTAACAAATTGCTTTATCCTCATTCTTCTTGCGAGCTTTTGCCTCTCAGGTTTGGGTATTCACCACAAGCACGACTGTTGGTATGGACTGAAGAGGAGAAAATGACTCGCATGAGACTCAAGAATAAGAGCATTGAGCCTACAAGGTTTGCAAGCCGAACCTTCTTGGAAGAGGTCGGACTGCTTGGCACCTTTGATGAGCTACTCGGCAATATGGAGCTCGGCATTCTAGCAACCTTGGATTGTCCTACTTACCCGGAGGTGACATTGCACTTCCTATCCACAATGGAATTCTCCTATGACAATCCAAGATCACCAACACCATCAACCGTGCGCATGACATTCAAAGTTCGGGGGAACTTGTTTAACCTAACCACAGACAACATATGCGAGGCATACCAGTTCAATACCGAAGCCCCTTTAGCTGAGTTCCCACAATTTGAGTCGGCAAGCGCATTGTGGAACTTGATTGGTGAAGAAGCCTTTGAGAGCAACGAGTCTGAGATCAAAGGGGTTAGGAATCCTTTGTTACGGTACACACTGCAACTCCTTGCTAACACCATAGCGGGAAAGACATCAGATTCAACCGTGGGAGAGAATGAACTGAGCTTTCTCTACGAAGGCTTAAAGGAGGTTTTGTGGGACGAAGGTTGGCTCACGGGTAATGAAGAAGACCCGGTGGATGACAACTTTGGGGAAGATGTTAACTATGGATGCATCCTAGCTGCCTCGTTGGTCAATTACAAGAGGATGGTCCGTAGATCAAGGTCTTGCTCTATCACCATAGGGGGATTTCTAACTCCCCTCTTCGAGAAAGCGGGAGTAGACCTTACATTCTTCCAAGCATGCACGGAGAGAGCCTACATGGACCACAACTACATGCTTGCGAAAGACTTCTTCGGACCCCCACCTGCCCCCAACACGTTTGCTTACTACTTCAAGAATAAGCAAAACGAGCAGAAAGCTTACATCCTTCCAAGCCCCAACGGTGTGCTAAT